>OX387960.1:16817500-17214740 GCA_947578425.1 Eugnorisma glareosa
CCCTTTCCACCCTGTTTATTATATCCTGTCCTCCCCGTTTTATCCAAATCAGTTCTGCTGTTCTGGCGTAAAAAGTAATAGACAAACAGACTTAAATTCGTATTTATAATATTAGTTTTGATAAACATAACATCGCGCTTGTAATCTTTGAAGGGTTGGGCAGAGATGTACCTATAACAGTACACCCACATACCACCAGTTATGTTATTAGGTTCTTTCATCGGGAATTTCTCAGTGGGACCCACGGAGTCTGGATTTAAGCGCGGTTGATGGCAATAGGCCCCGCCCCTATTACATAGGACTTAAACATAACTGGTGAAGTATGAATTAACTGTCTAAGAAAATGCAAAAAATATAAGAAGCTTTAGTATACCTATCTAGAAAGAAATTAAAAAGACTAAACCTTCTGTTAATATCGATAGCATGTGATGTTTAAATTGCGATGGCTTACGTGTCCAAGGTCATTTTTTTTCGTGTGTTTATTTTCGTGCATGTTTCGGGGACTCCCCGAATTGTATTGCGGTTTTTGAAACATGTGATTTCTCGAAAGTATGTAATTATCTATTTGTAGGATTTGTAGTATCAGGTAGACTTAGGAAACTGATTTGATAACAATGTAATAAGCAGTAATGATAAGAGTTTGTGTGAATTTTTCATACGTTGCTGCGTAGGCACCTTGTCTTACTGTATATTCACTATAACACTATTAAATAGTAGAAAAATCGGTTTTCTCTATACTTTTGTATAATGAAACACTTTATTTGAGCCTAATTAGTAACATGAAAAGGAGTTGTATGTATAGAAAACATAGTTCTGCGGCGACACTAAATAAATTGAGAACATAGGAAGAGGATAATGTTTAAATTTTAAATTGTTTTAGCCAGCTGACATACAATTTAACTAGAAAAAATATACGCTTCGATATTTAATCTTTGTGTTTCCGAATTAGTACGAACAAACGTCGCGGAACAGAGACAAAAGCTGCTAAGTTATGCACTGCCGTACTGCTGTACTTTTCCTTGCGTGTTTGTATGAAGATTTCTCTCAGTTGGGTTTCTTACTATAGTCGAATTTGTCATGGACTGATAGCCCATGATTTCCAGTTGTTTCGATCCAAGGTTAATTTGGACCACTGCTGGTTGGTTTTGTTCAGCTCGTCCCACCATCTTCTGCGAGGTCTGCCGCGACGCCTTCTTAATTGTAATTTAATACAAAAAAAAGTTTTTAAGATTGCATGGAGTTATTCTTTAATTGTGTAGCGTTGTGATACTTAATGGTTGTAACAGCTTCATATGAAATCCCATCGTCGCGCGTTCGTATTTCCGAATATAAACAACTAGCTCTGTTCTACCCACTGTTTTTCTTTTTTCAAGGCAAAATTGAGCTACCAAATGCAAAATAAAAGTTTCAGCTTTGTCAGTATTAGTATAGATGATTGCCAAAGCGCATACTTTATTTGGGAGATCTATACTTTTACTTTAATTTCAGTTTCGACAAGGATCACACAAACACAGCATTTCTCCACAAGTTCCGGGGCACTATCTACAGTATGTCTGACAGTGAGGATATGCTGGACCGCGAGGCTGGCTTCTATGCCGCGGTTCTCACTCCGCTGGTCTTCCTTCAACAGTACAGGGACACCTGGTGTCTTTTAGAACGAGTAAGTGTTTGTACTAGGAGAAACATGGTGTGAAGTTCTCCCCATTGAAAATGGAGGACTCATAATAAAGGGTGTAACTAGACCCTTAACGTAGTCAAGGGCAGTCTTCCCGTCATTGCGATATTTTTTTAATTCCTCTTTCATTCCTTTACCGTTTTGAGAGCTGGTTGGCACAGTGGTTGATTGATTGGCTGCTGCGCTGCGTGTGGCGGGTTCAATTCCCGCACGGAACAAATATTTGTATGGCCTACAGGTAGTTTTCCTGGCTGTTTGTTTATGTGAGTTTAAATGTTTGTAAACGTACCCACAATACAAGAGAAATTCCTAGAGAGGGGCAGCATTAAAAAAAAAATACACAAAAGTACAGTGCCTGGCTCGAAGCCACAACTTACCTAGACTACCATTTGAGTGTTTAATATAAAATGATTAATTACGTTAATTTTGTTCAGTTTCACAGAGCAGTACGACTGTATCAAATTTCGCACCCAACGGAAAAGAGGTCCGCATTGAAACTGCTGCAGAATTTAAGAGCTGTCAATCAAAAGGTAATAAGGGCACCATTTCACTGTAAATCGGATAGATAAGTACTTCACTTGTTGTTCATTTTTGTATTTTATTATTTTATATCTATAACTCGAAGAGAAACGTGTGGATACGGAATTAATCATTATCATTCTCCTGCCCTTGTCGCAGCATGTCTTCTTCTTCCATACTTCTCTATCACTCGTCATCTCAGCAGTCACCTCCTTTCTAGCCATATCATCCTTCACACAGTCCATCCATCGTTTCTTTGGTCCTCCTGTTGGAATCCCAACACTAAACCTACTAATTTTATTGTTTACGGACATCACTAGTGCCATCCTTTGAGTAGTTTGATTGAGTGTCTCGTTCACTTTCCTCACGGGTCGGGCCTCGACAAGTCGTCTATTTGTACCTACAACGTGCTCCTGCCTGACTGATTGACTATTGGTGAGAATATACATATTTTCATAAAGAACTAGCAGTTTTCCTGAAAACAGCCACTACAAATCCCTACACCTCCTCTACTCTTATAGCCATCTGCATTCATACTCAACAGTTTCCTCAATTTATTTTCCTCATTCCTCTGCATGTGATGTCCAAAACGAAATGAATCAAAAGTGCAAAAAGCCGTTTGCCGATCCAACGATTCCTGTCCTGCCTCCATTCCTTGCATCGGTCACGATATAACTTGAATCTCAATTCCCGCCATCTCCTTCGTGGTCTGCAGCTGCCCGTTTTGGGTCCACGATCCTGTGTTTTACGGGTACACTGCTCGTTAGGCATGCGGCAGACAGTCCTGCCCAGTCCGATTAATATTGGGCAGTTTTATGAGCCTCGAAGCAATTATGACAGTACTAGTTTTTACTAGCTTTTTTTTTAGAACATTATTCCCACGGTAGTATGTTGATGTTATGTTATAACAATAGTTGACAATACAATACGTATTGTATGTGAAATAAAAACCGTCCAAGTGCGAGTCGGACACGCGTACGAAGGGTTCCGTGCCATTATCTAAAAAAAAAACTTAATTGGCGTATGGGGACAACCTTTAATTTCCAACCTTTTATTTTTTTGAATTTTTCCTTTATTTGTGCTGTAAGGCCTTGCTTTTTGCCAAATTTCATGATTCTAGGTCAAAGAGAAGTACCCTATAGGTTTTGATTCCCTTGTGAAATCGCATAATATGCGACATAAACAGTCATATCTTTTGATCGCGTTGACTTACAAGATTGATTTTTTCCTTGCTCCATATTTGGTATTAATTTCAGCTTGATACCTCCACGCATTCCTGAGAAAAAGGGTCTTGACAGACAGACAGACAGACGGACGACAAAGTGATCCTATAAGGGTTCCGTTTTGCCGATTGAGGTACAGAACCCTAAAAACTAATTATTTGCAGATTCGTGGATTTATATTCGAGTTGCCTGGACCGGAGCAAGTCATGCGGACGACGTCACCCCCGGACGATGATGAGGAGATGTTGCATGACAACAAAGACATCAGGTACCTTAAAGAACTGATTAAAAACCTTGGGTAAATAACTGGAACTTTTATTTGATATGACTTAACTACAGAATACAAAACTAACTAAAACAAAAACCAAATTAACTATAGAATACAAAATTTTATAAAAAAAGCTTTATAAAATAGTACATTAAATTAAAATTAGTTAGCCTTAATGAGGGCTATCGTTTTTGAGCTCACCAGGTGGCGCCACTGTCGCTTATGGTCATGTCAATAATTCTATTTTATACCTTCAAGTACCAATAACTTCATAAAAAGTTTATTTTAATACGTATAACAACATAGTGTAAACTTCAGATCATTTATTTACAATATTCTCCCTAAAATTAGTAAGCATGAAACATTTAAAAATCATTTTACCTCCAAGTACTAACAACAAATAAGATCCTAAGTTGCTACTTAAAATCTTCAAGTCATAATAAATCAGGAATAGCTCAATCTATACCACAATCGTGAATATTATTAAAAATACGTGTTATAAAAGCACGCAACGCGTGAACTTTCTATGGCATCATTCTGACATTTCGGTGCCCTCGCGCTACACTAGCGCCTCTAGCGGTGAATTCACACGCGATAGCCCCCATTGGTCCCCTCGTTTAGAGACAGGGTGCTATATATTATGTTTAGGTTAGCATGATTCAGCACACCCAAGAGGCAAAATCGAACATAATAAATATGTAGAGAAATCCAAACCCGATGTGTACCGAGCCAACCCTATGTGTACCGAGTTATCCCGATGTGTTCCGAGTTGACCCGATGTGTACCGAGTCGACCGAATATGATTCAGCAATGCTAGATGAACGGAGTTCGCCGATTGACTCGGGCCGATACAAAGCCGAATATGTTTAGTAGTTGGCTCAGATCAGCTCTATTGTTTTAATTCGATTCGGCCGTATTTGAATACCGATTCTGACGTGGCTACCCAAACAAGGATCACCCAAACGACGATCAACCAATGACAATTAAATTAATACAGTCATTTTCTTTTGAACAACGAATCATCTTAGCAGTCTTCCATTTAAATATTTTCTTTATTTTAGTACACGGAGAAATTGCATCTAATTAAAAAAAAAAAAACAAAAACGGAAACCATAGTCACCAGAAAGCCAATCAAAAATCCTCGGAGGATTTTTTTTTTGACCACAAAAACAAAAAGTACACCGCTTTAATTAAAGTAAGAAGCAATTTAAATACTTGGTTTATATAAAATAATATAAATTTACAAATAACTTACTATTTTGGTTTCGAAGAGCTTTCTATCAATAGTTAATAAAGGTAAATAATGTACAGCCGTTACGGCGGCGTACAGATGTAACAAACAAACAAACAGAGTTACTTTCGTAACTCTGTTTGTTTGTTTGTTACATCTTTACCATGCCATTCAGACGAATATTGGAAATATGAAAATATTTCCAATATTCGTCTGAATGGCATAAGGACATTGAAACCTGGATAACTGGGACATTAAGGGGCCTTCAAATTTGTCTCACTTAAAGAGGTATTCCACTTACCCAGTGTCTCAGATATCCAGGTATAAATAAATATCTGTCTCATTTACAGAGGGTTCCATTAATAGAGGTGAGACTAGAGGTTATTTCAGTTATAGAGGTGCGATTATTACATAAAATAAAGTTTTATGCAAATATTATACAAGAGTTGTATTCTTTATTAGTAATACAAAATAGGAATTAAACAAACATAATAAAGCACGTATTTTTATAAACAGTACCAAAATGCATACAGAATGCGTCAATTTTAAAAATCTGTCATTTTAGCCTGTCTTTTGGAAGTATCAGCTATAAGATGTTTTTCAATGCTATTTTTATCAAATATATTTTGGTCACAAATTGTTGATATTTCAAAATAACTGTGCAAAGGCATTTTCAAATAAATATCCGGATGATAGCTAAACAAAACTAAAACTGAAGGTCATTGAGGCACAAAATTTGTATTTCCAAAACTTACAATAATATAAAAAAATATACGTCTAAAAATTTTGATATCTTACGTCGTTAAAAGGCGACGTCTTGTCAAAGTAACAAGAGATCAATAGGATTGTTAACACGAACAGCATCAAGGTAAACATGAAGAGCAGCACCAAGGGGTCTTCACAGGGCTTGTAGTAGTTGTAGGTTGTCAGCAAACAGTTCGCTGTTCCATCGTTTGGCTTCCCTCTCGGAAATGGTTCCTTAAAATTATTTATCTTTGTAACCCCGCTCGTATTGACTGACATTATGGAAATCACTTCGTCTCTCTTCCAGTTTAATGTTCTACGTATAATTATTTCAGCTTCTGTAATGTTTGGGGTTACACGTTGAAGTTCTTGGGTGAAATTGCTGAAAAAAAAAAGTGTTTTTTTTACTCCAATTGTAGGTAGAAAAAGACAATGACCAAAATGTATGGAGCAATGGGCCCTTTTTATTTTTTCGGGGCCTAACGAAACCATATACTTAAAGGAGAAAATAACCTAGCAAACAGAATTTTGTATGGCGGTAAAGCTTGGAACTCAGTCCGAACTGAGTAAAATCAATTTGTTCAGGTTGACTTAACATTTATCTGTTATTTAAAAAATACTTTTAATTGCAAAATACTGGCACTTCCTTTGATATTACATATAATGTTCTTTTGCAGTATTTGATCATTATTAGCAACACTATCGGATAGTGTGATACCATTTTTTTTTTTTTTTACCGATGGGAAATCATCAAATAACCCCTCCCGCTCTGGGCTGAGCAGGAGGGAGTGTCAGACTTTTACTGACTAAAACCCATCCATGTTCCTTCTTTTGCCCTTTGTGTTCCAGGGCCGCGGTATCTCTTTCGAACAGTCCCGCAACCCTGGATAGTGTGATACCAAAGGTTGCGGTTTCTGTAAAAATTACAGGTTCGATTAATCCTGGTGAACCGATTTTAGACTAGAACATCACAGCAGTTTTTTAGATTTTAGATTTTTGTTTTATTTTTTCTTGAAATGACAGGTTTGCTTCCAGGAATCGAACCTGTCATTTCAAGAAAAAATGAAAATAATCTAAAACTGCTGTGATGTTCTAGTCCAACACTGTTGATTTTGTTACCAATTTCAAGAGTTTTAATTTTGTTTGCACGAAACCTTAATTATTTTTCTAAAATAAAAGTAGCTTAAGTTAGACCTCATTACATCAGCTATCTGCCAGTTAGTCCCGTCAAAATCGCTCAGGCCGTTTCGGAGATTAGCCGGAAAAAACAAACAGACAGACAAAAATTGATAAAAATGTGTTTTTGTTATGTGCCGTATATTTATTTTCATATAAATTCAGTAAAAAGCTGTTAGTTTGATATTACAAATAGACACTTATTTTTTTTAAATTTGTATAGATTACCTGTAGAACTCGCGTTTATTTAGTGTGCTGGCGTATTTTTTTGTATTTTCGTAAGCCTCAGCAATGCCGCTCAGACCAGTCAGAATGTTATCCTCCACGTTGCAGTCTTTCGTCTTGGTGTCTTTGTGAAAACTAAAGGAGAACACGGCGTCATGGTTGACCGGGACCTAAAGAAAAAACAAATGCTACAGTAAAGTATACAGGGTGGAATTTTTAAACGTCACCTCGAGGGAAAGTACTCTAAATACTGGAGATAGAAAATTTTACTCAAAGGAAACATTCCTTTATTTTTAAAAAGAAATCAATCTGCATTCAAAGATTTTCGAAAATTCGCTTGCCACATTCGGGAATCGAACCGTCTAAATTCCAAAAAGTAACAGCCTGTACTTTTATGACATCAATCGATAATCACCGGGTATACCAGAATTGTTTTAATCTTACTTCAGCGTGGAAAAGAGTTGGAGCTATACAGAGCGTCTAGCTCCATCTCTTCCACACTGCTATTGAGACCTCACGCACTACGCGGCCACCACCACGACTGGTCGGACGACCGGCCGCTATCTTGAATAAAGCTGGTCCAAACTTTCTTCCTGGTCGAAGCTTCTGCGGCCAAAATTCGAGGCCGTGGCCACGAAGTGCGCGACCTCCCTTATTAAATCATGGTAAGATGGATGGATTATGTTGCGATTTTAACAGCTTCGTACAGTACCTTAATTTTTCCAGTCATATCCCTCAATAGCCATGTGAACTTTTGGTTAGTATTTCTAATCAGAAATTGTGCATTTTTTTCTTCGACGTTGGCGATAATTATCCACGCTGCAGCTGCATTGAGTTCTCGTGCCATCTGAAAGTATATTAAGAGTACAAATGGTAGCAAATGACACAACCAAGATCATAAATGCACTTAGGGCAACCAATTTGTTTGAAAAGTCTTGATAAAAAGCCGGACATTAGTCAAAAAGCCATTTTAATTTATAATCTTAATTTTTCATTAAAAAAAATAGATATTTCCGAAAGCATGGGCAACTCCGCTTAACAACACCGATAGACCGCAGACACTACTGGTTTCTATTTAGTTCAATGAATAAGGATTCTGAAGATGGCGATTGTGCCTCCTTCAGTAATTTTGCGGTCGAGCAGCAATTGCAGACGGCATCACGTTAACGTCGCGTTCTTATCAAAAAACGCACCAGCACTGATGCTTACTGCGTTTTCAACTGCAATACAGCTGCCGTTGCGTTCAGAATGCTTTAAATCACATACTTGGTAATGAAAAAAATAATACTTTACCTTGCCCATTTCACAGTTGGCAACCTCGCACCGGATTACAGTGTGGACTATACCCTTCTCTTTCCGAAACAGTGCAGTCAGTTCATCTTCAAAAGCAACGCTATATTCTGAGTCGTCAGACACAATCGCCACTCTTTGCCAGCCCACGGTTTGAATAAACTTTAGAAATCCATACTTTAATAGTCGCCAGGGCACTAGATTCATAGAATTTGGAAAATCAGTCTTCGTTTCCGAATAAATATATGGAGTTTCATAGAATATGGTTGGAACCAAAGAGTCGGAGATAATCTCAAACGGTTTAGAGGCTAGCACAGCTAGTATTCGATTCTTATATTTGAAATCCTGAATAAAACATTCATTTTCAATCCAATCCCACTGTGAAGGTCGACTCATTGCCGAATTTAAATCAAGTTTGTGATTTTGTAGAAAGGGATTCACTAAATAGTTGTCACTGCATTTTAAATATAGAGGGCAATCTTGTTCTGGCACTTGTATCAGTTTTAAATCCTTTAAATTAACTTCTCTTTGTGGGAGAGGTATGCCAGGCAAACAAAGAATTACTACAGTCAGGTCAGATGTATGTCGTAAAGGCTCACAACTTGCCGTGGTCGTTAATCCAAAATATTTTTCATTCTTGTAGTCCATTGCCTGTATAAAGTTGTATAGATGACCATCATTCATTTTGTATACTGATTTGCTAACAAGATTTGCGAATTCGTGACAGTCATATACAGGTTTTCCTTTATATATTTTCACGGAGCAAAGAGCGTTATCATTTTTGCTTACGTTCCCAGCGTACACGAAATTGTTCAGTGGTTTCCCATGGTAATAACCGGGTACCGCAAAATGGACGATATTACTGAAAAAAAGAACGTAATAAATATTTAATTATGTGATAGTGTTTTGTTTAGTTTCAAGGAGAGTTTCAGCTAGTCGGAAACTGTTTCACGCAAAAAATGCTTATCTTTACTAATATTATAATCTATATTTTAAACTATATACTATATTATTCCTTTATTTATCATTTTTCTTATTCTAAATATTTTTAAACATTTCTTTTTAAAAAAACTTTTAAAAATCATTTAAAAATATAAAAAATAGATGGCCCATCGGCATCAGGAACAAGGTGCAGGCTGCCGGCGGTCAGGGCTCCAGAGAGACGGTCTACTGCTAAGCCACGCGCGCTTTGCTTTGAAAATGCTTGTGGATAGGTCCTGTTATGTAAAAGAACGCTGGGCCACAGTGGAGGGGATGTGACAGTCGTGTCCTGAAGTACTAGGCTAATTGTCTATACAAAATAAAAAATTAAAAATTGATGTGAATGTTTGTAATTTCAAAATAACGCAACAGCTTTTTAGGGTTCCGTAGCCGAACGGAAAAAAACGGAACCCTTATAGATTCGCCAAGTCTGTCTGTCTGTCCGTGTATGTCACAGCCACTTTATTCCGAAACTTTTAGGACTACACAGTTGAAACTTAGTAGGTAGATGTATTCTGTGAACCGCTTTACGATATTTATACTAAAAAAAAAGATTAAGGGAACATACATGGAACTTAAACTAAAAAAATATTTTTCATCAAACCTATACGTGCGGGGTGTCTATAGGTCTTTAAAAATGACATTGAGGTTCCTAAAACCATTTCTTCAAAGTCAATCGTTTGAAAGATAGACACTTCCCAAGTGGTAAAATGTGACCCCCCCCTGTAATTTCTATTGTAAGAGGAGGAACATTCTGAAAAAATTTAGGGTTGTACAAAGTAAATAAAACTTTCAATCAAAATTGATTTGAATAAGATTTGATGTTTCGTTTTTGAGATATGGAACTTTTACATCAAACTGCAGCAGTATCATACTATGAAAAACAAATTTTGTTTTGCTGTTGAATGTAAAACAATACAACATATGAATGAACCTTCAAAATATTTTTACTATATTGTTTGGTGCTACCGAACCCAGCGTGCGAGTGAGTACGACTCGCGCTCGGCCGGTTTTTTACTGAATGAATAATATGAAAGAATATAGGGGTGAATGTTTCAAGTGGGTGTGGATGGCCAAATCTGAAACTATAAGGAATAGTAAAAACACTCAAAGGATTTTTGAGCCCGATTTTGATGAAAACTAAAACTGCATCCGTAGATTTTTGAAAATCAATTTTCTTAACCAGAAATAGAAGCCATTGGTTTTGAAAAAAAAAACACAATTACTACACCATTCGCTAATAGGGATCAAATCCTAGGCGTGTAGCTAACGTGGTACCCCCTCCGTGCACATCCTACATACAGCGCTGCATGAGACTTTTGTAGCATGAATGACGTTGACTGGAGGTAGATGGAGGTAAATATTTGTGAAGAGGAAAAGTATTGATAAGACAAGATGGTGGTGTTAATTCCGACTAAGGCCACAGGCCAAAAGGGCCATGTTTAGCTGTGGTCATAGTGTGTCAGACTAATTAGCAATGTAGTGAGTTCGATTGCGCGCCATACTTCCAGTCGTTGTCGTGGTTTCTGTTAGTGCACTTTTATCATCTTTTGAAACACTCGCTATCGCAGTGAGGTTTGCTGTAAGAAAACCTAATTCTGGGTTCACCTCGCCTTTGTACTTAAGCTGTAATATTGTATTGCCTGTATTCCCAGAAGGGATAGGCAGAGGTGTACCAAAAAGAACATCAACATTTCGCCAGTTTATGTTTTAAGTCCCATGTAGGGAGCGAGAAGAAGATCAGCTGCATCGACACCAAATAAATTGGGATTTTGGCAGGAGAATGATGATGTAATAGGGCGAGCGTATTGCCATCAACCAGGCACAAATCCAGATTCCGTGGCTGCTACTGAGAAATTCCTAATGGTACCTATAACAATTAGCCCGACCCGGGAATCGAACCCAAGATCTCATGCTCACCACTCAACCTCCTAGTGCCAGCTATGTAAACGCAAAGTAGATATGTCGATTTATCAGTCGAACAACAGTTTTAAAAAGCACAATTAGTATCACCCTTTTTTTTACGGATGGTAAATCATCAAATGACCTCTCACACTGGGCGGAGCAGGAAGGAGTGTCAGACTTTTACTGACTAAAACCCATCCATGTTCCTTCCTTTGCCCTTTGTGTTCCAGGGCCGCAGTATATCTTTCGAACAGTCCCGCAACCCTGGCAGGCATCGGTCCTTTCGGACCCCTTCCTGTTAGCTGACTCTCTTTGAGGCGCGCGTGGAACACTCGCGCGCCAGGCCGACACGGCCTGTCGTCATAAGACGGACGGACGGCGAGCTAGCCCATAGCTCAACGTCCACAGGCCCGCAGTCCCGCAACCCTGGCAGGAATTAGTATCACCCTTAGATAAGAATTAATTGTTATAATTAACCTTGTAAAGTAAATTAAAATTTAATAGAGCATTTGTAATCGTCCGTATTTACGTTAGTCTAGCGGATGCCTCTGCTCATAGCTTTCTCTGTATTAGTTACAACCATTTCTAGTCGTAGAGATTGTTTGAGCAAGTAGGTATAGTATAAAGGGTGTATCAAGACCCTTAACGAAGCCGAAAGGCACTTGTCTTCCTCGTCTTTGCGATATTTTTTTTTGTTCTAGACCTTACCCTTCAGTTACGGAGATATTGGGGGTCAATGTTCCAACTTTTTCACAAGTTTTATTTCAAATACACGTTTTTAATGTACGATTTTTAATTTCAACACATCCACTACCCCCGGGTCGTACTATTCAATGCATCCATCAGTTTTTTGAGTGCGTTACATTTAGTTTTACGGCATAACTTTGATTTTTCACCTCAAAAAAAAAGTCATTTCCCAGCAATAATTTTTGCTTAAGTTACTTAGTTGGAATGCTTAGTTGACGACTTCGTGAAGAGTCAGTATAAAAGTAAACTTACTCGAACGATAGAACTCCTTGTTTTAGAGAGCCTTTGTGTATTTCATAATAATCTTGACAATAGAATTCAAAAGCGCGGTTGAATTTTTTTTGATAATCAGAGGCCACATCGCTGTTGTTTTCTTCAACCAAGTATATCTCAATTTTATTTGAATCGTCTGAAATAAATGGATAAAATATATCAATGGATACAATATCTTTCGTTCTATTCTTTCTTCGTAAGTGTTATGAAAAACGTCGTTTGATTTTGATACACGTGGACATTTTATCAGCGCAGTTCTCGGCTCCATAACGTGAATACAGCTCGGCTGCAATGACAAAGTTTGCCCACTTGCATCAAAATGTAATATTCCATAAACAACAGGTTTCCCCCGTTCCATATATCCCTACTGACATATCCCCGCTGTTAGGGATAGGGAGAGGTGTCCCACGTAATAAGGGGTGAGCCTATCGCCATCCACCGGGCAGAAATCCAGACTCCGTGGCTGCTACCGATATATTCTTGATACAAAAACCCAATAACATTATGCCCGACTTGGGAATCTAACCCAGGGCCTTATGCACAGCAGTCGTTCTAATCTTTCTTTATTTTATTAAATACTAGACTTTCAGTTCAGGGATAAAAGCAGGCCGTCCCTCTTGTCTAGGACACAGAGCTGCCGACCAAATATCGAATAGATCATAAGAATAACACTGCAGACCCACCGTACCCCTGGCCGTACCCCTGGTGGTACAGTGGTGTTTTAAAGTTAAACGATAGCACCAGGTAATAGTGCTGTAACACTAATTAAAACCACTTCAGGTGGCCTACCATGACGTCTTAAAACAGGAGTAATTCCAGTGTGGGAAAAAGATGGCGCTAGACGACCTGGGGGCCTAAAATGGCTGCTTTATCAGAATCATAATACGAATGACGTTAAAAACTCTTAAAATGGACTTTGTGGTCATCTACAAAGTCCATTTTAAGAGTTTTTCACGAGAAAGAGTCTTTATGGTTATGAAACCATAAAGACTCTTTCTCTTTCCCATATAGCTCGCTCTCTTTCCCCTGCTTTAAGACGTCATAGTAACCCCCCTGACAACAACGATTTTATTTAATCATTTTATCATGAAGATGATCATTTGAATCTTACACCAATTCGACTTGATACCTTGATAGTGATGTGTGGGAGAATGGATAAAATAAGAAATGAGTAGGTACATAAGAGGAAGTCTGAAAGTGGCGCCGGTAACTGAAATGTTGTGTGGTAATCGGTTGTATCACGTGATGCGGAATGGAATGAGGAAAATGTCGTGAGGAAAGTTTTGAGTATGATTGTGGATGGGAATAAGAGTAGAGGAAGAGCAAAGAAACGATGGATGGACTGTGTGAAGGAGGATATGGCTAGAAAGGAGATGCCGGCTGATGAGATGACGAGTAATAGAGAAGTATGGAAGAAGAAGAATTGGGATAAAGGTAAGAGAACGATGATGACCTTGGTAGTAAGTCCCAAGTCATTCATCATATGCCTGCATTTTCTTAACTATGTTGGGTGTATCCCACTATTTCCATGGAAATACAAAATAGAAAAAGTGGGACCAGCGTTTTTTACAAATTATATCCCATTATTTCTATTGCGACAAAAATCGCAGTTGTGTTATTAATTATGTTTATCTAAAGAGGAAATAAATAAATAGTTTCTATGTGCACGCTGTCATAAGAGGTGATGCAGCGTTTTTAGGGTTCCGTAGCCGAATGATAAAAAACGGAACCCTTATAGATTTGCCAAGTCTGTCTGTGTATGTCACAGCCACTTTACTCCGAAACTGTTAGGACTACACAGTTGAAACTTAGTAGGTAGATGTATTCTGTGAACCGGGGTCAGCTTGCAGTCCAACCGGATGCAGCTGATTACCAGTATTTTACAAGGAGCGGATGCCTATTTGACCTCCACAACCCAGTTAGGACTGGGTAATACGATAGCCCTTGGTAAAGGCCACTGCAAACTGGGAATGGCACGGCAGGGCATTTTATCTTTACCCAACATAAATTAACACGTAGCTAGCAGTAACAAGATACAGATTCCATTGCTCAATGCCGCAAAGGAAAATCCTCTTTGATGCCTTGGGGTCGATCTTTAAACATTGGAATTTGAATCCTGTTACCACTAGCTACGTTTGAATTTATGTTGGGTAACGATAAAATGCCCTGCCGTGCCCTTCCCCGGTGCTCGCTGGCCTTAAGACTGGTTGTAAGCCATTCGGGTCACTGTCAAAGATCTACAAATGACAACTGGGACCAACGGCTCAACGTGCTTTCTGAAGTACGGAGGAAACTAGGTCTACGGTGGATGGTCATTGTCATCCATTACCTAGGCAAGCGAGGCTTAACCTTGAAAATCAACCCGTACGGCTTTTATAATTAAGACACCAGCTCCTATGCTTTTATGTATTAACCTAAAAAGAAAAGTGGTTCCCTTGAGTAGACTCCTACGAATAAGAGAAGTATGGCAAACAAGAAGTAGACCTGTACTCAGCAGTGGTTGGAATGAAATGGCGTCTGCTTGCCGCCATGTTGAATTTTAATTACTATCATGACTTTAGTGACACTCGCAAGGTTTAGTGACAAATCGTTTGACGTAATAATCATCAAAATTGGCCTAAGCGTTTGGTCTTAGCGCCACATAGGAACACAAACACATACATATATATGCTACAGTGGCAAAGGTTCAATAAAACTCGATTCCTACCGGCTTCTCTTTGAAAAATGGCACAGTCAGTATTCTATAGACAAATAATATAATCACATAGATAGATATGTACTCCGGCTTATATCTCACAAAAATTGACCCTTCGCTACTGATAGGCTAATTAACACAGTGCTCTACTCAGTTGAGTAAAATGGCAGGCAATGATATTGACGACTCTATTCATTGCCACTCTGTGACACGCTTAGCTTCGGAACATGAGATTCTTACATACTCGTACACTAAAAGTTTTTGGACAGGACTCATTGTTTCAATCATTCTCTGGCAGCCTAATTGCCGCAGCTTTTGTACCCTGTTCTAAATTCAAAAAAGTTACCTTCTGGTCCCCTGTAACATTGATATCCATGATCCGACACACATAAATGTAGAATAGACAATTTTAGACACAAGAAGATTATTAAAATCATTTTGTTTCACTAAATTTTCATTAGAATAATTATGAATACAACTGTTTTGTCTGGTAACGTTACACTGTTTAAGGACAATACCGATACAATGTAATACGAAAATAGTTTGTAGTGTGTTTTTCCTCAAAGCCCATAGGGTTAAATGGATAATAAACAGGAAACAGTTTGTGACGATTATGATTTTAGTCACTGTACATTAATGTGCTTTGATTTTTTTAAATATTTATTTTAACACATATAAAATCATGTCTTTTACCCACGTGCGTGCCTCATAAACTACAGACCGCACCCAGAAGGTTATCCTTTAGTGTCATAGGCTATAATGGGTGTAATAATGCCATTAACGAAGTCGAAAGGCACTTATTCTCCCCGGCATTGCTATCATTTTTTTCGTTCTAGACCATACCTGGGAACCTTCTAGTTACGGAGATATTGGGGGTCAAAGTTTAAACTTTTTCACTTTTTTTTTTTAATACGTCTTATAAATTTACATATTTAAATAAAGTACCTCCACAACACAGCACAATGTTTTGAGTCCTACCGTGAAAAAAAAAACTTGATTTCCCCCCCCTAAGAAAAAAGTCGTTTCCCAGAAATATTTTTTGCGTTGAGTTACTAAGTTTGATGTACAGAATGCTTGGTTGACGTCTTCGTGAAGGTTTCGTTTACAGCCTCTATTAAAAACGTTCCTGTGGGATAATTTCCGGCCAAACGCGAGAGAAGCCGCGGGCAAAATTATAGTGGCCAATCTAATGACCAATGGTTAGTCATCTTTTTCTTATGCTTTGCAGGCGTATGCAGAAGGAAAAAGGTAATTAAATAAAACAGTAATAAATGAATTGATTGGATACATCTTTATTTAAAAATAATCGTTTTCCGAGGAAATAAAAGCCTTGTCTTTCATGGATTATCAACGTATATTTATATATTATTTATACACTTTATTTAAAAGGTCTGGTTTGGTCATCTAGTCTGGAAAGAACTTGCATGACTTGTGTTGGATATATGTTATAGATAATAGTTAGGTTATTTCATTTTGTATATAATATCGATATATAGTGAATACGATATTAGAATTGTGAACCATATAGTATATATAGTTTTCTATAAATTGCTGGCATATACTAGAGCCTTCTGTGCGGCAGCTGCAGCAGGACCTAGGTTTCCCTTAACGATGGCTGCCACGAACTGGAAAATAACATTAAATAATAAATATCGCTGGACATTACACACAGCGCCATCTAGGTGCCACACTAAGCTACGAGGCTTGTGTCGTGGACACCAGATAGTTGATAATACTACATAGATACTTTTTTGTTTGTAAATACATACAAACAAAAAAGGATCTATCATTGAATATATAATATCTGTTTTTAAACATAGCTGATTTCTGCTGAGCGTCACTCAACATGGGTCAAGCCAGGGGGTCCGTAACTATTCAATAAAAAGGTTATACTTACTCTTGCAAGTGCCTCAAAGACTTCAGAATTTTGGATGACGCGTTGAACTGGTGGCAGAGAGGCCGCGGTGATGAATGCTCCTGCATTGTTGCTGCTAGAGCTATGGGCGTTGTACAGACGTTTGGCTGCACAGTACTGCTCGTTGACAAGCCTGTAATATGATTATAGAATACCATCTTACTTCTTGGCCACGCTCAAGCCACTGCGGCTATATAAATGGAAACAGTTGTGTCGAGCATGGCATGAATTACCAAGGCAGGACTTGTGACGGTAGTCGCGCCACAAATCGTATCGTACGACGCTGTGGACAGCACTTTATCATGAGTGAGCTACAAGGATGCGTTGCACTATAATTTTGACGCTTCGCATGACAGCTGCAGTGAGCTTTGAACGCCAGCCTACCTACTAACCTGAAAAAGGTCATAGATCCATATCCAGGCTACTTGGTGTAACCGGTATTACCGAAACTCAAAACCGATTCGTAATAAAAATAATAAAAATCACTTTAAAACCGTTGACAGACTACTTCAATGCAAGTTTGAACTTACTTTTTTTTACGATATACATTTGAATTTCATAGCGAAAGTTGTTCAGTGGGACGGGTGGAATCACTCCCTTGACAGATCATTATCCTCATTGGTAGCCTGGTTCCACACGCTAGTGAGTATCAACATCCTGTTTTTGTCCCATTCTTTCCTGGTCTGCGCTAGTCTGAACCAAGTCTTACCCACGATCATCTGAATGTCACCCACCCATATGGCACCCACGTGTGCCTATTCTTTTTCGACCTTTAGGTGAATTATTCCCCGTAGATACACTTTCCTTGAAGAGACACTTTTGGAAATCATTCACTTGTGTTACTGTAAGAAACACATTTTAAAATCCTGAACAGTTATTCTTCTTAGTAGCCATTCAGTGTGGGCTCTTCAGTCTACCCCCTTGACTGGTGCAGGTGACTAAATAACCACCCTGTTTGTTGATTACATTTATTGTTCTTAACTTACCCAGCTGAAGATGGGGAGGCGTTGGCAAGGATTGCGTCCCAAGCTGCTTCGAATTGGTAAGTCCTGCCACCACCGTTGCAGTTGCCACGGGGTCCAGTCTGGGGATGAAGTATAGCAATTCAACAATTTTTACAACGGTAACAAACTATGTTTACATATTAGTTGCTGGTTGTCGAGTTGTGTCGCAAACTATGCTTAGGTACGGGTATTATCGGGCTTGTCATTTTTCCGGACATTCCGGTATTTTAAAAGAAATAAAAACCAGCCCTTTAATTTTTAATTTATTTATATTATTTGTGGTTATAGCGTCAACAGAAATACATATTCCGTGAAAATTTCAACCGTCTACCTATTACGGATCATGAGATACAGCTCGCTGACACACACAGACGGACGGACGGACTCCATAGACTTAGTACTAAGATCCCGTTGGTTACCCGTCGGCTTCGGCTGGTTAACCCTTTAAAACTGGCGGCAATAGATCCAATTTTGGCAACTCGCCAAAAGATCCTTGCACCCCATAAATAGAATCATGATTCGCATTTTCATCTAAATTGTTCAAAACTACCAATATTTCAGATGAAAAGAGTTCCATTTATCAAACATCGGGATGAGAGAGAAAAATCATCAATATCAATAACAATAATAACACGCGGAGTGGTCGAAATTGTTTAGACGATGGACAATAGCGGAACTGGCGTGGTGATTGATGGCCCACGAATGATTAATGGTGGTCATTTGATTACGTATGCATTGCGTTTGCTAGTCATCAAGCGGTTGGTTGTTTGCGTGAAACTATTTGATACAATATCGGTTGTTGTGTGGTTTTTGGTAGAAAATGATGTCCATTTTCACTATGCCTATATATTTCTGCTTTAATTAATGTCATTTTGAACTGTAGATAGAAGCAGGTTTGGTTTAAAAATGAGAGACCGCAGAAAGAGCAGCGAGATTAGAGCAAAGAACAATATCACTAATGCTTTATATGTGCCCTGGAAACTGAAGTGGAATAGGGCAGCCACATCTCGAGTAACACAGACAACAAAATAGCTGCCTCAACACAAAATAAATCAGAAGTAGAGGATGATGAAGTCAAACTTACCGCGTAACGTAGCGAATTAGGGTTGGTAGCCACTTGGGATATTAGGTCGATGCTATACGACAAGCTGTTGATGAACTTGGCCACGGCTGTGCGAATGCCGTCTTTGTTGCCAGAGCGCAGGGCAAACACGTAGGCGTCGATCACCTGCGAAGAGAGGAATGTTAAAAAGCATAATCAGGCAAAAACATTCCACGGGGATAGGCCTCGAGAGAAAACTATTGGTGGTACATGATCAATCTATAATGTTTCCAACACTGGACATACGACTTCGTTTTGTGTGACGGAGAGGGCCATTTTAGTCCGAACATAATCAGACTATAAAGTTCCCACTGCTGCTGCAGGGACACCGGCATCTTCTCTGCGTGAGAGAGTAGGCCATAACTCACCAAGTGAGCCCAGTGCGGTATTGCTACAAAACTTGCACATTTTCATACTTCTGGCTGCTAACCAAGTTATCCCTTGGGGATAAAACAATAACGCTTTGCCGGACCTTGAAATAGAACTCAGGACTTCATGCTATACAAATATAACTTACTTCAGCAGCCGCACAGGCGTCTCCAGGGATGCCTGAAGCCTGTGAGCCGAGCAAGCCAATAGTCTCAGCAAGAGAGAGGGCCTGGCTATGCTTGTCACCGTTGGCCAGGTCTTTGGCGACCGAATGTGCCGTTAGGATGTACGCGGGAGTGTCTCCGCCATCTATGATTTCTGTGGCTTGGTCGGTCCAATAACTGAAACAATAAAATTATTAGCTAAAGAAGGTTTTAACACTTGAAGACCGAAAAAGCAAAAAGCTGGTAACTTGAAAAAATAAAGTAAAATTCACAAATGAACGTGAATGCAATCAACCTATCTAAACTGGTTCAGTGTCAGTGTTATAACTGCCATGGAATATTGAAACTTCTTGTCGCTGATCGCATTCAGTTATATTGATAGTGAAATGCGCCTCAAGACGGAGTCGCAAGAGGCCTTAAAGGATATAGTGGGAAAAAACTGGACAGAGGCTGCGACAAGCATAGACAATATGAGGAGTGGCATGTGGCAAGGAGCAGAACAATGCAGCCTAAAAATGTTCAGAAGTGCTGCAGAAGCAGATGTATAAACGTGGACAAGACAACAGAAAGCAATAAAGAATTTGAATTTGAATTTGAATTTGAAATATGTAAGGATGGAAGCACGAGGTATCCTCTAATTTCTACCTACTTTCATGGGGAAAAAACATAAAATTTTGTATGTATAAGCATAAGCATCGCATAATCAGCCTGCACTGTTTCCAATGCTGGAACAGGCCCACTCCGATAAGATGGTATGGGCTGTTCTCTATACAGCGTGTAACAGAAAGGGTATAGTCATATGGCAGACTGCGGTACGGACCATCAAACTGAACAACTTTCTCTATGGGACCACCAACGAAATCACAAAAAAATAATCAACTGCCCCATACAAAATTTCAATACCTACTTTACTCAAATGTATGGGACAGCTGATTTTTTTTACGATTACGATGGTGGTCCCATAGAGAAAGTTGTTCAGTTTGATGGTCCGTACCACAGTTTTCTGTATGAATATGCCCTTTCTGTTACACACTGTATAAAGGGTGTAACAAGAGCCTTTTTTGCTCTAGATCATACCTGGGAACCTTCTTGTTACGGAGATATTGGGGATCAAAGTTCCATCTTTTTCACAAGTTTTTTTTTTAATACATGTTTTGAATGTTAGATTTTTACTTAACACAACTCCACGACCCCCGTACTATTCAATGCATCCATCAACACAGTGTTTTGAGTTCGTTACATTGAGTTTTACGGTAACAAGACCCTTAACGAAGCCGTCAATCAAGCATTCTGTACATCAAACTAAGTAACTTTACGCAAAAATTATTACTGAGAAACAGCTTTTTTGGGGTGTAAAATCAACTTTTACGGTAGGACTCAATGTAACGCACTCAAAACATTGTGCTGCATTGAATAGTACGGCGGTGGTAGTAAAAATCTAACAAAACAAGCTTTTGAAAAAAATACTTGAAAAAGTTGGACTTTTGACCCCCAATATCTCCGTAACTAGAAGGTTCCCAGGTATGGTCTAGAACAAAAAAGTGGTTGCAATGACGCGGAGAACAAGTGCCTTTCGGCTTCGTTAATGGTCTTGTTACACCCTTTATAAATTTTTCATTGGTATAAAAATCTGCCGTTCCGTACATTTTGACCGTGTAGATTATTGCACTTTATTAGTTAGAGAAAAGTTTATAAAAAAAAAGAATCGATGAAACATTTGTTAGGTTCAGAATGATGTACTTAAACACTTTGTAACTGTTTTTGCGGCGATGTCCCTTGCACCCTGTATGACAGACAGTACACAAGTAAATGTACTCACGCAGACACTAATCCGCCATTATGCTTCGGTGGTACCACATCGTTGATAGATATGGCATTTAATAGGACGCTGGGGGCAGCCAAAGTGCTCTGTGAATCAAAAGAAAAATCGATTAGTGAAATCATAACATCACGCCTGGAATCCTCAAGTTAGGCAGAGGTGTACCTAACAACTACACTCACATTGCTCCAGTTATGTTTAATTCCCATGTAATGGGGGGCGAGCCTATTGCCATCAACCGAGCACAAATCCAGATTCCATGACTGCTACTGAGAAATTCCTGATTGAAAAACCCAATAACACTTTGCCCGATCCAGGAATCGAACCTGGACATCATGTTCAGAAGTCGAATCTCATTTATTATGGACTAGCTTATGCCCGCGACTTCGGATCTTTATCCGGGATAAAAAGAATGAGAGATGATGATGAGATGTATTAATCCAGGTCATAAACTAACTGTGTGCAAAATTTCATCCAAATCCGTTCAGTAGTTTTTGCGTGATAGAGTAACAAACAGCCATCCATCCGTCCATCCTCACAAACTTTAGGAAATAGGACTGAAATACAAAAATATAATTTAAGTAGTTGTCCTATTTCCAATTCCTGGCACAGTATTATTATCTAGAGTGATCCATAATAATATACAATACCTACTCGATTTCAATATATTATGCTCTGTGGAACTGCCTCAGATGGAACCCTGTCGGTGTCACGGCTTCTATACATTTATTCATGGAAAACTGAGATGGCCAAATATTCTGCTGTATCGGGATTTTGATTGCTTAATGGACCGTGTTGGTCTCTGGTAAAAGGGATAGTTATTTTTATGTAGTTTCTCACTAGTTTTCCCATTCTAGAATGAAGTTATGATAATAATTAGAGACCGGATTATCTATAGTAATATTATAAAGAGATAATTTTTTTGTGTAAGTTTGTTGGTTTGTCATGTCATGTAGGGAGTAATCTCCGGAAAGTATGATCCAATCAAAAAAAAAAAAACTTTGATAATAAGATACATTACTAGTGGCTATAAATTATATTTATGTCATGCATATCGGCCGAGATATCACAAATTTTGCGGGCGAATTCGCTGGCGATTTGCTGGTATGCAAATAAAAATGGTCGAAATAAGCATGCAAATAAATATGCACATATGACATATTAATCTAAATCAGATCCAGCCTGTCCCCTTGCTGCCCTCCCCAGCGACACCCTAAGTCAAAGCTCGTACCCCACAGGGGGTGCCCTTAGCGAGTGGTCGCTTACTATTTAAGTTTTATGCCCCTGGCTGGAGGCCTTAATTTCAAGGCATCCACAGGATTATTCTGGTTAAGCAGTAGCCAGCCTCTGAGGCTGAACTGCGAGATGCCGTTAAATAAAAAAAAAACTTGAAATTTTTAACAAAAATTAGTAAGAAAGTTCCAAAATATATGCCACATATAATTAAAATTAGTACTATTGTATTTTTTTAATATCATTTTTATTCTTGAAAACTTTTTTTGTTTAATTAATTGAGTAGGTATTGTTCCAAATCCTCAGTAATACGAATGAACCTTCTTTTTAAAATATTTTATTTTTATTTTCAAAACAATCGTTCTACGAGTTCTGAGGGATTATGCCCTATAATTAGGTTCTTTATTTGCACCTCTAGCACATTTTTGCATTTTTCTAGTAGATGTAGAACAACATGCCCAAAAAAGCTTTTTATATGCAATAACGTCAAATAATACCATCGATCCAATTGCATATGCAAATATGCATTTATATTTATATAATAGAATAGACAGAATTGGTCATTTAAAAAAATATTTGGCAAAAGAAATTAGATCGGTTCTGAGACATATCCTAAGAAACACATAATTTATGGTGTTTGCTCATAAATCCGTCTATTCTCGGGTGTATTGAGAATTTGACTAAAGGCATTTTAGAGCACGGCTTCGCAAAGTTGTTGAGTTGCTACTAGGGAGTAGATTCGATTCCTGGATAGTGTATCCTTTACGAGTAGTTATTTTAATTTAATATACTAATAACACTGAATAACATTTCAGATTTTTATTATCAGTAAAGGCAAAAAATTGCTTCCACGAAAATATTGTTTCAAGGACGTTTTTTTTTTTAAAAAAAAAGTTAAGGAACTAAAGATTTTAAACTAGTGCATGAGGCAATTGCCAACGAAAGACCTCTGGCATATTTTCAACTAACTTTGCCCCACAGTTTCACTAAAAAAACCTTTTTCAAGAAGTGGGCTTAAAATGCTAGAGATTAGTGCGTTCAAACAAACAGCTTTATTTATATTTTTATATCTAATTTAAAAGAAAGAAAAACTATTTAATGGAATCACACAAGACAAACAATGAAATAAGAAAATATGAAAAAGATAAAAAAAACCGGCCGAGTCCGAGGCGGACTCGCGCACGAAAAAACACGTTTGTTGTATGGGAGCCCCCCTTAAATATTTATTTTATTCTGTTTTTAGAAATTAAAATTTCAACTGTCTAGCTATCACGTTTCATGAGATATAGCCTGGTGACAGACAGCCAGACAGACAGGCGGACAGTGGAGTCTTAGTAATAGGGTTTCGTTTTTACCCCTTGGGAGGGGTATATTATTAGTATTCCCTTGGAAAGGAAATAAAAATAAACTTCAAAAATGATACTAACAAAACGTAAGAATAATGAATTAAAACAAATGAATATCTATCCTCGCGTGAGCTCGTGGCAAAATAATAACAGCTGCTCGGGTCGATCTTTAAGTTAAGCCGCGCTTGCCTAGGTTGGTCTGTGGATGGGTGACCGCCCATTACATACCGAGTTTCCTCCGTGCCTCGGAAAGGACGTTAATCCGTTGGTCCCGGCGATCATTTGTAGAACTTTGACAGTCATACAGAGGTAGTCAGTGGCCCAAAAAGTCTGACAACCAGTCTTACCAAGGGGTATCGTATTACCAAGTACTAACTGGGTTGTGGAGCTCAGATAGGCAGTTGCTCCATGTAAAATACTGGTATTCAGCTGCATCCGGTTAGACTGGAAGCCGACCCCAACATAGCTGGGAAAAGGCTAGGCAGATGATGATGATGATGAGATGATGAATATCTATCCTCTATCATTATCTGCCTAGCCATTTTTTTTACAGGATTTGACCTTCAGAACCCAGTTAATATACGGTAATAGTATACCCCTTGGTAAGACTGGTTGACAGGCATTCGGACCAAGAGACATATTATTATAATAAATAAAAATTATGTATATGTAGAATGTATGGCGCAGGGGTAGTGAGGCTGCCTTACGTTCTTAGGGTCCCGGGTTCGAATCCCGGTAGGAGCAAATGTTTGTGTGATGAGCATGGACATTTGTTTCCGAGTCATGGATGTTTATATGTATAATAAGTATGTATTTACAAACAAAAAGTATATAAGTAGTATTATCAACTATCTGGTGTCCACGACACAAGCCTAGTTGCTTAGTGTGGCACCTAGATGGCGCTGTGTGTAATGTCCAGCGATAAAAAACAAAAAAAAAAAAATTGTAAATAATAAAAGCACTTACTGTAGCGACGAGTAATACCAGAATGATAGGCAGCATTTTGCTGGTCTGTTGTCGACCAATCGGTATAATATACTATACACGAAAATGTCTATACATAGCCACTATATATACATAACGACACAATGACAGAAAATAAACCACAACTGGACAAACAGCATCGATTTGTAAACAGTTTTACATCTTTAATTTTTACACTGAAACCTTTATTTCTAACTCTTATCTTCAAAATTATAAGGTTGAAATTCGATTGGTTACTTGTGTTGCAACTATGTACATAAGTTAGCACATAGGCTTCAATAAAGCTTTTAATTGAATCGTTTGTTTTTTTGTTTGTCTGCGCGAGCATTAACGTAAATTCTCTTTATTTTACAAACAATGTTAAATTAAGGTATTATTTTAATGTTCATTGCTAGGTAAATAAAAAGACATAGGAGATTATATAGAGTTATATATAAAGGTCTGGACGCAGGCTGTTATGGATATGTTTGTGATTTTGTGGAAAGGAATAAATTGCCAGGAACACCTTTTCTATTTTTTCAGTTCAGTAATCACCAAATGACCCCTCCCACTCTGGGCGGAGCAGGAGGGAGTGTCAGACTTGTACTGACTAAAACCCATCCAGGTTCCTTCTTTTGCCCTTTGTGTTCCAGGGCCGCGGTATCTCCTTCGAACAGTCCCGCAACCCTGGCAGGCGTCGGTCCTTTCGGACCCCTTCCCGTTTGCTGACATCTCTTTGAGGCGCGCGTGGAACACGAACGCGCCATCGACACGGCCAGGAACACCTTGCGATTCATTTTTTGACCCTAATATACAGGATGGAAACTTTCAGCGACGCAATAAGGGGAAATACCTTAACCATTGCAACTACACGAAAATAGACCTAAAAGACTATCCATAATTATTCGAGAAATTTTGATCACAATTCACAGATTTTCTAAAAAAAAAACATACATTTAGCAAGAAAATGGCCATTTTAAATAAAACTTTTTATAGCTCCCAATCGATCCTGTTTCAGATACTGATCACAAACTTCTATCGACCAACCCAGGTTGGAGACTAAAAAAAAACAGAACTTGCAAAAAAAAAACCCCACATTTCATATAGGGTGTAACAAGACTCATAACGAAGCCGTCATCCAAGCATTAAGAACATCAAACTAAGTAACTTTACGCAAAAATGATTGCTGGGAAACGACTTTTTTTTTGTGTGAAAAATCACGTTTTACGGTATGACTCAATGTAACGGACTCAAAACATTGTGCTGATGGATGGATAAAATAGTTTAAGTTGGAACTTTTACACCCAATATCTGCGTAACTAGAAGGTTCCCATGTACTAGTATGACCTAAAACAAAAAAAAAATATCGCAATGAGAGGGAGAACAAGTACCTTTTGGCTTCGGTAAGGGTCTTGTTACACCCTTTATAAAAAACAAATGAAAGTAATTATGTTCTGACAAACCAAATTGCATAACACACATTGCATGGCAATGCCTTTCGTTTTGACAGTTCAACGATATTCATTGCGTTATTGACGTTATAAAGCAGATGTTTTTTTTTAAACTATGAACCAATGGATAAGCAACATAACAACACGCATGTAATTCTCGGAGGGTTAGGCAGAGATGTACTTAATGAGAATGAGGCACGCCCTCATTTCGCGAGTCAAGTTTAAGTTAGGGGGCGCTCCTTTTGTCATCAACCGGGTACAAATTTAAGGTTGCGCCTCATCTAGCATCACGGAATGGAATTTTTCCATGGTCCTATCCTTTTTTATCGTTCTGGACCGTCATTTGCTAGAGCGACAAATAGAGCGTGCTGCCGACAGCATTGTCGATGCCGCCGCGTACGTTAACATTCCCGCGAGATGAGGCGCAACCCTTAGATTCCGGGCTGTTCCAGAGAAACTCCTGGTGGACAAGCTCAATTACACTTTCCCCGACCCGGAAATCGAACCCAATGCTTCAAAATACGTCGGACTGTGATTAAAAGTGTGTCGCTAACTACTAAAAAGAACAAAATGTTACGCCATGTACTGATTCTCATGCAGGACAACACTGACCGAAATAGCTTACGTTCAAAACTGTAGAATGTCGAAACGCAACAAAGTTACGCTAGGAACGGCATCCAAGTGACTGGAAAGTATTATGAGTTGATCGCTGGGCTCCTGAAACAGCGGGCTTATAGAATATCACTCCTGATTTCCCTAAACCTGTCCTGCTTACCCAGCAGAAGCATCAGGTGGCCTACCATGACGTCTTAAAGCAGGAGTAATTCCAGTGTGGGAAACAGATGGCGCTAGACGACCTGTACAGCTCTGTCTCTTTTCCACACTGGAATTACTCTTGCTTTAAGGCGTCATAGTAAACAACCTGAGTTCCCTTGCCTTTATCCCAATTTCTTACTTATTTCTCTATTACTCGTCATCTCAGCAGTCATCTCCTTTCTTGCCACATGCTGATCTTTCTTCACACAGTCCATCCATCGTTTCTTTGGTCTTTTTCTACTCTTATAGCCATCAAAACTTTCCTCAAGACATTTTTCTCATTCCTCCGCATCACACGCCGAAATTTTCTGAGGAAACTTTTGAGTATGAATGTGGATGGCTATACAAGAGTAGACGAAGACCAAGAGAGAGTAGGTGTCGCGTGAGAATTGCCTATTTCCTGCTAACTTTCAAACTCTGGTTTAGCAACCCCAACGCATAGCCATCGTTCACCGCCGACTCATCATTTGCAGTAAAGCAACATACACGTATAAAACCGGCGATGGACACTAAAATACTATGTACCGTTTTATGTTCTCTTTAAACATGTGACCATTATCTTTACGAGTGCGGAGTGTGTCGACAAATGGCTTAACTGTCCGTACATTGTAAAAATGGATTTTTGAACGGAAAAGCTTTGGATTTGATTTCTTTATGAGCTTTCCTTACAAAGCTGACTTTTATTTAATTTTCTTTCATTCTTGCGTGAGCTGAGACTACAATCTTTACGTGTGCTCACCGTTCTTAGATCCCGCTAAATGTGTTTAGATTGAGAGATGTTCTCGCATTTTCCGCTTAGAATGATATATAGGGTGTAACAAGATCCTTAACGAAGCCGAAAGGCACTTGTTCTCCTCGTCATTGCGATCAGTTTTTTGTTCTAGACCATACCTGGGAACCTTCTACATAGTTACGGAGATATTGGGGGTCAAAGTTCCAACTTTTATACAAGTTTTTTTTATAACATGTTTTTATTGCAAGATTTTTATTATTTTAAACACTTCTGCGACCCCCGTACTATTCAATCCATCCATCAGCACAATGTTTTGTGTGCATTACATTGAGTTCTACCGTAAAACGTGTTTTTTCACCCTAAAAAAAAGTCGTTTCCCAGCAATAATTTTTGCGTAAAGTTACTTAGTTTGATGTATGGTTGACGGGTTCGTTAAGGGTCTTGTTACACCATGTATAGCTACGATTATCAGTACGAATAAACGAGATAATGTCTCATATTTCGTTGTCAACGACATAGAAACGTGAACCTTTTCTGGTATGGTAGTGTGAATCATCATCTGCCTAGCCTTTCCCAACTATGTTTGGGTCGGCTTCCAGTCTAACCGGATGCAGCTGAATGCCAGTATTTTACATGGAGCGACTGCCTATCTGACCTCCACAACCCAGTTAGTACTGGGGCCTTAGTCTGCTCTTGCAATAGTGTCAGAATGGTGTATAATTTATTTAATAAGGCCCCTAGCCCACGGCGTATTGAAGCGCGTTCGAAACTCGTTGGACGTGCGTACAAAGGGTAATTCGTCTGCGCGGGGCCTTATTAAATCAATGATAGACCATTCTGACACTATTGCAATAGCAGACTAAGGCCCCTGGGCAATATGAATTCCCTTAGTAAGACTGGTTGTAAGACTTTCGAGCCACTGACTACCTCTGTACGACTGTCAAAGATCTACAAATGATAGCCGGGACCAACGGATTAACGTGCTTACCGAGGCACGGAGCAAACTCGGTACCTATGTGATGGATGGTCACCCATCCACAGATCAACCTGGGCAAATTAATCCGTGCGGTTGTTATTATTTAGCCAGGAGCTCCTCTCTGGTATGGTAGGGTGAACTTTAAGATTAAATGTTTGTTCTTGGAAGGTAATCATGTAACTCTTCCTTATTTTGCCATCGGAAGTGAACTTTTAATGTTTGCTATTTTGAGGTAAATGAGATTTTAAGTAGGATTCTTGGAGTAGGTACAGTCACGAGCATTAATTAATTAATAATGTTATCTGTACACGAAGCAAATTTTAAAAGGGTTTTTCTCTTATTGTATTGATTAACGTTTTAGGTTTTCACGAATATAGTATTTTGGAAGCCATACTATTGCGGAAACGGTCTTATCTCAAAGTAAAAACCGTTTTTTTCGCGAGAAAATCGCTTTTGAACGTTGCTTAGTGTTTACACATTTGTGCTCGTGACTGTACAGAGTATGTGTTATCCTGAGAATTCTTTACTATCTCTTTGCTGATGTTTTTTTTGTATTAAAACATGCTGTATAGATCAAGCCTTTCCAACTTGTCAAATAACATATACCTATTTTGTACAAATAATAGGAGAAATATAAAGCAGGTACACATTGGGGTAGCTACAAAACAATTTTACATAAGATTCGGATCCGTCTGAGATTTATGAAACAACAGTACACTCGGTAAAGTATTATTGAAGTCTTACAAAGTCAAATTCTGTTGGTAAATGTGGGGTCTAAGTGATAGCGAGGAGACGACTGCCTCTTCTTTAAAAAATACAAAAAAATCTCGTTTCGACAACATTTTTGTACATCCACCATAAATGCGCCTGACGAGCGATCCACCAGTGCGCTGGGAACCGCCTGTAGTGTTCAATGATGATGATGATGTTCATACAAAAAGTTCAAAACTGGTGGAGGAAGATCTTCTCTGGTGGAGGATGGAGAGGTGTCGACATGTTAACATAAATTGTTTCTCTATAAAAGCATCTAATGTGCAGATGCTTTGATCTGATCCGATTCGAGTCCGAATTTAAAGATCCGATTTTCATACGAACGGTTCAATGGAAGTGCTATGTATTTGGACGGCCGGGGTTTGGATCTAGTGCGCAACTCTTTATGCAGGTATTAGTTACTATGGCTACTAGGGACTGCGACTTTAGAAAGCGGTCTGGGACAGACTAGATGCAGAAGGCAGAGAACAGGCTGTTGAGTCGCAGTATGGCAGAGGCTTATAGGCCTAGTAGTGCACGGCGATAGGCTTAGTACATTCTTTGATTGAATTCCGACCGAAACTTGGATTTAGATCGAAGGCAGTACAAACGCTCCAAGTAGGACCCCAACTTTACCTGGTTCCAGTCGTAGCTTAAGCTGAAGATAATCCTGTCTTCCCGTGGGATCTACTTTGTGATTGCAAACGGGGACTCGACAAACAAAGAAACTAGAGCTAGCACTGAAATTGGTACTCTTGAAGGCTACGAAGATGCTTTCATCATATTGTATTTGGATACTAGGCAACTGGTAGACTATGTAGGGATAAACACTGTCAGTTACGGGATATCTATTTCAGAGGTGTACGCTATTGTGATACAAATTCTTGCCAAGGTACTCTAGATCCCTCAGAAATGAAGATTTTCATCAGCTATAAAAAAAACCGGTCAAGTCCGAGTCGGACTCGCGCATGAAGGTTTCCTTACCATCGTAGTAGGGTAGCGGGTAGCGGCAACAGAAATACATATTCTGTAAAAATTTAAATTTTGATCATGAGACACACGAACAGACGGACAGCGGAGGCTTAATAATAGAGTCCCGTAGGTTACCCTTGGGATACGGAACCTTAAGAACAGCCACCTACATATGAGTCTACACTCCCAGAAAAGACGTTTTTTATAAAGCAAAATGCAGAGCTAATGATTCCAAAAACTGTTTTTACAACTGATAAATTAACGAAACAGAATGAGCAAGGAACCTATCGGTGGATCATTCCCACTAGTTCTACTACACAGTACTACGGTAGGACTAATGGGTTTTTTTTTTCCCCACTAATCCTACGATTCAAGGTGGCACAAAATAGTAGAACTAGTGGGAACAAAAAGTCCCACTAGTTCTACTGTTTTATTACACAATTTACGGTAGAACCAATGGGAATTACTATTTTAATTTCCAAGTATGTTTAGAAGTACAATCACGAGCACCAATATGTAAACACTTAACAAATTTAACTCGTAGAAGTTTTTTCTCCTACTGTTTTGATTAAAATTTCATGTTGTTACGAACATAGTATTCTAGAACTCATTTTTTTTTTTGAAAATGATTTTAAATTTATGAAAGTGTAGTGTAGTGTAGTGTGTGTGTGTGTAGTGTAGTGTGTTTGTGTGTAGTGTGTGTTTATTAGTGCTTGTGACTGTACAGGCTACAATGTATGGGAGGGGCATTATTATTTGGCCTGTCCCAATCCGTCTAAGGTTGATTGTCCTGTGTATAATTTATGTAAAGCAAAATCACACTTACTGAGAATCTTTTTACCCTCATAATCTTATAATCATCCTATTCACGGCTATCGGCGTACTTTTATAACACACTTTTTTACTGCCGACAAACTGTTACTCAGTTAGGTGGATGTGTAAAATATATGAATGTAATGTTTATTTAGTCTAAGGGTGCATTTCAAATTAAAGGCGAGAAAACGCGCTGTAGGGGCGCTACTACAGGACCTGTACATTATGGTACGCGTGCGACATGATATTTAGCTACAGTTAGTATGGGATGGCAATAGGTATCGTTTACAATTGCGAGTTTTTGGTACAAGTTGGCGTTCTCTTGTTTTGCCTAGTTGAAGCGATTTGAATAAGGCGCCGCAGTGGCTCCAACGTAGCGCTTCTTCACGCGTCTAATTTGAAGGCACCCTTATTCTTTATTGCACACAAAATTAAAAGATATACAGGATGAAGTTCTAATTTCAATTGTTTACGATTTTATTTCGTTCACTGTGTCCTTTCGACGCGAAGAGTCAACAAAATTGAAATTAGAACACAATGTTGTGAAGATTGACTGCGCTGCGGGTGTCTTCAATCAAGGAAATTAATTTAAAATATAAAAACATGAATTTTAACCTTTTCCTCAAATTAGTCGCATGTCATTACTTCCCAGAATTGTATTGCTATTGGCGACCCTATCGAATGGTGTCATAATACAGTGTGTTTTTTTCCCCTAACTAAATCAATGGGTTCGACTCCTGGCTAGGAATATTGATTTTTCAAAAATCTAATGATGCAGTTTTAGATTTCATCAAAATCGGGCTCGAGACTCCTTTGAGCATTTTTTGCTATTCCTCATAATTTCGGATTTGCCCATCCACGCCCACTTGCAAGATTCACCCTGTAGGTATATATACACAAATTGCAAGAATATAGCTTATTTACAACGGTGAGCTTAACCCAGAATTGAATTTTCTCCCATCTCTGTAAAATTTTATGGAAAAGGATTTGTAATGGCTGAAAAAAATGTTGTTTTGAGTGAACAGTGAGAAATCGGGGGAGCCAGATAAGCCTGCGACACTGTCTATAAATAATTTATTAACTGCCGCTTTGAGGATGAGGCTACGAAAACCGCGATGTTTATTTATCTAAACTTCATGTACAATCTTTATAAATATTGACATTGTTTATCATTATTATATACATCAATAAAATATAATAATTCATACAAATTAATGAAACAAATACAAATTAATAAAATAGAATATTGAATACACGTAAATAAAATAATCTTATAACCTCATGACATTAATTAAAATTACTACATAAACCTAATAAAATAATCTTAAACCCAATACCTAATAATAGGCTAATAATATCGATAATGATTGTATTTGTATAACAAACTTGCGATCCAGTATACCTACTCACTGGATGCTTGTTTTGTCCAATTTATTATGTTGCCGTGCCCTAACCGGGTTTCATGTTGGAACTTACTTATTATGTAACAACTAAATGTACACATGAATGCAATAAAGAATTTGAGTTTGAGTTTGAGTTTATGTACTTAGCATTTCCAGTGTATTTTTGTACTTTTGCATGCCTTCTGGTTAAATATGGCTGTTGCTAATTATATTTTTATGTCACCGTGTTTGTACCCATATTTGCAAAATAAATATCTTATGTACATAGGCGGACTTAATGCCATAAGGCATTCTCTACCAGTCAACCTACGGGTTAAATAAGAAAACACTGAGGTAGGGTACAAAATAAATATCTAAAAAAATAACTTCTTGCTTTCGAAAATTTATATAAGTACTTATATTGATACTAATACACATAGAAATATAAAATAAACAATTTCTTTTTTCGATTTTCTGTTTTTTCAGCTTTTCTTGTTAGTTCACTGGTCAAATCTTGCAAATGAATTTCGAACCAATTCCTCCCAACCGATTGAGCTGAAATTTTAGGACCTTTGGTTCTGGTGACAATACATTTTTATTGTGAAAGACATGACTTGATCCTGCAACCAGGATCGCCTCCTAACGAAAGAACTACTCAACAGTTAATAGCACGGACACGAAACTTTGTATACGCGTATGTTGATAGATAAACCTAGTTTTCTTCTTTTTTAATAAAGGCGTGTATTTTCGGCCTGTCACTATGAATCAAGACGAAAATATTATGTTTTATAGGAACCACAATGCTGTCACAGAGACCAAGCTACACACAACCCCTTTGCAATGACACGGCGGTCACTGTACAAAAATAATGTATATGTAATAGGAATTTGTTTCATTTCACTTCCATTGGATGTGAAACGCAATTATGAAGATTATACAGGGTGGCAGGTATTACACGCGCTCACCACGTATTCAGTATATCGTTCTGACCTCCTCCCCCTACAGAGAAATTTTAAATCAGTTATTTGAAAAAAACACCCGCTGTTTTATAATTTATTTATTTATTTATTAATAAAGGTCTACCAACAGCTTCTATGTACATCATATCCTAAATAAAGGTTCCACAGTCTTGGCCTTACACAGTCGCCATTTACTGGTCAACCAGCATTCACAAAAACAAGTGATAGCATAACAAGAATATAAAACTAAAAAGAGTTAGTAGGTACACAGGTAGTCGAAAAAAAATATTAGTGCCAAAACAGTAAAAATGAGATCAAAACTGAGATCACTACCATCAATTAAAAAAAAAAAAAAAAAAACAAAATAAGAAGTAGTAAAATTAAATTAAATTAAAAAATAACAAAGGAATCATTCGTTCATAATAGTCATGATTTTCGGGAATCTATTAATTTTGGGGTCTAAAGATTTTTGTGGAATCATGATCATTCTGATATCTTCTATCTGCATAACGAATATGTATTTTTTTATTATTATTTTATCTTCGTGATATTATCATGAAGATAAAATAATTTTAATAAAATAATAATAAGTTTTTTATTTTTCACCTCCTGTTTAAGAACAAATGCTTAAATACTTATATCATCATCTACAGACGTTTTCGGTCATTTGGAGCATTGCCCTTCTTCCTTTTGCTCTCTCTCTATTTCTACGTAGGCAAACTTTGTCTGTTTTTACATTTTCCCTATGAATCTTCCAATCCTCCGCAAGCTATTCCATGAAGGCAACTATCATTGACGAGAATAAAGCAAGACGTAGTTTTTGCCATCAGGAATTTCTCAGTAGCAGCCGGAGTCTAGATTTGTGCCCGGTTGATGGCAATAGGCTCGCCCCCTATTACATAGGACTTAAAAATAACTGGCGAAATGTGGGTGTACTGTTAGGTACACCTCTGCCTAACCCCTCGGGGATTACAGGCGTAATATTATATAATGTAGTTTTCTCTCGCTACTCTCATGGCTCCACTCAAACAGTTGTTACTGCGCCTCTTTGTTCAAGAATTTTATGTTTCAGCAAACTACGGACGGATTCATTTTAATAATTTTAAATAAAAAAATATTTCTCTGTGTAAGAATGGGTTTAACTCTCAAAGAAATTAAATTCTTCTAAGTTGTTTGGCTTCTGTACTCTGCTTGGAGGTTCACCTGTAGATAAATTGACACAGCTTTCTAGGGCTTTTCCCGAAGGGGTAAGCAGAGGTGTCATATACACATCGGAGTACACCCACAGTGACATGTGGGTGTACTCCAATGTGTATTTTTTTAACCCTTTTTATGCATAGGGAATAATTTTCCCACCAAATTTTTCAGCTCAAAATTAAATTATGTGTTTCATGCAGATATTCTATTGTTGAACAAAGATTATTTAAAGACTTGTCAATTACTCGTTAAACATTCAAAGAACATAAAAAAAAAAACAATTTATTTCCTTTCCAATGTATAAGCCTATTTGGCGTTATTTTCCAGCAAATAATACGCGGCAAGCTTAATATCTACCACCATAATTATAAGTAACTGATCAATTCTTGATGGAAAACCATACAACACTTTTGCTGACCTGGTATTCGAACCCAGGACCGTACCGGTACGTTCTTCTAAATGTAATGTAATTATGAAAACTAAACGACTTTCTGTTTGAGCTACGTTCGAATATTGGTTTACGACAGTTAACAGTAAAGTTAATTGAGTGTTTTTGCCAAATTTGGCTTGCAAAATGCAAGGTTTCTATCGAGATGATTTCTTTGCTTTTACAGTTTATGAGTACATTATGAATGGCCAAAGTTCAGTTAAAATTTGTGCAAAACAGCAATTTTTTAAGGCTTAGACTGAATTTGTTTCTACATTTTTTTTATTTTTTGCTGCCATAGAAACCTAGATATAGTCTACAAAACACACATTAATTCAAAAAAATCAAAGATAGGTGTATAACAACGGCATAATCACGTACGAGCGTTTGTATGAAAAGTATGACGGGTTGGCCGCTCTTAATCCATCTTAAAAGCCACAATCAGGTGTTTACCGATAACCGTGTCGTAATTAATGTTCACAAATCGTTGTATGTCTATATAATGAGTATTTACACAGACTGAGCCGGCTAACAAATAAACAGTGATTAAAGAGACTTGTTTGTTTGAGAATGTGGTGAAACATGACGTTGGACGCTTGATGGCACGTGGAAAATAATCTTTAACAGGTGTAGTACTCGTAGAGATGCAGTATAAGTAAACTTATTAAACTGTCACTTACGGGATATCTTCCGTGATTGTTCATTATTTTGAGCTCCCGATATTTCGATAAAAACGATCGATTCATTTCGATTATTGTTCATTATTTTGATAAGTCAAAGAAGACAGATTTCACAGACATTTTCCAGCGATGATGGCGCTTGCAACAGCGTCGAAATATCGGGAGCTCAAAACAATGAACAATCACGGAAGATATCCGTGACCGTGAAAACTTAAAACACTGTTTGCAATATAAGTATTCTGGTCTTAAGCCGGCCATAAACGATGTGAATATGCATGAACGTGTAGTACAGCTGTCCTTGCCTGTACATGCAACCTAGAGAATATCGAAATAGAATCTTCATTTGTAATATTGGCAAGGAAATAGATATATCCTGGGGAAGGCACATGAAAATTTCCAACCGAAGTCGCGGCCAACAGTTAGTATTAAATAAAGACGTCAAAATAAAAATATAATGCGTCTTCTTTAGTATCCACCTATCCCAAAAACTCTTCAATTAACACACCTTTTTATTCAAAACAAACTCAGCTCATCTCGTAATAACTTTCTAATTCCAATGACAGAGTTTTCGGGACTAATGTCTCAAATTACGCCACTTCTCTCAAGTTGGTGGCAATTAGGTAGGTTTTCAAGAGTTAGGCAAGTGGCGAGTCCTCTGAGAGCTAACTTAGTTGTCAGTCCGCCTAACTAGACGTCTCGGAAGCCTGGATTATGCCAGTTGAAACTATTCGGAGAAGTTTTGGCTAAGATTAATTCGGCATGATCGATTCGAAGACGTACATCTTGCAGCTGTTCATCGATTTCTGCAATTTAGAATTGATAAATTTAATTATACTGGGTTGAAGAAATACCGACCCGCAAACGCAAAATGATTATAATTATGCTGTTCTTACTTCAGAAGTTACTTGATTGCAAAGAACGGGCAGCAGCTGACTCGACTGTACACTTACGGTCTTGTACACTGCGGTATGAATGCAACTAAATCTAGCTACTAAAATCGTAAAATTAGTTATGGTAGTTCAAGACCCGCTGTCACTAATCAGTTAATTTCTAAATACGTATAGCGCTTAACGTACTCACAATTATCATTCTGTTTCTATCAGCTTCAAAGGATTGACAGACATGGACTGATATTTAATTTTCAAGTGCGTTTAGCGTTAAATACTTTTAATTATTTGTGGGGCTAGCGTGTCTAATACATCGATTCTAACTAACAATCAATATGTTGAGCCAGTACGTCAGAAGTCGAGTGCTGGAGTGAGTGGGCGGACTCTATTAATTGAACATGGCAACTACCAGTTTATATCTACTTACAAACATTTTAGAGAAAATTATTTTGTGTACTACAACAGTCTTCGAAACCAATAATAATCTAGGCAACGACTTTGATCAAAATGACTTGTTACTTTATTGCTTTAGCGTAACGTTTGTTTTTGATTAACTGGGTAAGAAACCATCATAAAATGTTTGCAATGGTAGTGTAATTGTTTCTAATGAATATGAGGTGAATAATCATTATAATGTTACAAATATAAGCGTATAAAAAGAAAACTATATTTGTGCTCACGTGTTAGTATATTGATTATTCATCATTATGGATTGGCTGACGTTCAAATTTTGTGTTTTAATTTGGGTAAGGACCTGCTTTTATATTTCCTTACGTAGTTACCAAGCTAAAGTAGGCCGGATACATCAGTCACAATGGATAACCACATCAAAATCGAAGTTAAACCATTTAATTAAATTAGGCTATTAAAAGACAAACTTTAATACAAAGGGAATAGAATTATTCTATTACACATTTGACCCACCACTACAACGATATCGTAGCAGACCCAGGTGATGATGGTTCAACAATCTTGACGCCAGCAGGCAGGAATGGTCCAGACTAGCTCAAATAGAGGGGTATATAGGGGTGCCATTTTAGCCATTTGGCTACGAAACCCTAAAAAGGGGTAGGTGGTACGTTACTATGGGATTAACCTTGAAATGCTGCTACTGCTCCACATTTATTAATATATTGCCATTATTAGCAAGCTTTTATTAGCTTCACCTGTAACTAACGATGTAAAAAAATCTTAGAAGTTAAAATTGACTATAGTCCCGATTAAGGCGGAAGCGCAAGGGTAGTTCGCGAGATCTAAATTTTGAGTTCATTCATTCCCCATTCAATAACTATTTCATGAAAAAGTCACTCAATGGGGTTAAATGTACTTAAACTGTTGTATTGATGATTTGAAGGATTATAATTCTGTAACTCCATACGTGGTAATGCGCGACTCATATTTTCATCAACATTCAACCTGACACTGACCAGCACATTGCAATAAACGTAAGAAAATTTTAATTTCGCGGGCTACCCTTGCTTTTTTTTTTTTTTTTTTTTTACCGATTGGAAGTCATCAAATAACCCCTCCCGCTCTGGGCTGAGCAGGAGGGAGTGTCAGACTTCTACTGACTAAAACCCATCCATGTTCCTTCCTTTGCCCTTTGTGTTCCAGGGCCGCGGTATCTCTTTCGAACAGTCCCGCAACCCTGGCAGGCGTCGGCCCTTACGGACCCCTTCCTGTTTGCTGACTCTCTTTGAGGCGCGCGTGGAACACGAACGCGCCGTCGACACGGCCTGTCGTCATAAGACGGACGGACGGCGAGCTAGCCCATAGCTCACCGTCCACAGGCCCGCGTCTACGGTGGCGGGGGGCCACCACGTGGCCCCCGACGCCCGGTGTGTCTCCCGCGGCGGCTGGGACGTGAGGTTCTCTCCCTCTCACGTCCCGCCACCTCCTTCGCTAGCATGACTGCTTCGCAGAAGGAGGTGACTGCGCTTCCACCTTAAGCTGAAATTTTGCATAAGTACATGTTTAGTTTGGATGACAATGCGTGGATAGCTAAGTGACGTCATTCTAAATCCAATATGGCGTAATTTTTACTATAATATTATACAGAGAGTAACAAGACCCTTAACGAAGCCGTCAACCAAGTATTATGTACATCAAACTAAGTAACTTTACGCAAAAATTATTACTGGGAAACGAGTTTTTTTTTGGGGTGAAAAATCACTTTTTACGGTAGGACTCAATCTAACAGACTCAAAACATTGTGCTAATGGATTGTGTTCAATAGTATGAGACTCGTGGAGCTGTTTAAAGTATAAATCTTCCATTAAAAAAAACGTATTAAAAAAAAACTTGTGAAAAAGTTGGAACTTTGACCACCAATATCTCCGTAACTAGAAGGTTCCCAGGTCTAGAACAAAATAATGATCGCAATGACTAGGAGAACAAGTGCCTTTCGACTTCGTTAAGGGTCTTGGTACATCCTTTTTTATTGAGGTATTCTGGCGATTCACTTATTTATTTATTTAAAATAAGTACGCCAACCTAGCTAAAAGAGACGAAAACCTATTTGCAAAATAAACATTATTTATTATTCATTTATCATTAATCAATCATCACTTGCTTCAGAAGCATTTAATTATTGTGCTATCGCCGTTTAAAACAATAGCATTACGTTGCCATGAAATCTAAGTAATTACGCATTATGTATTGAATAATTTACGTAAGTAATTGGCGAATGTGCTTCGAAATTGGCATTTATGTAATTATATACGTATGTGTGACATTAATGTGTGAACAATGTCCGCCAATCAGTTTGTTAAACTACCTAACTATGCGTTATAAACATGCTCATATTCCTTCCCGTTTTCAAATAAACTTATCCAGAGGTCTGGTGGTGAGACGAGGCACCTGTTTTGAATGTTTTAACCAGTTACAGTCCTGAGAAAATTTAGCAACGAACTTGCGCAAGCCTGATTGCCTGATGAGCCTGTAGTATGACGTCATATTTTCGTAGCCATATTGTCTTATATAAATAATTTAATTTTGAATCTTATTCCGTGTGGCACAGACAGCAAAATAATTTAAGTTTATCATTGAGATCGTGGTACTGAACAGATGTACAAACAGTCAAACAATACTGATTTACAAAAATGGTTTATTTATTTTGGTGGTTATTTCCAAACAAAGTAAACTGTAAAGTTGATTTAATTCTTATATTGTTTGTTGTAGAATGGCAGACGCTCCTGTCAGTATATTATGAAAGTGGGTATAAAAAGGTAGTTTAAGTAAACGGTTACCACGTAGAAATAGAAGTAAATCATTTAGAAAATTTTCATCGGAAATTTAAACCACAATCAGCTGTTCCATACATATGCGGACGGGCTCAGTATGAGGTATTGAATACGTTGTAACCGTGTGTGCTTCGATGTTCCTTCCACCGTATAAAGGGTGTAACAAGACCCTTAACGAAGCCGAAAGGCGCTTGTTCTCCCCGTCATTGCGATCATTTTTTTGTTCTAGACCATACCTGGGAACCTTCTAGTTACGGAGATATTAGGGGTCAAAGTTCCAACTTTTTCCCAAGTTTTTTGAAAAATAAGTACATGTTTTTATTGTTTTTTTTTTACTTTAAACAAGTCCACGACTCCGTACTATTCAATCCATGCATCAGCACAATGTTTTGAGTCCGTTACATGGAGTCCTACCGTAAAACGTGATTATTCACCCCAAAAAAAAGTCGTTCCCCAGCAATAATTTTTGCGTAAAGTTATTTAGTTTGATGTACATTGCTTGGTTGACGGCTTCGTTAAGGGTCTTGTTACACCCTGTATAGTGTTGCGTGGTAATTTTGGCCCGTGATTTAAACGGATCTAACAGCGCCATCTTGATTTTGCAATACAATTTTCACGGACAGTTTCTTCAATAGTTACCAATGCCACCTTCTTGCCAATGTTTCAATTCTAGCGCCAAACAATCCAATCTCTAAGTGGCCAATTTACTTTAAACACATATAAATTTCCAATTTTAATGGTTTTTGTTTTGTTTCAGATATTATGTCTATCAAAATCACAGTCACAATTACGCAATTCTACAAGTACAAACAGTATGTATTTTTTTCTTTTCCTATCGGTCTGTGAATACCCCAAGATTTGAACAGTTTTGTACACACGGTGACACATCAAGCTATACATATCCAATATAATCTGACTTCGCCTTGGATGAGCTTTCCGTACAATGAGAGATCAGCTTACGTTGGTTTTGCTTAGCTTGATTGGTCGTCGTGCGTACATTTCTTACGAGGAAGTCATAATTTACTTAGTTAGACCTGAGACTCGAATCTAAGATGGCTATTATGTCGTGCCCATCCGATAAGAAAGGATTTTGGAAAATCCACTCCATAGCGGGTGACAAAGGGGTTGAAGGCCTGGTGCCTCCCGGTTAGAAGTCGGGGTGAAGGTGACTGTTTTTTTTTTCGACATTAATACTAAAATGAGGGTATCATTTCGACCCGTACCTATGTATGTAATATTGTAGGAATTGCACATTTGCTTACCCGTTGGCAATATTGTCTAATAAAAACTCTAACTTGCCATTTTGTGTTTTATTTATTTAATTATGTTTGGATATAAATATTTTTTTTTTGCATAAAATTCAGCTCAAAATAAGTAAAAAAGAGCAAAATAAATAGTATGAATAATAATATTTTGCACTTTTCTACAGATTTTTTTGGAAGTCGGTTTTATTTTTTGCATTTTCTTTTTACGTAAACCCATTTTCTTTTTATTATATTTTGTGTTGTTTTCAGATCAGTTGCGGTCAGCTTGCTTGGAAGGTCGGCCTGTATTCCCTCCAAATCCGTGTAACACATGCATTTGTTTTTCCGGGCAAGTACATTGCACGAATCTTCCATGCCCAGGTAAGATTCAGACATTTTTATTATAAGTTAGCGTCGCCATCCGATTTCTCAGGGGTGCAATTTTTTATACGAATGAGAAGTGGTCTAGCTTCATACTAAAAAATGTCCTGGCAATTGAGAAAGCAACAAAAAAAGCGGCTTTATTCATTTATTTGGAACTTACTTTAGTCTACTGATAAAACATCGGCCGTAGGTTTGATATCTAAATGTGGTTCAGCCTTGTCAGAGTTTGGTAAAAGTCAGTTTGATAAAATAAAAAATTAAATTATTATTTAAAATTCGATTTACGTTTCATAGTACTGCCACCATAGCCACCATGGGTATGAGGAAAATGTCAGTAGGAAAGTTTTGAGTATGAATGTGGATGGGTTTAGGACTAGAGGAAGACCAAAGAAACGATGGATGGACTGTGTGAAGGATGATATCAACAAAGGAGGTGTCTGATGAGATGACGAGTAATAGAGAAGTATGGAAGAAGAAGACATGCTGCGCCGACCCCAAATAAGTTGGGATAAGGGCAAGAGAATGATGATGAGTATTACCATCGTAGACTATTTCTGCCGGAGAGCAGCGATGCTGTTTTATGGGTTGAAAGGTGTTGGTGCCGACGTAATTATAGGGAAATAGGGTTGTGCACTTTTGCAGGTGCATTATGACAACATACGTTTGTATACAGGGTGTAACAAGACCCTTAACGAAGCCGTCACAACCAAGCAATGTACATCAAAGTAAGTAACTTTACTCAAAAATCGTTGCTGGGGAACGACTTTTTTTTGGCGTGAATAATCACGTTTTACGGTAGGACTCAAAACATTGTGCTGATGGATGAATTGAATAGTATGAGGGTCGTGGAGGTGTTTAAAGTAAAAAAAAAACATTAAAAACATGTGTTTAAAAAAAAACTTGTGAAAAAGTTGGAACTTCGACCCCCAATATCTCCGTAACTAGAAAGTTCCCAGGTATGGTCTAGAACAAAAAAAATATCGCAATGGCGGGGAGAACAAGTGCCTTTCGGCTTCGTCAAGGGTCTTGTTACACCCTTTATAACCATAATTATGCAGCAACCACATACATACAATGCAATGATGTGGGCCGTCAACTTTTTCACCAAATACATTAAGGTGGAAGCGCTAATCGTGGTGCTAGCCAGTGACAATTTCATGAAAAAGTCATTCAATGGAATTAAATGACCTTAGAGGGTTGTATTATTTAATTTAATGATTAAAACTCATAAATACATAGCCGTTACGGTTGTAAATCATATTTTGTTCAACATCCAACCTGACACTGACCTGCAAATTGCAAAAAAAACGTTAGAAAATTTGGGTTTCGCGGGCTACACCGGTGCTCCAACAAGAAAGAGTTCAAGTTCTCGCAACGTGATTAGACAATGCTTTGGGCAATCTTGAAACATAATCAGCCAATAATGTTCCCACTGCTGGGACACACGGCCTCCTTTCTATGAGAGGGAATGAGCTATCCACCACGCGGGCCAGTGCGGGTTGGTAGATGTCACATGTTTTCGAATTTTTGATAATAGGACATGGTTTCCTCGCGATGTTTTTCTTCACCGTTTTACAGAGTAGTGTTGATGCAATAAATTACACAAAGTAATGCGCCTGCCTGGGTCGAACCCACGACTTACGTTTCGGAAGTCGGGGCCGCCACCACTGGGCCACCGCTGCTCCTAATCTTGAAACAGAATTTTAGAATTTTTCATTGTTGAAATGTGTCTTTCAGAAAAGGAATGCATCAATGATATTGAGCTACCTAAACCAGATGAGTGCAATAAATGTACATGCCGACGGGGAAAGGTCACGTGTACCAGCATGATCTGCATACCAGGTACGTTTACAGTGGAGGGTGTGAACTCAGTAGTACCATGGTCTTAACCATGGTACTACTGAGTTCGCTGATTGTCAACCACTTTTCAACCTAATTACCTAAGGCTTAAGAGTAAAAAGTGTTAGACTGTCAGTTAACCTAGTAGTACCAGTTAACCTAGTAGTACTTCAGTACGTATGTGATTTGAGATCACGAAGTCGACTCCGTTGTTCGGTAAACTGTAATTTAAAAACCTGTTTTTTTAAACGTTGCTTTGCACTAGAAATTTCTCCTGTATTGTGGGTGGTTTATAAACATTTAAACTCACATACACAAACAGCCAGACCCGGAACAACTACCTGTAGGCCTTACAAATATTTGTTCCATGTGGAAATCGAACTCGCGACACGCAGCGCTGCAGCGAATCGCTCAACAACAGCGCCAAACGTGCTTTAAAAAAACTCGTCGTTAAATAGTGTTACGAGTACAAACTGTAATGCGCTGTGTTGTATAGAATTTTGAACTGAATTCATGGTATCATGGTCCCTTACACCTTATATGAGCAACAAGCGCGCGCCCGCACCTTCGTTCGCATGAAATTATTTAATACATAAAAAGTATAACCCTTTTTGAATCGAATTTTGTTAACAATTTTAATTTTTTTGCAAGGAACCCTATTTTTTTCTAAAATACAAGTAATCTGTGTTAGACCAAATAACAAAATTAGCCCAGCCGTTTCGGAGATTAGCCGGAACAAACAGACATACAGACAGATAAAAATGGAAAAAAATGTGTTTTTGTTTGAAGTGCCGTTTAGATTTCCATTCATTATAAAGCTGTTATTGCAAACAGACAATTCAGTTCATTTATTTGTATAGACTGTAAATAAATGTAACAGTAAATCCTGTTGTAAGTTTTGACACATACTTTTTTTCTGCTGGTATAGTAGTGCCTTATGTTTAGTCTCCTGCCATCACTAGTTCTTTAAACTTGTAGCGGCACTAAGAAAAGTACTACAGCAACATAGTACAAAAAGTACTACAGCGCCATCTAAGACACATATGAAGAACTAACATTAAAATTCTGAATGGCGCTATTAAAGTTATCCGCGACTTACAACAACTGTCGGGCAGTAACCCACCAGACAGAACACCCGTCTGGTCAGAGGATCCTCCCTAATCTATGATGGGTAATGAAGAACTTTACACCCTGTTCTTCATATCTACTGGTGATCTCGGAACCAGATTTTAGTTACACCATGCTGCGGCCAATCTCATTGGACACTATAGCTATGTATGCAGGGAATATTTTGTATCAAAGTTTAAACTTACATTTATATATTTCAGGAGTTTCTAAATAGATCATTTGCATAATGCAGCAATAATTTGAGCCATCAAAATCGTTCGAGCGATACATCGCGGTTTTATACAGCAGCGTCATGTTCAAGATTTTCTTTTAAATACGCGAGCTAAGGACACATACTTAAAATTGTCTTAACCATTGATCTGATTAACTAAAGACTAATAACATTGTTACTAATTTTCAGCACCACTCTGTACTGAAAATCAACTGTATCCCGCACAAAACAAATGCAACGCCTGCATGTGCAAGGACGGCTTTATATCATGCACTAGCAATGTTTGTGTAGAGGAACCTATGACTACTACAAGTAAGATTAACCTCATATAATATAATAACCAGTGATCGGAATAGGTAGAGCTAATATACCAAAAGTTCATGCAAGGAACAGAAACAAAAAGTGTTCCTTACGACATTTTTTTTTTCCCGATTGTTTTTTTCTGAAATTCGGAAATGTCTCGGAATCAGTTAAGTACATTTAATAATAATGTTACTTATTAATCAGTACAGTAAACTAATTGAATTCATTATTTTTCCTTTTTAACCGACTTCGACAACAAGGAGAGCGTTCTCAAAAAGTTACGTTAGTTAGTTGTTTACGTTTAGTTCCAGTAAATTTACAAAATGGTATGAAAACCTAAAAATTGTTATTTTTTACCTTGTTAGCTCTAACTAATAAAGCTGGTATGAAATTAAATTACCTTCCGCACTTACTTACGGCGCGGCGTCCAAACAAAGATAAGGAGATTACCTTTATTTTTTATACAATAAAAATCGTGCACTTTTTTTTTAAACAGAAACATTAAATGAATTCGATAGTTGTTTTTCTTTATTAATTTTACATTCGGAACAAGTATCCCGAAAAAAAAAAGTGTCTTAAGGAAGTCTCCACTTTCGTTTCTATTCCTTGAACTTTAGGCACATCAGCTCTACCTATTCCGATCTCTGATAATAACATACTATCACGCCTAAAATCCGCAAAGCGGGTTGGGAAAATGTAAATATTATACTATATCTCATTCTGTAGCTGTAAGCCTAAACAAAATCGCTTCACTACAACCGGTCAGTGATTTGGCGTCTTGATAATATATTAAATCACGGAAAATCCGTTTATAGTGTGGACGTCTGGTTACTTTTTTTCCTTTATCAACTCATACACCTTTTGAAGCTACTGCGCAGACTATTGCATGCTATATTTGTAGTGATTCCATGACTATTTTACCTCTGATCATCACCGTCAAAATTCAGTGATATTTATTTTATTACCAACTAGCGACCCGCCCCGGCTTCGCACGGGTGCAATGATAAATATTAACCTTCCTCTTAAATCACTCTATCTATTAAAAAAAACCACATCAAAATCCGTTGCGTAGTTTTAAAGATCTAAGCATACATAAGGATAGACAGCGGAAAGCGACTTTGTTTTGTACTACTCGTATGTAGTGACAACTCAACGGTACTGCCACTGAGGCGTCTGTCAAATTCAGTGATCTTTACTGTCGTTGCAATAAGGTTGCAGCTGCCAGATGTAAAATAAATGACTGATTCAACTTGAATACAAATCCTTTCAGTCATTTAGAAATAGTCGCTTGTCTATTCTGCAATTTAAGCTTTTTGTTTTATATTGTGTGCACTTGTGCCATGTGCCAAATATATTTTCTTTCTTTTATTATCTTTCTTTCTTTTAATTGTCACAAAAGCCACAACAAGAAAACCAAAGAAGAAGAAGAAATGTGAAGAAGGTAGTCGTCAACCTGTTTCAAATCAGTGTTTTGACTGCATTTGTCAAAATGGCCGCAGGAGGTGTAAAAACGTTTGTAAACCGATCGTGGAAAGTCAATTTCAAGGTAATTAATTTTGTTCGAAAGAGATACCGCGATTTCTTATCCCATTGACTTTATAAGTTTAGATTTCATGGTTTTCCTTTCATTTAATTAGACATGTTTGTTAGAGAGATTTGATCCAAATGATTGACCCTTACGATTGATGTCATAAAAGTACAGGGTGTTACTTTTTGGAATTTAGCCGGTTCGATTCCCGAGTGTGACAAGCGAATTTTCGAAAATCTTTGAATGCAGGTTGATTTCTTTTTTAAAATAAAGGAATTTTAGAGAGAGAGATAGAAAATTTTACTCAAAGGGACCCTTTAAGTAAAATTGTCTATCTCCTGTATTTCGAGTACTTTCCCTCCAGGTGGCGTTGAAAAATTCCACCCTGTATAATACTCTTAACTTACTAAGATGACCTGTACAAGAAATAATTTCAAGAATGTTATGGGAATCCAATAAATTTGATTTGTTTTGTTTCCTCGTACGCAATGTATCGTTACCGTGGCAAAACGCACGTAGCGAACGGCATGCGCGACGACGAGTTCGATGAACTCTGTAGCTAGGCAGGAAGTGAATGGCTGATTTCACGCATCCTTCGTTACAGTATTTCAACATCCATTGTTGGATTTTTGATTTTAGCCGTATTATAAATGGAGTGCTGCGTACAGGGAATGTAATTTTACATTGAAATAAAGGAATAGTAACAGAAAAAACGATTAAATAAATGAAAGGTTTCCGCAGAAAAATTCCAGTTGAATATGATTCAAAACTGAAGTGGCAGTGGGCAGGGCACATTGCTCGCAGAACGGATGGCCGATGGGGCCGAAAAGTTCTGGAGTGGCGACCGCGAACCGGAAGACGTTGCGTTGGAAGGCCTCCCACTAGGTGGACCGATGACCTGGTGAAGGTTGCGGGGATCCGCTGGATGCGAGTGGCACGGGACCGGTCAGTGTGGTGACACTTGGGGGAGGCCTATGTCCAGCAGTGGACGTCTTTCGGCTGAAATGATGATGATGATGATGATTCAAAATAAGGAGCTGAATGCACCCTCAGTGTCAGTTTGTGGAGGGCTGTGCCTTACACCCTGTGTACAATACAACATGCCAAGAGGCTTATTGACAAAGACTCCCTTGTGGAAGCCAAGCTCTAAAGCTTTTTATCGGTTCCTAGTGCTTTGGAATTACACAATTTAATTTCTACATCCCTGTTCTATCATCGGATGAGCAGAGATACGGCGAAGGGTCACCGTTATATGGTTGAAGTCCCACGGACCCAAACAAACCGCTTTGCTTCTACATTTATTGTGCGAACCGCCCGTCTGTGGGATTCACTCCCAATCACTGTAATTTAAATCTCTTACAAGTTCAAGTGAATCGGTTACTACTAGGCAAGCATGCTCCATCCTAGGCCACAGCATCGCATCATTTAGTATTTAAAAAAAATGCTCTTAGAGTAGGTGGAGCGACGAACTCCGCAGAGTGGCTGGTGACTGCTTGGCAATTGGCGAGAATCGAGCTGAGTGGCGTGCAATTGGGGAGGCCTATGTCCGGCAGTCGAATTCTGTATAACAATGAGCTACCGACTTCAGAGTTGAAACCAGTAGAGACATCCAACCAAAATTGAAATTGATCTTATTATATGCTTGCCTTTGTACAAAATATGAATTGAAATAAATCTTGCATATTTCAGGTCCTAAATGCAACCCGGGCCAACATATCGCTAGGCCTGACAACTGCAACAATTGTATTTGTTTTGAAGGACAAGTACATTGTACGCACTTGCCTTGTCGCACGGACATGCGTATAGGTAATTATTTATAATCATTGCCGCGATCAAGCATAACGCAGTCTTTTAGTTCAATTATAATGTTTTTTTTGCCCTCATCGCTCTGCAACACTTCACTATTGGGGTCGGCTTTTAGTCTAACCGGATGAGAGTAATTTAAATAGAGGGACTGCCTATCTGATCTCCACAAACCAGCAACTGGTTATTACGATACGCCTAGGTGTAAGCCAAAACGACTGTTAACTATCTTCTCGTGCCTCTAAATCGACACAAGACTTGGGCGACATGCTAACTGTGCAAGCGAGGACAGAACTATTAAAAATAGGATGTAGGTAAGTACACCTTCTTGGCTTCGATTTTCAAGTCATGTCCAGGAGTCTTGGCTTTAGAGCGCGCTCCCTACACCAATGTGTAGTGACAATAAGATATGTAGTCGTAATAATCATTTCAATGATAGGATATGTTTTTGGTTAACCTTTATAAGTGTAATATTACCTGTAGGTCCACAATGCACTGACGACCAGCAAGTCTATCGACCAGATGAATGCAACGAGTGCCACTGTATCGAAGGCCGACTGGAATGTTCTGATTTAGTTTGCATACGAGGTAATAAACAAAATAATGGGGGAGGGACAGTATTTGGTACCTTTCTTTAGGCAGTATATGACAGAACTGCTTGCAAAGGAAATTAGTGTAAAAATAGCGAACTGCTCTTGCATTGGTGCAGTCATTGAAGTCCACAGGTGCAGTCTAGTGATTTGTCATATTGTCAAAATAGCAAGATTTTTTTAACAAACATACAGGGTGTAACAAGACCCTTAACGAAGCCGTCAATCAAGCTTTCTGTACATCAAACTAAGTAACTTTAAGCAAAAGTTATTGCTGGGAAACAATTTCTTTTTTGGGGGGAAAAATCACGTTTTACGGTAGGACTCAATGTAACGCACTCAAAACATTGTGGTGATGAATGGATTACGATACTAGAGGTGTTTAAAGTAAAAATCTTACATTAAAAACAAGTATTTAAAAATAACTTGTGAAAAAGTTGGAACTTTGACCCCCAATATCTCCGTAACTGGAAGGTTCCCAGGTATGGTTTAGAACAAAAAATGTTCGCAATGATGAGGAGAACAAGTGCCTGTCGGCTTCGTTAAGGATCTTGTTACACCCTTTATACTTAAGTAACATTTTCGAAATAACGGTTAAAACAGCGTCAATTTTTTTTTAATAATTTATAAGAACTAAGGAAACACTCGAGGAAATATTAAGAACATTGGGAGCCTCATGGCCCACCAAGGGCATTGAAGTCAATGAGTGTAAGAGGTTAAGAGACCTCGGATGCAAAGGCGTTTTACAAAACTGAAAATATGATTTTGTGGGTAAGAAGAACAGGGTGTAAAGTTCTTCATCATTCAGAGAGGATCTTTCAACCAGACGGGTGTTACGTCTGGTGGGCTACTGCCCGACAGTTGTTGTCGGGTTCTGCTATATACTCTTATGTCGCGGATAACTTTACTTGCGCGATGTAGGATTTCAATGTATTTCGATGTTCTTCGTCTGTGACATAGATGGCGCTGTAGTACTTTTTGTTCTATGTATATGTATGTATGTATTCAGTATTCTAATAGAGCCGCTACATGATAGTTGGCTTTAAGAGGGGAGATGAGCTGCGATTTCTCCATACAAATTTTGTCAAAATCGACGTTTCGTATTCGCCTTTTTTCTTCCTGAATAATGCCTCTAGAGCTATCATTTTTTAAGGACTAGTGTATACACGTCCCTGTCATTTCTTTTTTTTCAGCAACTATTAAGTAAAGAAATGATTACCCAAACTTGACAAAAAATGCCCCATTTTAACGGCTGTGATTAGAGGACTACCAGACAAATTATAAAAGTTTTTAACATAAATAAATTTACAGAAACCTAGACATACTCTTTCTTAATATTTTAAATATCAAAAATAATTGAATCGGCTCGTTTTTCGGGGACGAAAAAGGGGAATACAAAACGTCGATCTCGTCAAAATTCTCGTGATATAATCGGTCTAAGCCGCAGCTGTCCCTATCGCACTCTACGGGGGCCGGCTTGACGCAGTGCGACGGCAATAGTTTCTTCAAATGCCTATTTTACCTCTTAATTGTGTAGTATAGTTTAGTAGCATTTCAAGTTAAAAGTAATTAGCATCACACGTGTATAAATCGCGAGGAAAAACAAAATTGATATTAATTTTAGTGTTAGGTGCTCTTGGCTCTTAAATATAACATAACATTACGCCCGTAATCCCCGAAGGGCAAGGCAGAGGTGTAGCTAATAGTACACTCACATTTCCCCAGTTATGTTTGAAGTCCCATGTAATAGGGGGCGAGCCTATTGCCATCTACCGGGCACAAATCTAGACTCCGTGGCTGCTACTGAGAAATTCTTTATAGAAAAACCCCAATAATACTTCGCAAATATCGAACTCAGGACCTCGTGCTTAGCAGTCGCCCTTGCGAACACTCGATCAAAGGGGCAGTATTATAATTAACTCAACACGTATAAATGTATTGATTTAAGTGATGCTAACCCTGTTGAAAGTGTTTGTCACAGGTTTCATTGGCGTAATGAAGAAACTTTATAAAATTGGTAACATTTTCTAGGGTCCAAATGCGACGTGGGTCAAGTAATACCAAAACCGGACAGCTGTAACACTTGCAAATGCGTCAAGGGATACATAATGTGTACGAACCACCAATGTTCTTTAAACTCAACAAATGCACTCTTACCAGGTAAATATGTGACATTCAAGTAACATCTGTCAAGCTTTTTTAATGATTATATCATTTCATGTGTAGCATGTCTTCTTCTTCCATACTTCTCTTTTACGTGACATCTCATCAGACACCTCCTTTCTTGCCATATCATCCTTCACACAGTCCATCCGTCAATTCTTTGGTCTTCCTCTAATCTTATACCCATCCACATTCATTCTTAAGTTGGTATTCTTGAAAAGTAAAACATAAAAAAGTATTTTTATTTTCCATTATTTCTACTTTCAAGATTTAAAAGTGAAACTGAATAGTCTACTAAGTGCATACATATTTATGTTACTGACTGTAAAAAGAGAATGTTAGAGAAAAAGTAAATAAATATGTTTGTTGACCGTGGTACTACCGGTAGTGTATTACTACCGGTAGTACCACGGGTAAAACAAAATCGTGAAGAACTACCAAGCGATCCCGTAGTACTACGGGAAGTTTTTTTTTACCCGTGTAACACTCGGGATTGGTAAATAAGATCAACTACATTAAAATCATAATTTCAATACCATAATCTCAATGATTCAAAAAATCAATACTTTAGTATGATCATCAGATGCTAGATCGTAAGGTAAACTAATGCTAAATACAATTTTGGTATAGTTTGAAGGGGAGTCGAAAATCAAGACTGTCCTTCAAAGACATCACTTGGTTTTACACTTAAACATTATTGACAGTTATATGGTTATGCTATGCTATGCTCTTTAAGGAGTACAAGCGTGATGTTATGCTATATTCTGTATTTGTGATAACAACTTTCATGGTCCTAACATTATCCCATTTAACTTTACAGAATTTAAAGGAAGACTAAAAGAGATAAATGAAAAAACAAATCTGGAAAAGTTTGACAACAAAATCCCAGTAGATCCATTTATTAATATTTTGTATACAAAAAATTACAAAATACCAGAGAAACTAAAACACTCGCATACTTATAACGGATACCATCAAGAAATCAAAGTTCACGCCAGACATTCACCAAAAGATACAACTAAGTTGCTTAATGTTTTAGCAAATTCGCTAGATAATGCAGCTTTAGCTAGTATTAGTAAAAAAATATTGACTTCAAATTCTGTCTCAAGTAATCAAGACTCGAAGAAACCATTTGATCTTTCAATAGATAAAACCAACCAACTTGGTGAAGGAAACGTGAAAACAGCCCAGTCAAGTAAACTTATAACTTCGGGTTCTCAGAGTAATGAAACAATTTTAGTTTTCCCTCACACGGAACCTTTCAATGATCATGATTCTCAATCAGTCGTGCCTCTAGAAAGCAAACACGAAACGACTTGGAAAACTGTTTCAGCTCCCGATACTGTAGTTTATAATAATGGCATACAAATCCTCCCGCGCCACATTCAGGAAGAAAACGGTAATGATTACAATGATAATCCTCCTTCAATGATTACGCCCATTGACCCGAATCCGGTAACTCGTAATCCAGCTAAATTCGGTCCTCCAGATCAGCACTATGGTTTGCCAACAATACTAGCGTTTGACACGGCAGATACACCTAGTATACCTACTCAATCAATTTCCCTGACATTGCATCCCAAACCAATTAATATAAATGATGGTAAAATGATCTATGCACCATTCTTCCAAAAAAATAAACAAATCAAACCTGCTCCTTCATCAACTAAGTCTGGTCCTAATCATATTTTCAACCATACTTCGCCTACTCCAGTTTTAAGACCTGAACAATATGAACTTAATCCAGTTTACAATGATGGCCAACAGAAACCATCACCAAATCCTACAAATTTCTATCCTAATCATGGTACTCCAGAACAGTTTCAGTCCAAACCTAAACGAATTCCTTCACTGCCTATAAATAACTATAAAAATAAGGGTGTTCCGCTTCCACCTCAATACCTGAACAATCCAAATCAACCGATAGTATCCACCGATCAATATAAATCACCACAATTTGGGTTAAAACCTGCCCCAGGAAGTTCATATCCCAATAATATTAACTTGAACTCTGCTTCTACAAACCTATCGTATCAAAAGAAACATATAGCGACTATAGATAATGAAGCTCCCCAATTTGAACCAAATTCAAAAGCCCATCACTCTGATATTTTAAATCCATCACAAAATGAGGTTAAAACTAAACATAAACAACCAAATTCACCACAGTCTCAGTTGATTCCTAATCCTTCTGTCTATTACAAAAATGAATATGAGGCACCAAAAATAATTTATGAAAATCCTGACCAAGATCAATTAACACCAAATTCTATAATTTCTTATAAGCATACTGAGGTCTATGACCCACTGCATACTCCTTTTGAGTCAGGCTATGAAAAACATGCCGCAGTCACTTATGTTTCCGAATATGATCCGAATGACCATGATGACCCAACCCTAGTTGACCATGATCTGAATGAGCAGCATAATGGCTCGCTCAAATATGTTTATGAACATTATTTATCTGAGGAAGACTCTCAGGAATTTGATTTAAGTAAAAAAGTGGACCATTATTTAAATACAATACCCGATCTTCAACTAGATCGAAATGAACCTCATCCTAAATCGATTCAATCTTATTTAACTCCATTTGGCCAACGACAAAATTATACACTTTATCCTACAATGACTAAAATTGATAAATACGATCAACATGACCCTTGGAATATAGCAAATAAACAGTTTGTAGAATATCCACTTTCTCCAAGTAGAAGTAAACAAACAGATATTAATACTAATCAAAAAGGAACTCATTCTGTATCGCCTAATATCCTTGCTATTTATTTACCTAAGCCTTCTAAGCCTCAATTAGTTTTCCCGCAAAATAATTCTGTAAAAGAGGGTTCTGAAGATCCTTCACTTCCAAAGAGTAACGATCATCAGCCTCCTCCCTCTCAAACCAGTCCTCCCCAAAATCTCCAAACACCAGGAGTGTTTGATGATCGGGGATCTAATAGTGGATTCCAATACTCACACAATGCCTATGAAGATCCTAGACAGTTTCAACCCCTTCACGAACTTTCACCTCCTAAATTGGAAACGCCACAGAATCATCAATTACCACGATTGTTTGATGAGCGTGGACCTACTAATGGTGTTCAAAACCCCTTCAACTTAGCTGAAGATTTTACACATCCAAAAGTTAAACTGAATAAATCGTCACAAGTTGATGCATATAAATCAATGTTGAATCCTCAACAAACTAAAGATAATCAACATATTCCTTTCTATTCTCAATTTGGACCTACTCAGGACCAGCATAAACCAGGGGATAACCGTGGAGTTGAGGATGAATTCCAATACGCACATAATGCTAATGAAGATCACAGAGGGCTGAAACCCTTCCCCAAACTTCCACCCTTTCCTCCTGGTACTACCCATAATAAACAGACACCGGGAATATTTGATGAACGTGGATCCCCTGATGGACTCCGACACCCATCTTATTTAACTGAAAATCCTATAGATTCAAGAGAAAACTTACATAAACTTTCACTAAATCAATTTGGACATAACAAGAAACATTTACAGGGCTTGTTGGATGATCATGGGTCCGCTGATGGTTTTCATTACCCATCTAAATCTGTGGACATTTCTGTACACCCAAAAGATAAACTAAATGACCTTCTCATAAAATATGGACCCACTGAGAACCAACACGTGCCATGGAGATTTGATGATCGTGGATCTGCTGGTGGTTTACAAAATCCACCTAGTTCAACTAGGAATTCTTCATTTCCAAAAGGTAGCATTCAGAATCTTCCACACCCTATATTGGACCCTAACCAAAACCAACGTTTACCAGGGATGTTCGACGGTCGTGGTTTACACTATCCAACCAAATCTGCTAAATCACCTTTTCGACCAAAATATAATAATCAATATAAACCACACAACTCTCCATTCACGCCTACCCAGAAACAGAATTTACCCGGAATTTCTGACGATGGTGGATCAATGGGTGGTCTCCAATATCCATTTAATTTTGCTGAAGATCCCAAACATTCAAAAGAAAACTCAAACAAACAACCTAAGTCTCCATTTGATCCTACCCAGACTCAACATTTGCCAGGAGTATTTGACGATCGCGGGTTCACCGATGGATTCCGATATCCATCTCACTCTGCTAAAAATCCTTTGCAACCAAAAGACAATCATAAAAATCCATTATATCCTCAATTGGGCCCCAACCAGAACCAGCATATGTCAGGAGTGTTTGACAATCGCGGATTCGCCGATGGATTTCAATATCCATCTTATTCTGCTGAAAATCCCTGGCAACCAAAAGGCAATCAACAATATCCTTCGCACCCTCAATTTGGTCCCAACCAGAACCATCACAAGCCAGGAGTGTTTGATGACCGTGGATCTGCAGATGGATTCCATTACCCATCCGATTCTGCTGGAGATCCAAAGCATCCATACGATAATCCTGACACCTTTCCTGAATCCAATTTTAAACAATCACAAAATCAAAACAAACCTTCATCACTGGACCAAATCCTTCCGTACATTTCTAAAAACTATTATGATAAAACGGAAAATCAGCCAACAAGTAATAATTACAAAATTAATAATCCTGTTAGACCTTGGATGTATCTTGATCATGATCAGTACAAACCTTCATCTTTTGACAATCTACCCAATGGGGTACATAATATTTCTTGGTCACCACCTGAAGACCATGACATGGTTGTAAACACTGTTTCCTCCACCCGTCCACCAAAGTTTGAACCTGATTACGATCAATACAAACCTTCCTCTTTTGATAATTTGTTTAATGGAATTCATCACATGCCTAGGCCGGTACCCAATCAAGATAATAATGCATTAGAATCCAATGACGAAATTACAACTTCACAATCTGTATTTAAACCCGGACAAGATGATGATCATCTGCAAATAGAGATAAATAATTCCACGGATCTAATAAATTCCGATATTATGCAAAATAATCCTAATTACAGAATAAAACCTGACAATGTTCCAGGTAGTTTGCTCCCCACTGATGAAGGCAAATTTCCCGACTACTACGACCATTATTATCCATTATTCATAGCTTTGAATAAACTAAGTGAACCATCTAATGATGATTCAGGTTTGAGTAGCATAGATAAACTTGATCTTCTTCCCATTTTATTTCCCGACATTGCTGATATTCTGAACTATAATCCATCAAAACAACAAGACGATGAAGCGCCATTTGAAAACCAAGCAATTCAAATAATATTTTCTTTGAAAAAACTAAAATCTAAATTAAATCAATTAACTGATAACGATAATAGAATACTCAATTGGTTCAAGAGTAAACTAAACAAACTTATCCAAATAGAAGATAATAATACTGAAACTACAAATGAAATTGATTTGCCCAAAATCTTAGGTTTGCTATCTAAATTAACGAGTAATAATATAAAATCTACGGAAAATATTCTTTTTAACGGCTTTGATCCAGAAATCGTAGAGAAAATTATGAATGATTTCAAAGAAGATGCTCAAACTGTAACACCTACTCCTCGTACTGCCAAGACTACAAATGACACCGAAAATTGGTTCCATTCTGTTCCGACAGCTTTAGAAGAAACCCAACAGCATGATACAAAAAAATATCCAGAGGTTAATCTAATATTACACCAACCCTATGACAACGTGGACCTACCGCCATTTAATGAAGCTGATGGTGAAGCAGGTCTAGCTATTGATATGGGTCCCGAAGAGGTCCATTCTCTTTTGTTTCCAAATATATTATATCCCCGATTTAGACACAGACCAAAAGATCAAAAAAACGAATGTGGAGATGGAACTCAATGGATTAGTAATTGTCACAGTTGCTCTTGTTACTTTGGTCAACCAATGTGTTTGAGAATGCAAGATTGTAAACTGAGGCCTTTTGGTAAGTATTTTAACATATTTTTTTTCGCAAAAGCTATTAAGAATTCGTTCTCGAATTTCTTTTAATGGAATATTTCGTCGAGCTTTTGTTATGGGATTGAATTTTAACTTTTTTAAATATTTACTTTCACTTTTATAATTGTATCTGCTAACGTAGCTGTTGTGCAACGGTAAATAACTTACCTACTTTTTAGGTGAGCCGATGATATGCAAGCCATATTCTCACTTCAAGATGGGCTGCTATACCTGTGAGTGCAATGGCGATGGCGTTACTGAATGCGATGCCACAGATTGTGGTATAGAACCAAAGGGGAAGAGACAAGGTAAACGTAAAAATAATTTAATCATATTGTTTATCAGGGTTGCGTTTAAGTAAGCCGGCGAAATTTTCGCCGGATAAAAATTAAACTAGCGAGGCTCGCTGAACGGAGTCATCGGTCTAGATCAATGTTGACTGTCAAATTCAATTGACAGCTCAGCTTGTTTATCATTCTGCCCCTTTCGTCTGCAACAATTTGCATCCTAAGTAATCATAACTTCATCCATAATCCACAAATAAAATTCACGGAGACGATGATTAAGTAGTCGTTAGAAATATTCGTTTCTAGAGGGGCGAATCTAGCAAATAAAACTACAGACAGCTCAATGTCAATGTCAATCGGACAGCAGAATAAAATTTAGCGAGGTAAAAAGGTCGCTAAAATTTATCAGTCTCGTCAGGCGAAAACTTATACCAGCGGACGACCGTGAACGGGGCAGATTAAATTTTAGTCAGTTTAATTTTTCACCTCGCGGTGTGCTTGAACAGGGTGTTTGACGTTTAGTCAGTTTAAATTTTAAACTGGATAATTGACTTAAACGCACCCCTGCTTGGACAAAACCATTCGTAGTTTGTAGGGAATACAAAGTATTTTAATATAATTCATTAGTAGAATACCGTGGACTCCCTGTGATTAATAGATAAATATGTTAAGGCTAGAGATCGGTGTGAAGAAGAGGTCGGCGAGCGCTACAACAGTTGATTGCATTAAATCGCCAGTATTCATTGTATTATGCAATTCAATACTTTTCGTCCTTATAGGAAGGCATTAATTTTAAGAAAAACACCGAGGATTTTATATAAATTTCCCACTTTATTTTCAGGTACCCACGAGTTAAATCTACCAATACTCCACGAATTCTTTGACAACAAAAAGAACAATGAAATCCTGCAATACTATAAGTTCTACAAGAATTTGCCTAAAGATTGTCCAAGACAAAATTCAGAGACAGAATACCCTACTTGTGAACGAGGCACAAGCTGGATCAGTAGCTGTCACAAATGCGAATGTCACGAGACAGGCAAACATGAATGCACTAAGATTAACGATTGCGTATTGGATTTCGATTCATACGGTAAGAAATTTTTCGCCTTAATAGCCTAACGTCAGGTCATAATCATTTTTCGCCTTAGCTGAACGTCAGGTCGAAAACACAACAAGGGTTTCTGAAGTAAATCTACAATACCTATAGGCTATTTTCCAGCAATTTTGAAGTTAGTCATCAAACTTCTTCTAACCCGACGTCTTTAGCAAATAGCTCGAATGAAAACGCGGTTGTCATTTGCTCGGAAAACCAGAAGGTGTTTCGGTTCGTCGAACAAAATTGTACTGTACTAACTGTCAAATGTTCTCATTTGATTTTGAACTTAACCTACAGCATTTTATGGTTTCAAATGGTTCGGAGAAATTTGTCAGTTTGTGGTAACTTAGGCTAAAGAGCTCATGGTACATAGGCATGTACCATGAACTCTTGTAGCAGTATTGCTTTAATCTTACTTTCCGCTTAAAGTACGATTAAAAGAAATTACATATCAGAAATGAAAAAGTTCTGGGCTCTTAGCACCACCTCTTAATGGTGCTAAGAACCCAGAACTTGTACATTTCTGACATGTATTTTTTAAAATATTTCTTTTATTATCCATTTTGGATTAGAATACAACGTTTTGGACAACGATTGATTTCAGGAAAGCCGCGTCGATGCAAGCCGAACTCCAAATTCTATCCGAAAACGAACAGCATGCCTTGTGTTGAATGTTTGTGCAATGATGAAGGGATCCCCTACTGTCCAGGGACGGACCTTAAAAACCACTGAATTCTTGTCAAAGATGGTGAAGATGAAGGGTCTTCAATGATGATCGGCATTTTCGCACAAATTTTAACCGACTTCTTGTTATTGTGATTTTAGACGGAGTTTGAGATTATTAGTTTGTTTGTAGGACTAGAAAATTAAGAAAATAAGATGCACTTTATATACTTACCAAGGGGTGTCTTAGTCTCTAGCCACAATCGGTTCATTTTTGCCTAGCATCTACCTAAAATTAGTACCTGCTTGTCAAAATGAGATTAATATCTGGTGCTTGTAATGTTGTAAACGTATCTTTATTTTTTACAGACATTCATTGATGAAATGAAAATGAATCGGTTGTGATTAAATTGCACTAGTAATTAAATATAAAGGAGTGTAGTTAACGACGCCTATTTAGGCATTAGAATATTGTACTTAATTATATGAAATTAACTTTTAAATAAATATAGAAACAACCTTTTTGTTAACATCTATTGACGACGATATGTTGGCGACTTATGACTGCTGTTTTTCAAAATGGCGTCAGCCATACAATGTGTGATGTCGTGATGGCCCAGAGGTTAAGGCCTCGCCTCTCATGCATGAGGTTGTGGGTTCAAATCCGGGCAAGTACCAATGTGACTTTTTCAATTCATATGTACTTTCTAAGTTTATCTTGGACATCACAGACATCGGTGAAGGAAAGACATCGTGAGGAAACCTGGACTTATAAAAAAAAAGTCTGGAACCGCCAACCCGTCTTGAGCAAGCGTGGCGATCAATGCTCGTGCCTTCTCTATTGAGAAGAGGCCTTTGCCCAGCAGTGGGATAGTAATGGGCTGGTATTATTATTTTTATACAATGTGGCGAACGCATAGTCTATCCTCGTGATAGACCGCAAGCCCAAGGCTTAAGGCAAGTGTCCTAACAAATGCCGTGTTGTGTCAGATTATTTTGGAAATCCCAAACGCTTGGTCGCGTCGTTTGAAGGGGGATCTTTCGATTTTCTGAACATGTCAGTGACATCATGAACGTAACGATTACGTATTGATGCTATCGATCGCTTTGGTTAGGAGGCAGCCTAAAAGTTCATTTCCAAATCCGACGAGCAAAATGCTTTTGAAATCTTTTCGCACTATACACCAAGTAGCAGTTTACTATATTTTCGCTTACATCTTAATATTTGCGCCAACAATAAATATCCTTTTATAACACCTACCCACAAAGCAAATTCAAGCAAAACCATTGTAAAAAGCTACTTTCATTTACTAACGAGGTGGCCAATGGGCAATGGCGAGCAACTTTTATAAATAAAATATCCCAAGCCTGCAAAATAAAAGCCGTTGCTTTGGCTGTGTTCCCTTGAAACGTAATAAAAATGAATGTTTAATTCTTGCTCGGATGCAGTGCAAAACTACTCATATACATTACACACGGTTTGTTTGTCCAGTTGTTTTGAAAATGGTTAGAAACCAGTGTGACTTTGTTCGTGGTGGCGTGGCTTGCTAAACTAAAGTTAATGTTACTGAGTCAATAACACAACAAAAGACCAAACGTAAGATCGACGCGCCGCAGTCATCGCATTTAATAAATCTTTATTAGAAATAGTATGCAACGCCGCGTACCCATCCGCACGAACGACCCGCTTTTCAGTAAAATGCTGTAGCTAGCTGCTGCACTAGAGCGCGCGCCGACGACGACGAAATTAAAAAAAAATTGGGTGCTAGTCGGCGCGTACGGCGCGTACAATGCGGAGGTGTGTGGGACCTTCCGAAAATGCGATGACTGCAGAGCGTGCGACTCCTGCGGCGCGTCTTGGTACGCGTCCACCTTAATAAGCAAAACATAATGAGCCTATAGGTGGATCCAGACTTTGCGAGCGACTTCGCGAACGGCGCACAGCGAATGCCTCGCAAGGTGTGTACCTTTGTATTCGTGGCGAGGAGACACATAAACGAGGCATTTGCTCCGCCCGCGATGGCTCGACCCGAGCATATGTTGGTATATTTTTTCATCATGCACGCCTCAAGCAGAGGCAGTCGTTGTGCGCCGTTCGTGGCGCATGCCGCGCAAAGTCTGGATCCACCTTACAAACTTCCAACTGCTGGGACACAGGGCTTTTCTAGAACATTGTTAGAAAAGAATCCGGAAACGAATATCACTGTTCACGGCAATATAGTATAGCTCCACTTCCAGCTTTAGCTATACAATCAACCTATTCGAGCAGCAGGAGAGTAGCGGTGGGGCAGTGGTTGCGGCCCCGAATTACGCACAGTAAATCGTGGGTTCGGACCCAGGTAGGCGCATTACTTTGTATTTCATCACCACTGCTCTCAAAACGGTGAAGGAAAACATCGTGAGGAAATCAGCATGTCCTAGGAATTTATGGTTTATACCAACCGCCACTGGACCCGCGTGGTGGACTATAGCCCATTCCTTCTCATAGAGAGGAGGCCGTGTGTTGCAGCAGTGAAACATTATAGGCTGATTATGCAAACTATTCTGAACTCACTGCAGGGACGTAAGCCCCTGCCGCGGCTGCTGGACTGTTCGAAAGAGATACCGTCGCCCCGGAACACAAGGGGCGATGAAGGAACATGGATGGGTTTTAGTCAGTAAAAGTCTGACACGGGTCCTGTTCCGCCCAGAGCGGGAGGAGTTATTTGATGATTACAAAAGCGAAAAAAAAAAGGGCCGTAAGCCCCTTCTTTGAGAAAAAGTCAGCTATCCAGTACGCGGGCCCAATGTGGCTTGAAACATGTTACATGTCCTCGAATTTTTGGTTCTAGGATGTGCCGGTATCCTCACGATATTCACCGTTTTGTGAGCAGTGTTGGTGATGTAATGTAGATTGCCTAAATTATAGCGATTTACTGGGTTCAAATTCACAACCGACAATTCGTCAGTCGGCGTTGCCGGGCCAACACTATTGTCTCCAGCTTTACCAATAAACTGTTAAATAAATAAATGATTAATTATCAGCAATGATAGCCTACTGGTGTGACAGCCGGGCTGCCAAGTTATAGGTCTTGAGTTCTAACCGACACGCACCTCTGATTTTTCGGCTTCAATTTAGTGTATAATAAGTATCATTTGCGTGAAGGAAAACATTGTGTGGAAATCAAACCAGCATGCCTGAGATATATTTCTCGACGCAATGGAAAGCCAAGTCAGAGGCCCATGGGCTGCATAAAAACTCTGACACCAGGTTAGGCACTAACCACACGAAATAGGAAGAAGATTAAATAAATACCAAGTGAACTCACGTGATATTAGCAAGCCAGGCAAACGGTAGCAGATGTAACAAATAAATATAAATTTTTGTCCAGTCGACGACACGACAACAGCAGTGGGAAACGCATTGCGACGCTCACTAGCAAATATATTTTTAGTGCACAGTGATAAATATAATGGTAAAACTCGGACAAATGTGGCATTGCGCCGGGGACCTTTGTATGTGGAAAATACATGAATTTTGCGGTTTTAATAATTTAATAAGTAGTAAAAGTTACATAACGGCAAGTATTGAAAATCCTAATAATTTCGGGCAACGTGTTATTGGGTTTTTCTATCAGACATATTCCAGTGGCTGCGGAATCTGGACTTGTGTCCAGGAGATGGTAATAGGCTCGCTCCCTACTACATGAGAATAAAACATAACTGTCAAAATTTGGGTATACTATTAGGCACACATCTCCCTAACCCTACCGGGGTTACAGGCGTTGATGTGCATGAACACATCAATATTAACCGAGCCTAGTCAGTAAACTAGAAAACATACCCAACATTTAGTCGAAAATATTTTTAATAACATGTTACCTTAGTCTCGTTTTCGCAAGCGCTGAGCCAATTTTTTTTTTTTTTTTACCGATGGGAAATCATCAAATAACCCCTCCGCTCTGGGCTGAGCAGGAGAGAGTGTCAGACTTGTACTGACTAAAACCCATCCTTGTTCCTTCCTTTGCCCTTTGTGTTCCAGGGCCGCGGTGTCTCTTTCGAACAGTCCCGCAACCCTGGACAAAGCGCTGAGCCTGGGTTCGTTTCCCTGGTCGGGCCACATGTTATTGGGTTTTCCACAAGAAATTTCTAGGCAATTATAAAAAATGTACCTAATAGGCCTACGCCTGTCTGCTCCATGTAAAATACTGGTGTTCAGCTGGATCCGGTTGGGCTGGAAGCTGAACCATGTTGGGTTCGGCTAAAGTTGGGAAAAGGCTAGGTATATGAATAGATTTAGACGACCCGAATGGCGCAGCGGTAGTCTGGCTGCCTTACGTTCTTAGGGTCCCGGGTTCGAATCCCGGTAGGAGCAAGTGTTTGTGTGATGAGCATGGACATTTGTTTCCGAGTCATGGATGTTTATATGTATAATAAGTATGTATTTACAAACAAAAAGTATCTATGTAATATTATCAACTATCTGGTGTCCACGACACAAGCCTCGTTGCTTAGTGTGGCACCTAGATGGCGCTGTGTGTAATGTCCAGCGATATTTATTTATTTATTTATTTATATCACAGGTACAACTTTGCCTAACCTTCGCGGATTACAAACGTGATGTTGTGTGTAATAAACAACATTAAAAAATGCAAATTTTAGTACTAAAAATACACATTAACGACACAAATTAACAAGGTATGATTCAACCAGGTGTTTCTGAAATGAGGTGGAGCAATTTCATCAGTTTAATGAAATGCCACCAGGTGGCGTAAGTGATGGCTACTGGTAACGGCTGGCAGGAACTCATGGATTTTATTGCGCAGTGTAGGTTTTGTAGATAAAACTGCAGAAGAACTGAAATGCGAAAGTAAGTTTGCTTTTTTGTTACGTTTTTACGCCTAAACCACTGAACTGATCATCTTGAAATTTTGCATATACGTTGTCAGGTGTACAGAAACCTTTCATCCCGAAACTAAGTACTGTTCCCGAGGAAAACAACAATAACTTTTTTATGATAATAGATGGCGCCACGTGTCTTTCGAATCATGATTGAATTATATTAATACATGCTGAGTACAACCAGAATTGATTATCAAATTCTAAATTAACTGGAGCGAAATTTTTGCCCGCGCAAAAGCAAGTAAAATATAATATCATAGTTACCATCAGGAATTTCTCTGTAACAGCCACGGAGTCTGGATTTGTGCCCGGTTGATGGCAATAGGCTCGCCCCCTATTACATGGGACTTATATAAAACTGGAAAAATGTGGGTGTAACAGTACAGGTATACCTCTGCATTCTGGGATTATAGACGTAATGTTACGTTATTATTTCAGCTGAAAGACGTCCACTGCTGGGCATAGGCCTCCCCAAGTGTCATGCGAAAAGCGGCTCCTCAACCCTTACGGACAAGCCACATGGACTTCCCTTCAAAACAATTCGTTAGGAAATTAAGGTATAGCTAATTTTATAAAACTTCGCAGATATTTTTTTTATAGCACGATTATACGTACAATTATACGTACAATTAGTATAAATTTATACAAAATAAGACGTTTTTTGTTCCAAATTTCGTCACAAGAATAAGTTTATTAAAGGCAAATCTATATTCCGAAGCAAAATTCAAAGCAAAATTCATTCTCAATCGAGGAGCCAGTTAAAATATGGCATATCTCCCAATTCACTCATTTTTAATTACTGACTTTTGTCCTACAAATCTATACTTACTACTAAATAGCGAAGGAAACTGAATCGAACTGGAAGGAGGACGCGCGGGTTCGCGAGCAGTGGAAGGAGAGGATCAGGACTTCGCCCAAAAAAAAATGGCGAAGAAATTGCTTATTAATTGAAGAACTGCTTCTTAGAAAAATGACGAGTCGTATGTGCGGTCTGAGGAGTCACATATATAATGTATGGTAACTTTTTTAATTTTAATACAACCGAGCTCAGATTTTGTCTACTAACTACTCTCAAATGCTACAAAATCATACCAAATAATGATAAATATAAATCCATGATGTTCGAAGTTCTGACGTGGCTCCTCAATCAAAACATTTAGATTGTGGTGCCACCTTTATTCATATAACTTTTGAAGTATTATACTGCAAAACCGAGGATTGATCCCACATTTTTTTTAAACTTACTACTAATTATGTATGTTAATGTCATTAACATACAAAAAGTGGCTCTTCAATCCTTACGAACATGCCACATTGACTGGTGTCGTGCGTGTCGCATCCAGCGGATCCCTGCAACTTTCACCAGGTCATCCGTCCACCTAGTGGGAGGCCTTCAAAAGTAACATCTTCGTCTGTTACATTACGTAATAAGAGATCTGGGGAGTTACTATGACGTCTTAAAACAGGAGTAATTCCAGTGTGGGAAAGAGACAGAGCTTTACAGGTCGTCTAGAGCCATCTCTTTCCAACACTGGAATTACTTCTGCATTAAGACGTCACGGTAGGCCACTATTGGGTTGGCTCATTATGACAGAACTACGCTCAAGAAAACAATTAGATCAAATACAAAATTATTTTAATAACAAACGATACATAAATCGTGATAGAAGATATAGCTTTCTTTAATATCCGATGACTTGTCGAACGCATTTCGCCTCTGTGAAGCACATATTGTGGGCACCTTCTTCGTAGCCCCCACAGAGGCATATGCTGCAGTGCTGCATCGGGTTGTGGATGAAGGTGCCTAGTGGGCATGTGACATTACCTGTGCATATAATATATATTTTAATATTTGAAGCAAAAACTTACTCTTATTCTTTTTCTGAAAATTACGCGGTCGAGGACACAGTAATAGTTTATATGGAAAAGGAGTGCAGAAAGCTAATATTTTTGCATTAGAAATACATTAAATGAATAAATAAAACATTACACACACTACAATGCGTTTGACACACACACAACACATATATACACACATATGTACTAGGCTTGCATGAATTCAAGGTGGTATTTATTCTAACAATTCCGTCTGTACACACAAGTTCTGGGCCGGACCTAGTTAGAGAAGAGATTTATACATAACTTTCATACTTAAAATTTAAATGAATTACGGTCGTATTTCGACCACTGGGCGACCGTAGTATAAGATAAATTGTCTTATTTTTAAACATTGCGCGTGTCTGTATGACCAGATGATAAACATGGACAGATAAATAATGGCTAATTGATTGGTTTGCTCCACAATGAAACTAACGCAATGAATGTTGTTGAACTCTCAAAATATAAGGCGCTGGCGAACGTGTACCTAACACGGAAAATATTCTACAAAAATAAATAAAGTTATTACTTACTGTAATCTGAAATAGAAAATAAACTGATTATTAAAAAAAGCGATATACAGTGAAGGTACCTATGTCTACAACTACACATGGACCTCTGACTTGGCTTTACATGCCGTTGAGAAATAACTCTCAGGTATGCTGGTTTGGTTTCCTCCTGATGATACCCTTCACTTCAGTAAAGCAAGTGATAATTATAAAATACGCACGAGAATCAGGAAAATCAGAGATGCGTGTCTTAGGTTCGAACTCGAGACCTATATAAGACATGGCAGTCCGAAGTCCGCGGTCATTGAGTTTAAAACATTGCTGTTGCAATCGCTTTCGGGAAAGCACCTTTATTTCAATGTTATTATTAGTCAAACAAACTACGCACCTCTACACGCCTCGTCCTGTATGGAGCAGTACCACTCCTTGACCGAACACTTGCATCCAGCACAATACGGGAAGAAGCCCATGTGGAATTCATCTTTTGCATCGCAGTCCCTCTCTAAAAGCATAAAATGGTATGAGGGATGAGGTTGAACTTCCTCCTCCCCATTGAAAAAAGGGAATTCTCAGACCAGGCTGGTGTAATGTCTGGTGGGCGACTGCCCGATGGTTGTTGTCGGTATGTTGAATCAATATCACTGATTTCGCGTTACAGTTCCCGCAGGCTTTCTGTCGGCCTTTACGAGTAGGTAATTTGGTCGAGTTAGACTCGTACACTTGGTCGGCGCGCACACATTTTTTTTCTCGATATGGAAATCTTCAATGTAAGTCCTCCGCCTTGTGGAGAGCGATGGGGTCTGTGAGACTCGTACTGACAAAAACCACACACGTGTTGCCACGCACACTTAAGTTCGGGGGACAGCGGGATCTAATGCGACTTCCACTGACCCAGACTAGGCCTCATGCCGGAAGGGAGTGAGGTATAAAACTCCCCCCGTTACGTCTTAGAGAGGTGCGCGTGGAACACTACGCGCCGCCGTCACGCACACTAAGTCGGGTTCGTGGCGAATGGGCAAACCCGACCAACAGTCGGTCGACTGTGCTTGAACAATTTTCTAGTTAGAAGTTAGAACTATCATCCGAGATGGCCGATTAAATAATCGGAAAGTGTGTTGAAGGATAAGAGAGTCATACTGATTTAGCAGTTGACCGATAGTGTTGTTTGAAGGCAATCGTGAAGCCCGTCAAACTGATGTATTGGCCGATACCGGGACGTTGTAATATGCGCACTAGCATACAAGGTCATACAGTTAAAGAGCCCGACTTAACTATCGGCCTATAGAAAGTCTGCAGTCTGTGGGGACTTTCGATTGCTAGTGCCTTGTAGGAATCGTGTGATGTCAGTTGTCATTCGTATTTCGTATGCGGCGGTATGGGTGTCGCCACATTTCTTTGAAATCCACCTACACATCTTAAATTCACAGACTGAGCCGCTGAGTCTAGAAGCACGCAATGCACAAGCAATCCTTATAAATTGAATAATCATCATCATTTCAGCCGAAAGACGTCCACTGCTGGACATAAGCCTCCCCCAAGTGTACCCACAACACCATCATCATTCTCCTGCTCTTATCCCAACTTATTTGGGGTCGCCGCAGCATGTCTTCTTCTTCCATACTTCTCTATTACTCGTCATCTCAGCAGTGACCTTATTAAGTGAATGTGAGTACTGAAAAGATTTTCGAATATTCAACCCCTAAGGGGGTTAAATGAGAAAAGTTTGTTTGGTTTTTGAGGATAGAAACGTGGAAGTCCGTACTTAGAATTTTATGTAAAAGTAAACAAATTTGGAAACCATTTCCTCAAGGATCCTGAAGAGATTCCTCATCAAGGACTTGGCTTGGCAAAGAACAATTTCCTTCCGTATGTCAATGTAGTAAAGGGTCATCTGGTAACAACCATGTTTCCTGCAGTGCGCTAATATCGCACAGATATCAAAATTCTGTCTCAAATGATCTATGAAGACTTTTAAAATTAAAAGATTCTATTTTCACATCACTATGTACATCCATGTTATGTTCTAGTTTGGTTTCGTTCTACAAAAATCTAAGTCTATGTTCTCACGACGCACCTTGGCAAAGAGCTAGTTCTTCTCGTATGCATATCCACTTGCCGTGTTTGGAACACGTGCAGGTGACACACTTGGTAGGGTACCCAATATCTCCAGGCGTGCATACTTCCTCAACATCCAGATCATCTGAAATATTACGGTTTTAAAAGGAAATGGGACAATAAACAGGTGGTACTCAATCTTTCCAAAAAAAAAGCTGTGGTTTTTTTTCTGATGTCTCTGTAAAGCTTTTCCTAATTTTATATAATATTGGATCAAAATATTTATTGTAAGGAACTTTTAAACTGAGGCCTGATCTATAAAAGTTACTTAGCACGTTATTTACCTTAAGGTCATGGCACACTATACCGGCAACGCAACGGCACCGCTCCAACCCAGCAATTAGCTTGTCATTTAAATTAGAACATTAAATCGTGAGTCGTGTAATATATTTCATAATGTCAATATGAAAAAGCTCAAGGCGGGTAGTCAGCGCGCTTGCCGTTACCATACAACTCGACTCGCAGCCCGCGCGCTGCTAGCGAGCGGACTGCGTGCTTACAGCACACCTACTCCAATAACAATGGGGATGGTAACTGTGGAACTAATGGCGCTAACATCGCAAGTACCAAGCATCGTCATTGGTTGAAAATGTGTCAATGTCATTTTATATTTCAAAATAGCTTGACCTCATTGGCCAGATTGGGACTAAGCTATGGACACGCCATCTACAATCAGCTTTGGCTTGCCTTCCCCATTGTGTTCGCGGTGACAGTAAGCTTACACCACGCGGCCAGCGCGCGGACTGCGAGCTTCTACAATGCGAGATCAGCATAAACTGAAAATGTTTAGCTTGATGTGTAGCCGTGTCTACACATCAAGCTAAACATTTTCAGTTTATGCTGATCTCGCATTGTATAGGATTTCCGTATAATGCGAGGTCAGCTTATAGCTTATACGGCTGATGTGAAGCCGTGTGTCCCTCGCGGACGACGCGTAGTTAGCGCGCTGGCGGCAGTCGTAGCCGAAATTCGAGGCGAGCGACGCACCGTATTGCAGCTGTGCAGTTGCGGTGCCGGTATAACGTGCCATGACCTTCAGGGTTATTTATGTCACTGTCGCACAGGTAAAGAACTACAAATGTAAGATAGAGTGGGAACAATGTTCAGCCTATTGCAGTTCACTGCTGCGTGCTTGCTTGCTGATTGGGTTATCCTGTAATGGTAGATGTAAGTAGAAAAAAAAAAAAAATTACCTGGGTCTTCTTGGTTGGCTATATCTAAAAAAAAAAAACATTTACTAATGTAAATGAAATATTTTTCGAAATTATCATTGGTTATGATTGTTATAATTTGATAAGTGTTTTAAAGGGGTCAAGAGGCCTAACACGAACGCATGGAGTATCTGAACAAAACGTAAATTCGAATTATAATAAAACTGATAAAAGTTTAAGGTGCGTTATTGTCTATGGGTAGGTAATAATAATTGTGCTTGTCGCATTTTTAACAAATGCTTTTGACTCAAAAATAGTTCTAACTTTTATAACCCTCCTCCCTGCTTCTTGGCGGTACATCGTGAGTTTTTAGGCTCCCCTCCTCTCTCTCCCATCTCGTGTATTTTTGAAAAGATCAGATAGTAAATCTTTGGTATAACAAAATATTTTTATATCGGATTTTGTGGAACACATTCATGATTGGTAAAAATATTTTACACAAAAATCGCTTCCCGCTGTGTGTCCCTATGTATGCTTAGATCTTTAAAACTACGCAACGGATTTGGATGCGGTTTTTGCAACATTGCACCCGTGCGAAGCCGAGGCGGGTCGCTCGTCAACAATAAATTAAAAAAATTCGTCCCAGGAAATAATAATACACGCGAATAATCGTTACTTGTTCGACCTCATGATTAATGGAGGACCTCTAGGATATATTTTTGTCCTTGTACATTTAAAAATCAATAGTTACCTTTAGTGTATTTGCACAAATTCAGCAAACACATAGCAAGTCCATTGTGCAAACAGAAGCAGTTTCTACAAAATCGGTTGCTGTCCGGACTGAAGAACGTGAAAGGCACGCAGAATGACTGCTTCTTCCTCTCCATGTTTCTGTTATTGACTTTGGTTCCTATTATTTTATTAACTGCAATGATTGAGAAATTTATATAAATAAAAATCATTATATTTTCATTTACAAAAAAGAAAAACGCTAAATTCAGGCATTATCTTTGATTTTTAACCAACTTCAAAAAGGAAGTGGTTCTAGTTTCGTCGGAACCTGTTTTTATTTTTATGTAGGTATGTTCCCCGATTACTCGAAGATGGCTGGACCGATTTGGTTTTTTTTTTTGTTTGAAAGGGTATACTTCCCAGGTGGTCCCATGATCATCAAGCCAGGATCTGATGATGGGATCCTGGAGAAATAGAGAGAACTCTTCAAATTTTATAGGCACACTTGAAGCGATTTGGATAGTTTTCGGAAGAGTACTTTCTCGGAGTGGTCCCATTTCAATTTGTTGAAGATCTGATGAAGAACTTCGGAGATAGGCAACGGAACTCCTCAATAAATGATAGCAAATGGACTGGGATTGTTGAAATCTCATGTCTGTCTATTGTTTACATCAGTTCATAATATAACATAACGCCGGTACGCTGTGAAGGGGTAAGCACATGTGAACCACTAAAAACTGAAAAAAAAAACTTTTTTCCAAAAAATTATACCGACTTCAAAAACACAAAAAATAAAAAATAACTTTAGCCTCAGAAGTCGGTGACTTTTGTTAGTTTGATTTTGTTTTTTTGTCACCGACTTCTGAAGCTAAAGTTACTTTGTTTTTTTGTGTTTTTAAAGTCGGTTATATTTTTGCAAAAACGTTTTTTTATACAGATAATATTCCTTTGCGGTATTTGATTGTTATCAGTAACACACATTGCAATAATACAGAATGTCGTTGACTTTGACCCCCAATAACTCCGTAACAGAAGGTTCCCAGATATGGTCTAGAACAAATACTAATCGCAATGACGGGGGAAACAAGTGCCTTTTGGCTTAGTTAAGGGCAGGTACTTTTACACCCATGATGAAAGGGTGTAACAAGACCCTAAACGAAGCCGAAAGGCACTTGTTCTCCCCGTCATTGCAATCATTATTTTGTTCTAGACCATACCTGGGAACCTTCTAGTTACAGAGATATTGGGGGTCAAAGTTCCAACTTTTTCACAAGTTCTTTTTTAAACTCATGTTTTTAATGTAATGTAAGATTTTAACCGCCTCCACGACCCCTATACTATTCAATTCAGCAATCAACACAATGTATTTGAGTGCGTTACATTGAGTCCTATCTTAAAACGTGATTTCTCAGCCCAAAGAAATATCGTTTCCCAGCATTTTTTTTTGCCCAAAGTTACTTAGTTAGATGTAAGTACATAATGTTTGGTTTGACGACTTTCTGAAAGGTCTGTTTACACCCTGCAGTTTCGTTAGTGGCCGCGAAAAATAAATATACATCATTTTTGGTCATAGGCTTTTCAACTGTGTGGTGCCTACAGTCTCGGAGTAAAATGGCTGTGACATACTGACGGACAGAAGACAGACCGAAAGACGGACAGGACGAATCTATAAGGGTTCCATTTTCGTTTTGCCAACGGAACCCTAAAAATTATTCGCAATGACAGGTAAAACAAATGCCTTTCGACTTCGTTTTGAGTCTTTTTACACCCATTATAATTTAAGTTGTGTAGAAATACTTACGCAGGATGTCATCGGAGCTAAAATTAACAAAATCGTTGTCATCAGTGCACGGTATGATGGCGCACACCTTCCCTCCATGTAGACAAATGCAAGAGCTGCAGGCGTCATCAGAGTGCAGCGGTTGGTATTCCACGCAGCCCTCTTGTTTTAACAGCTGTCTGGCGTTTCTGATTTTATTTTCTACTCTCCTTAATGGCCGCTTCAATGAAGCTATAGTCAAAAATAATAAAAGACATTGAAAGTTCTTGCAATTTAAAAATTGCACATTACACTTTGCCAAGGTTGGGCCAACGACATCCAAAAGCGCGTTGGGTTGATTATATTGACAATATCGCTTAAGGGCTACCTACACAGAATCGAGAAGTTTGGCAAAAGAAAGAGGAGACCTGTACCTCGCAGGCAGACCGGGCTGAAATGATGATGATAGGTTTACACGTATTCTTGATATGACCGCTTTTACGACCTCAGACAATGTAACGTGTTTTGGGTAAAGTGACTGCATACCATGTCACGAACTGTCATCATTGACGACAGGGACTTGTCAGACCTCGCACGCCGGTCGCATCCACTCTTATTTCATGGTGGCTACTTTTTCGTTAGTTATATTTGCAATTGCTATCGCAAGCCGCGTTTGGGTCATTTATGGAGACGCGGCGCGTTGCGCGTTTTTAGGGTCCCTTAGCCGAATGGCAAAAAACGGAACCCTAAATAGATTCGCCATGTCTGTCTGTCTGTCCGTGTATGACACAGCAACTTTATTCCGAAACTACACAGGACACTTTAGGACTACACAGTTGAAACTTAGTAGGTAGATGTATTCTGTGAACCGCTTAACAATTTTAATATAAAAATAAAAAAAAGATTAAGGGGAGGGGTTATGGGGAGCCCCATAACTTTGATTTTCATTAACATACTATGAAAAACCAATTTAGTTTTGCTGTTGAATGTAAAACAATACAACATATGAATAAGCCTTCAAAATATTTTTACTATATTGTTTGGTGCTACGTAACCCTATTTGCGCGTGAGTACGACTCGCACTTCGCCGGTTTATGGCGAGGCGGCTTGTACAGCGGCCCATGTTATTGCACGCGCAAACACAAACATATGCAATGTACGATCTTGTTTACGGAGACGCGGGGCGTGCAACTGCGCGTGCGACGCGTATATCGCTACGTTTCAAAGACATTTTCTCCGTGAACAAAGTATTCAAGGAACTGGCTTGCCGCAACGGTGCGTGCTCCACCGCGCCGCGTCGCGCCGCGTGCATCGTGCGGCGATGTCATCTGCGGGCTCCGCCCCAAGTAACGCTACATTTCAAGCAAACACGGCGTAAAATCGCTTCTCCGTATTTAAAAGTTCTCATACATCGCCATATGAGAGCAGCGGTGGCCCAGTGGTGGCGGCCCCGACTTACGAACAGTAAGTCGTGGGTTCGAACCCAGGCAGGCGCATTACTTCGTAATTTATTTCATCATCACTGCTCTCAAAACGGTGAAGGAAAACATCGTGAGGAAACCGGCATGTCCTAGAACCAAAAATTCGAAGATATGTGTCATCTACCAACCCGCACTGGGCCAGCGTGGTGGATTAGAGCCCATTCCCTCTCATAGAGAGGAGGCCGAGTGTCCCAGCAGTGGGAACATTATAGGCTGATTATGATACATCGCCACATTATGTTTGAATGTATTGCGAACCCCGTCGCACAAGGCACCGCGCGGCGCGCTGCCGTAATTGAGCCATTAGTCGTGACCAAGAGGTAACCAATAAAATTGTAGGTAATTTTTTGTCATCTAGAACTTATACACCGTGGCAAGATTTAAAGATCACCAGGATGTGAAGTCTCGATCGAAAGTCACTTCCTGTATTTTCATAATGTCATAATTATAAAAGGATGAGTAATGTTGAGGATTATAATGTGAGTGAGATTCGTCTCAGAACGAAGTTGTGGTAGTTTTTCTGGTTTATCTCTCTTAACTTTTTTTTTTAATGTATGTATATATGTATTTATTCTTATATGTTTTAGTTATAAATATTTTCTAGTCTTTTTTTCTGTTATTGCACCTACTGTATGTTGTCTCTGCATCACCCTAAGGTAGACTGGTAGAAAATGCCCAAGGCATTAAGTCCGCCTTTGTACAGTTTTTTTTACTTGTGCATAAAGTTTTTAATAAATAAATAATAAAACAAACTGCTCCACCACGACCTATCGTCGCGAAACTTACTTTGTTTGTTTCCAAAATTGAAACATTTCTTCTTAGTGCACATTAATTCTTGTTTATCATCACAAATACATTCATTTGGACAGTTAGGGTCAAAGTCCTCTGGCAAATACTTCTTCCCTTGGGTGCATGGCCGTTTTCTGGCTAGTCTTTTGGGTTTTCTAATTTCTAGCTTTCGAATGTAAGAGAAGCTTTCTAAATTTTCGTCTGGAAGAAATGGAACACAAACAGATTATGAAATGTGTCCATTTTACTGTATTTTCGCAAAAAGTTAGACAGATGTTTACCAATAGTACACCCATGAAATGGATTTCGCTAGTAATGTTTAAGTTTCATGTATAAAGACGTAAAGTTTGTTAGTTTGTGAGGTTGTAGAGGGTAATCTCTGGATCGAATGAACCGATTTTGAAAATTCTCTCACTAATTGGAAGCTACATTATCCCCGAGTGCCATAGGCTATATTTACAACGTGCCCGTGGGATAATTTCCGCCCAAAACGCGAACGACAGCTAGTGATATTCTAAAGGAGATACGCTCGTTGAAATATCTGTGATAGATAATACGGAACATGTGATACAGAAAGAGATAGCTATTGCGCTTGAAGTATTTAAATAACGATAATTGAATGAATTTGCTTGCAACAATTTGCGCGCGCTAGTGCGATATCTGATCTACCTCTTTTTATTTAAATTATTATCATTGGTAAATATCCCGTTTTCAGTGTTAATGATAACTGTCTTGGTTTCGGGAGGCTTCGGTTCGAGAATCATTAGTATAGATACCTCCTTGAATTTGACCAAGATGCAAAGCGACAGACTGTATATGTCAACTATAGTGTTTACGCGGATTAAGCAAATAATGCGATCAAATTGAAAACTGGCTCGTGTTGCGAAAAAGATGGACGCGCACTGCTTTTGAACACTTGGTAAAGGGACAATGCGCTTGAAAGGAAGGGATCACAATACTTTAAATCCTCTCCTTGAGCATTGAACACTACAAACAACGAAAAACACACCAGGTTTCATAAAATTTCGATTTTATCTTGAGAGCACACGCGATTCACAGCGAATAAAATGTCAGCCGCTGAAGTTAGCCTCCTCGCTCGTACAAAGGCGATAGGCATGTGTTGGGGTAGGGTGGGAGGGAAGCAACAGGCCAATCAATGATAATCTGATTTAATGAATGTATCTACTAATCTGTGTGAATCTAGCCACAGGATCAGCGCAACCATGTGCTTCCTCTATGCCTTCCTCTCTCCTAACTCACTTATTTTGGTGTGCCCGACATATGATCCATATGATCTAAGTAATTATAAGTTTACCACCTAAGAAACCTACTTGTGGAATGCAATAAAAGTATTTAGTATAGTCTGGCCATAACACGACATACATGTATGAGCATTGATCAAAAAAAATAAAAAAATTGAAAACCGGATGGCTTTTTTATTAGGGTGACCAATATTCTATCATCAAAATTTAGGGAGAAAAACAAAACAAAAATATTTTGATTGATTGTTTTCGATGGTGCCAAAATATCGTACAGTGACTCAATCAAAAGACCTGGGTATCCCTACTTACCCCTTTCGGATCGGACTGGATTTTTCAAGAACCAATAACTTCATAAAAAGTTTATTTTAATACTTAGAACAACATAGTGTAAACTTCAGATCATTTATTTACAATATTCTCCCTAAAATTAGCAAAGCATGAAACATTTACAAATCATTTTACCTGCAAGTACTAACAAATAAGATCCTAAATTGCTATTTAAAATCTTCAAGTCATAATTAATTAGGAATAGCTCAATCTAGACCACAATTGTGAATATTTAAAAAAAAAACGTGATAAAAAAGCACGCAACGCGTGTACTTTCTGACATTTCGGTGTCCTCGCGCTACACTAGCGCCTCTAGCGGTGAATTCACACGCGATAGCCCCATTACCACGCACTAGGAGCGCCGATACTATTTGAAGTGAGAACTGATGCGGATGGGGTGAGGTTATATTAACAGCGCTAACAACTTTTGTGTTAAATATTTTATTAACTTGGAACTTTGACCCCCAATATCTCCGTAACTAGAAGGTTCCGAGGCATGGTTTAGAACAAAAAAATATCGCAATGACGGGGAGAATAAGTGCATTTCGACTTCGTTAACGGTCTTGTTACACCCTTTATAATAACAATATTTTAACGCTCGTTCATTATGTCAATTTGCACTCAAGAGCAAATCTAAATTTGTTAAACAGACAGACCGACTGACTGACAGACAGGCTGACAGACAGACTGACAGACAGGCTGGCAGACAGACTGACAGACAGGCTGACAGACAGGCAGACAGACAGACAGACTAACAGACATACAGACTGACAGACAGGCTGACAGACACACAGACTTACAGACTGACAGACAGACTGACAGGCGGACTGACAGGCGCACTGTCAGGCGGACTGACAGACTCACAGACATACTGACAGACTGACTGACTGACATCCAGACAGACTGGCAGACATACAGACTGACGGACAGACTGACAGGCATACTGACTGACTGACAGGCAGATTGATAGACAGACTGACAGACATACAGACTGACGGACGGACTGACAAGCGGACCGACAGACACACTGAAAGACTGACAGACAAGCTGACAGACAGACTGACAGACAGACTGAAAGGCAGACAGACTGACAGACAGACTGATTGACAGACAGACTTGACTTTGATTTGATTTATAACATTGCACCCGCGCGAAGCGGGGGCGCGGGTCGCTCGTCGTCTAAAAAAAATACGTTTGTTGTATTATTCCCTTTATATTTATTTTATTATGTTTTTAGTATTTGTTATTCGCTACACGGCAACAGAAATACATCAGCTGTGAAAATTTCAACTGTCTAGCTGTCACGATTCATGAGATACAGCCTGATGACAGACAGCCAGATAGACAGACGGACAGTGCAGTCTTAGTAATAGGGTTCCGTGGTATTTGTAGAGTCGATTGTATTGATACGGGTAACTTTTGGCTTCGAATAATGTTGACATGGAGACGTAATTGATAATTTGTGCATAAGTTTTGTGAAATTAGAAAAATAAAAAACAAAATGGCGTCGTTTGTTCCGATTTGACCACGCGTCACAAGATCAGGAACGGGTATTAGCTGAGATTACTTAGTTGATATTGTTAATCGATTAATTTTGTGTCTGCAATTAAGTAGTGGTGGTAGGTAGTACTAGCTGTTGCCCGCGGCTTCGCTCGCGGTTTCGTCGGAAATTATCCCACGGGTAAGTACATTGCAAATATAGCCTAAGACACTCAGGGATAAAGTAGCTTCCTATTAGTGCAAGAATTTTCAAAATCGGTTCAGTAGATTCACTCACAAACTCACAAACTTCACATCTTTAAGTCCGCTACTTTATTAACTCTCTGCAAGGGTCGCAGCGCAATTACCGCGCACTTGGAACGCCGATACTATTTGGAGTGAGAACTGATGCGGATGGGGTCATGGGGTGAGGTTATACTAACATTAAGTCGCGCAAAAGTCAATGCGTGCATATGGCGCTTTTCAAGCAAGTGGGTTTGCGCAATGTCTTTGGGCAACTACAGTACTTTCACAGTTGTTATGCCTTGTGACTGGGACTGTAGCTACATTTCATTGTTATCTTTGTTTCGACAGTTCAAAACTGCTTGTAACTGGCCTACTTGAAATAAAGTCTTTTGATTTTGATTTGTCATCATCATCATTAGACTACAGCAGTCCACTGCTGGACATAGTCCTCCTCAATCGCACGCCACTCAACTCGATTCTCAGCAACTCCCATCCAGTTGCTACCAGCCACCCTGCCAAGATCGTCACTCCACCGAGCCTGAGGGCGTCCCACCTTACGTTTGCTGAATCGCGGTCTCCACTCAAGAACACTTCTACCCCAACGTTCATTGGTTCTACGGCTAATTTTGTTAAGTTTTGTTGTCAAAGCCTAACGTTCGTGCTGTCAAAATTACATCTACGTACATATTGTAGAGGCGCTTTTTGAATTCCAGTAGCACCACTGGCTAATAGGGCCTCAGTCTTTCGGTCGATGATGGTGCACACAGAAGTAACTTATTCCCTTGAGACTTCAGAATCTAATACTACAAGTTGATATAGTCATGTTAATAAATACCTGATTGCCTTTCAATGCAGGGGTAGTTCGTGCATAATATGTCCCAATTGAGGCAGATGCACACATTGCATGAATCTGGTGGTGGTACAGGTTCTCTCACTATGCATTCAGGCTCAGAGGAAGAAGCTGTATTAAACGAAATGAGAACTTTATTAACAAAAATAACAAAATGGTACTAAATTAAACACACTTCCTCCTATGGAGGCTTCAGTATTTGCAAGACTGCCGTCAGGAAGGCACGCGAGGCATTGGCCTAATGGTCAGTTTCGGCCAAAAAGGAGAATATACATTCTATCTCCACTCTACTGACGCTCCCAAATTGTTTTTATGTAAACAGGGATTGAACATTCTTCAAAATCAAGAATATCGATAAAATAATGCCCTTGCTCTTGTTCTGGTTCCATTCGTTTAGTAAATTATAAAATAAGGTACTTCTAGGGCTTCGCTGGTTAGTAATAGCAATTCAAAAGGGTAATGTCCGAGTATTTTCGTTTATAATCTTCGTAGGTGCGATTCTCCAAGAGAACTGTTTTACACATTCAGTGCCGGGAACTCACCTGGCGATGCCGGGAACCCATCTGGTTTTCTTAGCGAATACAGCATCAAATAATGAAAAAATAGAAACAGTTGTTTTAACAAGATTAATAAGAAAACGCCGGCCGTGGCTTCAAATTACAAGCATGTTTATTTTCAATAAATTTTCGACCTCTTCCTAAATGCCGAGAACCCACGTGGTGGGTCCTAACTATTTCCGGGGTGGAAAACCTTAGGCACGATTTTAAATATCTTCAAAAAATTATAATTTTTACATTTTATGGCAGGAAAATGAGTTCAAAATCGAGGCTTTTTAGTGTTCGTTATCGAAATAGATACAAACTAATACTTATTATTGTGCGACTTAGTCTGCCTGCCCGTTTATCTGGCAAAGCTACATATTTCAGAAACTTCTAACGCTACTGACTTGACATTGGGAATAAAATATTTTGCATTTTTCAATTAAACTGCCTAGACTTTGACCCCGCCATCCCCTTCGTGTTCGGTTTATTTAAACCTGCAAACTAGCAAAATGTCGATGAAACAAGCAAAAGGCACCGACTTCCAAAATTAATTTAAACATTTTTGTGTTTTTTTTTAACAACATTTTTATTTGTATATCGTGTTTATAAATCGTGAAATTTAAACGAGCGAGCTCATCTCAGTGTAAACACGTTCGCGCGAAGTACGGTAAGGGCACATCTATGATTAAAATCGATGTTGTATTTAAAATAACTCCACTACTTGTGGTCGTTAACCCCACCAAATGTCATCAAATCCATTTTTTGTTTGGTTTATTATGTTTAAATATCGAAATCCATCACGTCTGCGGAGTATCGCTAGCTAATTTAATTTAACCGAGTATAACAAGTGAAGGAATAGGTAATTACTTATGTGATTTACCACCAACATATAACAATAAACTTGCAATACTGACACGAATGTATCACATTTCCTCAATGATAACAGGGTAACATGCTCCCATTGTTTGAAAAATGTCAGTATGAATTAGTGTATTTAGATACTCAAAAGATTTATTGGTATAGTATAATAAATAAAACTAAATTAAATTATAATTCGCAAGCAAATAGGCCATTTTACTAAAAACACAAATATTTACTTACCAACTGTGTGACGTAATTTTTGTGAAAATCGCTCACAACAAAAATATAGTAGACAATCAAAATGCGCGCGTTCTGCAATTTGCGGAGCGTGAATTTAACAGATGAACATTTTTCTGTAACCTAAACGCAAAAAATACTGATTTGCGATTTTTATATTAAAAAAAAAACAATGTTACCGTTCCAAAAATGGATCATTGGGATAATACTGGAGGACTATCTTAATACTATATTTTGGCAGTATAGCCCCTTTATATGAGCTGGGGACCCAACAAATTTTTGAAGAAATCGTAGCAGGTGACGTGATATCATCTCCTTTTCTGCCGTCGTGCTACCTGCATCCTCCAAGAGAAGAAGAAGGAGAATCAGGTCACGATATGATGTTCCATCCTACTCACTGGGAAAACAAACGGGAGTTAAAATGTGTATGTAATTAATAGAATATTTATTATATTATAAGGAAAAATGTACATTATATACAGACTACAAATAGAACTAAAATAATTCTAAAAAGAAGACCAAAACTAAGTTAATCGTTTATCGATTAAACAATACTAACTTGTATTAAACAAGCTTGACTTACTTTACTTTGTGTTTAAAAAATATAAATAGTTTTAATCTAGTAGTATTAATCTAGTGAAATAAAAGTACAGTGGAAAAAGAGAGAAGAAAAAAAGGCTTTAGGCAAGGTGACCCAGTCTTACCTAAAATATTTTCGTCTTTTCTAGAGACACTATTTAATAACCTAGACTGGGAAAAGAAAGGCGTAAAAATAGACGGTGGGAGAACATGTTGCATAGCTGGCGAAGGAAAACAGGAAGGTAAGATTAACGATGAATGCTGCCAAAACCAAAATCTTAACATAACGGTTCGGAAACAACAATAATTGTAAATGGGCAAGGAAAAGAATACGATAAGGAAGACATCTATTTGGGACAATCCATTTCATTTGAAGACCAACTGTAAAAAAGATCAATAGCAGAATAGCAATAGCATGAAAAAAGTGCTGGAAGTCTTTTAAAGAAATCATGAAGAACACCCCGATAAACATAAAGGTGAAAAGTAAGTTGTGCGAGATAGCGATTGTTCCATGCTTTACATAATTAAGCAAAGAAAGCAGACGAGAGCAAACTCGGTGTCATGCTTAGGAAAATGGAGAGAAGCATGTTGGGTATAAGATTGTCTGACAGCCCAAGCAACATAAACTGGCTGAATAATTTCTGTATAACAGCATTTTTGTAGACTTAAAGCTGCCACGGTGATTGGATAAGCGCTTTTACAGACGATATTCAAGCAATTTGGGCATAAAATAACTTGCTTTAATTTGAATAACAGCTGAGTAATAGCCACAAAGTCGCTGAATACATGTACAAAAAAGCTGCGTATCTTCTGCATAAATGCTGATCTACCTATTATCCAGAAATTATAACTCTTTTATGCCGTGAATAATGTTTGAACTCCGATAATCAGACAATATTCAGAATTTGGATGTTTATTTTAATTTTTATATTATTATGTTTATTTTTTTTTAAATTTTATACAATTTAAAGTATTTTTATTGTTCAAATATAACTATTTTATATGATTTTTATCTATTATTATTTTTAAAGTAAGGTTGAGAATGTCGGTGACGTTCTTTTTGAATATAATCCGTTTACTCAGCAGCTATATAGCGTATTTCTGTATAATAGGCCATATGTGATTACTTATCCAGATACTGTGTGGTTAAAAGTACAGTAAAGATTATTATTTTGAGACAGAGTTCCTATAGTACCGAACACATTATACTTATACAATTTATTAGGGTTCTCTAATCGTAATAGAAATTCATACATTAATATTGCATATTGCAGTGGTGTGCTAGCAATGATGGGGAGGTTTTTTTTTAACACTTAAACGTAAAATTACTTTCTGTATTCTAAGTCAAAAACTCTATCTTTCCGATTTTCTGTAAAAATATTTTATTAAGTCTGCTGATATTTTCTGGATAAGAATGCAGAATTACTTTAATACTCAGTTACTTTGTGCGTAACAATATTAAATTTCTTTATATTTGCACCTTAAGCTGAACATAAAGGCAGTTGTAAACTTTAATCTGAACATAGAGGTAGTTGTACATTTCTCGCGCTATTAGTTTGTTAAAATATATTACTAATTTTCATTTACGCAGTCGTTTGCTGTATAAAAACTAAAACATCGAAAATATTCAGCTTCTGAAAAAGTGAGTGTAATTTGAAGTGCTATGCAACTTAAAGAGAGTATAATTGTGGATATTCAGAAAGAATGTAACTTATGCAGAACAATTCTGAATCTGCAGCTGCTATGGAGCTAATAGCTATCTCAGCTGCTTTTATCTGAATATCGATTATCTAACAGTCCTACTTATGATTGGTATTAAGCTTAAAAAAAGATTTTCAATTTAATAGAGAATTTATCCAGCTTACAGAGTCATTTTAGTCTAAAGATTCTTTTATTCAAAATAATGCTATCACATCAGCTGTTATAGAAGGGTTATGAAGCCATAAGCTGCTTACTGTGATTTAATTTTGCTCTTATCTGGCTTGTGTTGCTTGGGAGAGATGACTAATGAGGACATAAGGAGAAAAACTAGAATAACGGACATGGTAGAAATAATAAAAAAGTCTGAAATGGAAATGGGCAGGATATATCTGTAGGATGGAAAACGAAAGATGAGATGGAGAAAGAAAATCGTAGAGTGCCTATAGATGGAAAAAGATAGCATGGGAGGCTGCGAAAGCGCTGAGAAGATGAATCTCAAGAAATATGTAGACCTGACTGGAGACGACAAGCTAGAGATAAGGAAAAATGGAGAAAACTGGGGCAGGCTGGAGGCTGCGGGATTTCCATAAATCATCATATATAATCAACGTAACGAATGTAATATGTATATGAATGTAATGTAATATAATGAATTTAGTGTATTGAAATGAGTTAAATTAATGTTACGTTAATAATTATGTTTTTGTTACAATTACAATGGATCAAGTCTATATGTTCATATATGTATATGTCTATATGTTCTATAGGTTCAAAGTGGTATAGTAGAATGAAAGGCATTTTTATTTTATTTTATTTACTTGTGTTAAAAATAAGCTGCTAAATTAGCTGCATTACCAATACTAGTTGCGTTACCATTACCAGCTGCATTACCAATACTAGTCCCGGTAGCCCTACGAGTTCGTACAACTTTAGCTGCGACATTAATACTAGGTCCGTTAATCTTATTAGTTGCGGTCTTAATACGAGCATTAGGTGCCGAGTCTACAACAGGCGTGGTTCCATTACATAAGTTCTTCATGAAATCACACCTGATTCTGTGGTCGACATGACAAACGCAAACTTCGCATTTACCTTTTGTGTATCGGCTTCCTATATCACACCCTCTTGTGGGTCGATTCTCTAGAAATCGTAATGAATATATTATTTAAAAAAAAGGGAATTTTCAAATGAAATAGGAATTTCATTTAAAACTTCCCGTTAATTAGTAGTGATCTTGTTGGGAAGTGGGTTTATTAACATAATTCAATTAAACTTAATTTTAGACTAAAGTCCATAGCTTTCTTAGTATTTTAGAGTTAGTAACAATGGTGCTTTTGGCTTGAAAAACTAAAAGCTCGCTCTTCTTAGAGTTGTACATATATCAGGCCTGCATAGACCTCAAAGTTCGATAGCAACGTTTTCAAATCGATGGACTGAGCAACACCATATCGTCTTTATAGCATACAACATATTGACACATATTCCATCAATGTGGCAACAGATATGTGTACTGCGTAATCGCTCAATGAGCCAGTGATGTACTCGTACAAATTAAATAGCAGAGGCCAGCTTAACCCCCCTTGCCTAACTCCGCATTCCAGCTTGTAATCGTCTGACAGAGTACCTACCCACCTCACCCGTTCTTTTTTTTTTGTTCAGATTACCAGTATTTGAGGAGGGAGGTGTACTTCACCAACACACTCGCATACCCCAATTTGTCTCACGGTATACCATACGTAACCAGATCAAAAGCTTTTGACAAGTCGAGGAAACACGCGTATACGCGTCCACTTCGCCGTGTAGTAAATTACAGTTCGTTTCAGACTCAGAAATGCGCTTTTTTGAGACTCGTCCTTAGAATCCGAACTGTGCATCATGGAACTCCACATAATATAAGGTTACTCAAGGAAAACACTAGCCTGGAGTTGTCACGCTACAGCCAGCGCAAGGAGAACTTCTTCTACATACATACTGCTCCTATCTCACGCAGTTTCACTCTTCGGTCTTTCAAAAAGATGTCAGAGATTTTGGCGATACAGTTCCGTCGAGAAATTATCGCCAAAATCTCCTTAAAAAGAATAAGAATTTACCCTTTCAAAATTCCTACATAAAGTGGTGTAGCTTAGGGCACGCCACTATAATGGCGGTAAGTCCCCTCTTTGAGGAGTGGCTGGAGAGGCGCCACGGCGCCCTCACCTTCCGCCTGACGCAGGTCCTCACCGGACATGGTTGTTTCGGGAGGTTCCTGCACCTAATCGGGCGGGAGGAAACGCCCGGGTGTCACCACTGCGAGGATCGACCGGAGGACACGGTGGAGCACACTGTGCAGGTCTGCTCCGCTTGGGCGGGGCAACGCCGTGTCCTCGTAGCGGCGATCGGCGGCGGCGACCTCTCGCGTCCGGCCCTGGTTCAATCCATGGTCCGGAGCGAGACGGAATGGGACGCCGTCACCTCCTTCTGCGAAGCAGTCATGCTAGCGAAGGAGGTGGCGGGACGTGAGAGGGAGAGAACCTCACGTCCCAGCCGCCGCGGGAGACGCACCGGGCGTCGGGGGCCACGTGGTGGCCCCCGGCCACCGTAGACGCGGGCCTGTGGACGGTGAGCTATGGGCTAGCTCGCCGTCCGTCCGTCTTATGACGACAGGCCGTGTCGACGGCGCGTTCGTGTTCCACGCGCGCCTCAAAGAGAGTCAGCAAACAGGAAGGGGTCCGTAAGGGCCGACGCCTGCCAGGGTTGCGGGACTGTTCGAAAGAGATACCGCGGCCCTGGAACACAAAGGGCAAAGGAAGGAACATGGATGGGTTTTAGTCAGTACAAGTCTGACACTCCCTCCTGCTCAGCCCAGAGCGGGAGGGGTCATTTGATGATTTCCCATCGATAAAAAAAAAAAAAAAAAAAAAAAAAAAGTGGTGTAGCTTCAATTAGTAGCGAATAGTTGGTTAATATTAAAAAAATAAATTACTTGGGTATCTGGTATCAATTTCTGTAAGAAATAACAGGCAATTAGTTTTACATGTAATACGGATTCTGAGACAAATAGCCTAAGATTAAAAAGACGAGAAGAGGGGAGTCCAGAGGGTTTCTCAGCAAGCAGTTTTGGCACGAAAACTTGACAGCTGAGGACGGGGCAAAAACCGTTCTTGTTGGTTTCAACTGTCACTACCCGTGCAGAACTGTAATTTTATATCAAAACTCGCCAAGTGATCATCACTATGAACTGTCAACAGAGATACGCAATAGCCCTGCTGGCCCTAAACGATGAGATGAAAATCAACGGCGCGGAACATCCCGTTATTTTTTGTATTCTTTTTTTTATCTGCTAGCATGCCCCTGCCTCCTTGGTCTGCCTACCTACCTGGTCTTCTATCTGAAACTACATACTCAGTTATTATGTGTTGCTGGATATGCTTGCTGAAAAACCCTCTCGGGTACGGAAAGAATAGACTTCAAAAAAAGTGTTGAGTACCAGACTTACTTTTGGGGTCACATTCATAATCATCGCAGACTCGTTGGCGTTTCTGATTACAATAGCAGTAGTTACAGTTATCTATTCTGAATCTTTCAATACTTCTACAGTTTTTAGGTGGAGCTACCCAGCCGTATTCTTTGTGTTTATTTTCTTTGATATTCAGTAAGTAATTTGTAACTAAAAAAACATTGAAATATGTTTTATAACAATCGCAACAATTATTTTTACAACTTTCCGTCATGGGTGTCTTTTTGGTAGTTTTTGAGGTTTGTATCGTCAAAGCGGATTAATGAGGTATTTTATTTATCAAATGCCTCATCGTTGAAAGTATCGCAAACGTAATTGAACTTAATGTTTAGAGAAATAATATTTATAGTAAACCGAAGTTGTTTATATTTTAAAGCCTTTTTGTACATTTCGTTGTAAGAATGCAAATGTTTATGTGTGTAACCGTGGCCACTTGAGCTGATGTATTTTTTTCCGTGATCTTTTATCTTGACTATTATTGATCGAAGGTCAAAATAGATATCGTAAAAGTTAGGCATAAACGTGTGTTATGTGTTGGTACAGCGGCAACTGAAATACACATTTTGTGAAAATTTAACTAATATCTACCTATTACGTATCATGAGATACAGCTCGCTGACAGACAGACGCACGGACGGACATCGAAGGCTTACGAATAGGGTCCCGTTGGTTACCTTTCGGGTAAGGAACCCTAAAAAGGTTCGTGCACCCTACATCTGGCTTTGACGACCAGGTTTTTTATAGCAATATAGTTAAAAATGCTGATAAAAAAATAAAAATAAATTAACAACATTCGATCAAACACGATTAAATTAAAGAGGGTTTTGGATATTTTTGACGTTCACAAAGAGTTTGTGTCATATCCACATTAGTATTGGGACACCAGTATTTGAATTATCTGGAACACGGTTCATAAATACCTGATTTAAACGAGAAACGTCTTGCATTGCAGGGGTTGTTCGTGCATAATATGTCCCAATTGACGCAGATGCACATATTGCATGTATCTGGGGCTGGCACAGGTTCTCCCATTACACATTCAGGCTCAGATAAATTAATGGGCGCTGTATTGAACGAAATTAAATCTTTAAATATTTTTTTTTAATCTTACGAACAAAGGTTTAAGTATACACGGTTAAATTTTGATCGTTTTAATACCGTGGATGGTTGTTCCGGTGCATGAAACACTATCGATTTGTAAAGAAAAAATTAAAAAATACAGTACTTTTTTTTTAAGCTCGAATTAATTTTCGCATGAGTGAAAAAAATATGCGAACCATCAGTAGGCACCATTCAATACTAACTACAATGACGCGTAAATGCAGTCAACGTGGACTCACAAAAATTAGCCAATCCTAGACCAAACCCCGCCCCCTAACTCCATTTGATTGGCAATCCACCCCGCGCGCTGAGGGCAAAGCAGGACCACGTCATTTAATCAATTCAGTTTCTTTAAAACGTCATCGGTGTGTTGTTTTTTATCCAGGACATTACGAGCGTAATGTACGTAATCACCTGAATTCCGTGTTTGGCGATCACTGGATTGGACGGGGTGGTCCAGTTACTTGGTCAGCCAGGAGCCCGGACCTTACCCCTTTGGATTTTTATTTGTGGAGTGAAATAAACCGATTGGTGTACAGAAACGAGCGATCAAACTCGTGAACAAATGAAAAGTGCAATAGTGGACGCGTTCGATGTTTTAGACAGTGACAGAGACACATTATTGAAATTAAATTGAACGTGCAAGATTATGTATCGAAAGGAATGGTTTGCACTTTGAAAAATTATTACGATATCGTGAAGTGTAGCCCTTTTTTTTTTTTTTTTTTTCCGATGGGAAATCATCAAATAACCCCTCCCGCTCTGGGCTGAGCAGGAGGGAGTATCAGACTTTTACTGACTAAAACCCATCCATGTTCCTTCCTTTGCCCTTTGTGTTCCAGGGCCGCGGTATCTCTTTCGAACAATCCCGCAACAAAAGTGAAGTGTAGCCCTAAGTGATGATTCAGAGGTGATTAATTATTATGGTTATACTGTAAACCTAATAATTAATCACCTCTCAATCAATCTCTTTTTTAATCTTGTAAATAATTTTGATTACACATTTTTATGAACAATTATTACGTATCGCGAAGAATTGTAAATAATTTTGATTCCAGATTTTGAAATACGCTATAACTAGCAGGTCTGTAGGGACTTATTTTTACACGTACCACTCTTAGCATAATTCTTTTAATTTTATTAGGTAGGTATGTCCCGAAACCTAGGCACAAAGCAATTATGACGGTCCTAAGCCCGTAAAAGTATGAAGGAAAATTTGGAATAATTTAATTTGTTTAGGTGAACATCAATCCGCTGAGCGAGTTAATAACCTAACTTGATCGGGCGGAGTGTAGGTACTTAGGCACGCACCGATGACGACGCGACGTATGTGTAGGTAACTATCTCGTGGCGCTTCTACCGGTTGAATGCATTTTGCAAATATTACGTTATCATTTGCTTTTTTTATTTTAATAGATACGTTGCTGTACAAGCTTTTGATGAATAGTATTTTGTAAGTTAACCTACCGGCCGAAGGGATTAAAACTATCAAAATTTAACCGTGTATGTACCCTTTATGGGGCCCCGGTGTTTACGGAGCGCGTTCCTTGAGTCTGAGTCGCCAACTACCTGAACGCGCCCCAAAAGGTGGTAGCCGTAAGGCTAGTCCGGGGGTACGGCACGATCTCCGGCGAGGCGGCGAGCCTCCTTCCCGGATTGCCACCATGGGATCTGGAGGCGTTATTACTCGCGCGCCTGCACGCTGAAGTGGCAAATCGCCGCTCAGCGGACAGACCTCCAAGCTCCGGCGCGATCTCATGGCGAGCCAAACTAGCATTCTCTTCACAGTTGAATCGCATCAGTTGAATTCGGCGTCACTGTCGAGATATCGAAAGAAAATGATAACGGACGGATAAATAAAAAAATGCGCGCGGCTGGTGTGGGCGGCGGGGTAGGGCGTGCTCGCGATGAAATCGCGCTCGCGAACGTTGCCAGCTCGCTAAACATCAAAAGTTCGGTCCTGTCGACACTTTGACGCGCGTACTTTAAATTATCAATGCAAAATTATAATAATCTTATCAAAACCGGGCCAACCCGGTTCCATCACTCAGAACCAGTTCCACAGACTTATTGAAATACCCGGGTAGAGAATCCCGGAGCCCATGACCACAGCAAAATTCTTACTGATAATGTGCACGAATGGCATAGAAACTGACAGTAACTGGTCAACGCTGCCTGCCTATCTCTGTTAACTCAAAAATAATTTGGGATTAGCAGTAGAGTGGGGATAGAATGTGCAGTCTCCTGTTTGGCAGAAACCGACCTTTAGACCAATGCATCAATAAACTGTAACTGCAGTGTAATAATTTGGATTTAGTCCACTATAATGTAAATCAAGTATTAAAAAAACTGTAATCAATCCTCCTTCTGTGAAGCAGTCATGCTAGCGAAGGAGGTGGCGGGACGTGACAGGAAGAGAGCCTCACGTCTCTGCAACTGCGGGAGACGCACCGGGCGTCGGGGGTCACGTGATGGCTCCCGGCCACCGTAGACGCGGGCCTGTGGACGGTGAGCTATGGTCTAGCTCGCCGTCCGTCCGTCTTATGACGACAGGTCGTGTCGACGGCGCGTTCGTGTTCAACGCGCGCCTGAAAGAGATGTCAGCAAACGGGAAGGGTCCGAAAGGACCGATACCTGCCAGGGTTGCGGGACTGTTCGAAAGAGATACCGCGGCCCTGGAACACAAAGGGGAAAAGAAGGAACATGGATGGGTTTTAGTCAGTACAAGTCTGACACTCTCTTCCACTCCGCCCAGAGTGGGAGGGGTCATTTGAAGAATTCCAAACAGAAAAAAAAACATACCTATTGTGTCCCTCGAACAAGTTTTTCGTGTGCAGAACTCAACTCCGCTAAGGCAAACACAATAATTGCATGCGTCGACTTGACGACGGCTTCCTTCAGGGCAACGTATTATATCTGAAAGTAACATATTCAGTGTCATTCTCTGTTTGATTACTGAAACTAAGTTGAAGTTTACACTTCTTCCGATGGCTGTATTTTTAGAATACAGGGCGGAACGACAACGACGAGCAAACGGTTATTACGTACTCCTCAGTACATAATAGCGAACACCCCGACATAGAAATTTTTAAAAAACCTGCTGTTTTATACAAAAATGTAATACCTACACGGTCAAAAATATGTATGGAACAGCAGTTAGAAACAAAATTACTAATTTAGGCTACTTTAAAAAAAAATCGTAACAATTTCAAGGATTAGGAACACAATCAGGAATTAGACTTTCAAAAATGGATGATAACTCTTCTTTTAAAAATTTAATAAATAGTGAAATGAAAAGCTGTATTTTGCACAATAAACACTGAGAATGGCGAACAAGATTTTTTGGCTTTCTGAGTTTTTCAAGCATACCGCTTCTCGAGACTTGAAGGTTATAATTATATCGCTTTCAGGAAACTTACTCCAATTCCCACAGCTAAAGTTAAAAATGTAATGCTAATAAATACCTGATTGACTTTCAATGCAGATGTTGTTCGTGCACAATATTTTCGAATTGACGCAGATGCACACATTGCATGGATCTGGGGCTCGCAAAAGTTCTCCCACCTCGCATTCAGACCCAGAGAAACCTATGGACGCTGTGTTTAACAAAACAAAATATTTAAATAACAAATGTTAATTTATTAAATAAAAAAATGTGTGTAAAAATACCCTTAACGAAGTCGAATGGCACTTGTTCTTACCACCATTGCAATATTTTTTTCGCTAAACACCATACCTTCTAGTTACGGAGATATTGGGGGTCAAAGTTTCAACGTTTTCACATGTTTTTTTCAAATACAAGCTTTAAATGTGATTTTAGTTTGTCATAGTTTACTTTAAATACCTCCACGACCTCCGTATTATTCTATGCATCCATCAGCACAATTGAGTTTGAGTGCGTTACATTGAGTCTCACTATAAAACGTGATTTTTCGTAGAGTTACTTAGTTTGAATGCTTGGTTGACGGCTTCGTGGAGGGTCCGTGTTCACCTTGTATACCTTCTCGTGAGAAAGTGGCTCGTAGGGGTATATTTATCATTATTTTTAGGACAGATACAACTTCAGCGTCTCAACACGAGTGCGAAATATGTTCAGCTTCGCTCATGTTAGATTTCGTCAGTCCATTCATACAAGGAGTAGCTCTGGCGACTTATGCAGAAAATTACATTAATTTAGAGAACCACACCGCCGACACATCAAACAGCAGTTTCGATACACGCCTGGCGAAACAAATGGCTAGCTTGTCTACGAGGCCAACTAAGTGGCACAGAAACAAAACTTTCTACGTAGCCAAAGATATCCAGCACTGTACCCATGCCTTCGTGAGCCAAGATAACGTGCGAAACTCAAGTTACTAAAAGGACAGTTAAGCACTTCGAAGTTGAGGTACGAGACAAAAGCACCAACCTCGCTAAATCGAATGAAGCCAGCTTATGTCACTCAAGAGAGCCACAAACTCAATCAGCGCACCTCCAAGTGTCTCGTCATCTACCGATGAGCCAGAGACACGCACTCGCAGTGGACTGCCAGACTTCTATCGACCATAGTCACGGTCTCGCCTGTGGGCTATTGTAGCGGCATCGCCACCACACTTCAAAGCGACTCGAGTTACAGGTCGGGGATCATCGGCTGTCCCCGTCGCAACGCGCGCGCCGTTCGGTTTCGTAGCCTGGCCTGCTCAAGTGCTCACTCGCTAGTCGCTAGTTCGCTGTTGCACAAGGCACTCATGCGTTCTCTTGCTTCGCACTGGCTTAGCGCGCCGCGTTCGTGAAATATTCATAGTCTTACTTGCTAAATTCACTCTGCCTGTTTTGTTTTTGTGTCGATCTTGTTTTGTTCTTCTATCTTTCTAACTGTTGTCTAAAGGGTAAACGTGCTTCCTACACTTGTGTAACCGTGATTTTCTAATATAACTATTCTCAGTGAATTTCAAACTTTTATTTGGTGGACGAATACCTATACTTGAACCAGACTCCTTATAGTCCAGATTTGGCCCTTCCTTATTATTATTTGTTCCCAAAAATAAGAAACCAGCCAAGTCGCACGAAGGGTCCCGTACCACTACCTAAAAAAACAACAAAGAAACACGTTTGTCGTATGGGAGCCCCTTAAATATTTATTTTAATCTGTTTTTAGTGTTTGTTGTTATTGCGGCATCAGAAAAACATCATCTGTGAATATTTAAACTGTTTCTATCACGGTTTATGAGATACAGCCTGGTGACAGACAGCCACACAGACAGACGTACAGTGGAGTCTTAGAAATAGTGTCCCGTTTTTACCCCTTGCGTACGGAACCCTAAAAAAGAGCATCACTGATGACAAAGAAGTGAAGTCGGAAATTTCTGCCTATTTTGAGGGTCTTGACAAATTATTACTATAATACTATTATTTCGTTTATGTAAATCTTTACAAATGAATTACGTTTTTAAATATTCCTTATAAAACAAAATACTCGTATAGGTACATAAAACTTGTAGCCCACCGGTGTCGGGAACAGGGTCCACAGAGAGAAACCTCCTAACAATACGAGCTGAGTCCAGGAGTACCGCTTACTTATACCGATTAATTATTATTATTTGTTAATTGCAACTGTTAAATATATTTTAGTTATAGTTTAACATAAAAGCACTAATTATAACATTGTTTGAGAAATAACACCACTGCGCCTAAATATATATAGGGTGTAACAAGACCCTTCACGAAGCCGAAAGCCACTTGTTCTCCCCGTTATTGCGGTAATTTTTTTGTTCTAGACCATTCCTGGGAACCTTCTAGTTACGGAGATATTGGGGGTCAAAGTTTCAACTTTATCACAAGTTTTTTTTGTTAATAAGTGTTTTTAATGTAAGATTTTTACTTTAAACACCTCCACAGCCCGCATACTATTCAATCCATCCATCAGCTCAATGTTTTAAGTGCGTTACATTGAGTCCTACAGTAAAACGTGATTTTTCACTCCAAAAAGAAAGTCGTTTCCCAGCAATAATTTTTGCGTAAAGTTACTCAGTTTGATGTACGTAATGCTTGGTTGACGGCTTCGTGAAGGGTCATGTATATTATTGAAAAAAAAAAAAAAACTTTTTTTTCGCAGGAATAAATTAATTATTTGAAAGGTCCGAATTAGTCTTAATAGGGACTATATTGAAAAGGAAAAACAATTTAATTTATAGTTTCAACCCCTTTTTTTCTTTTCTTTTTCGGATGGGAAATCATCAAATCCCCATCATCATTCATCATTCATCCTTCCCTTTGATTCCGTGAAGTTTTTGACCCCGTCTCATCTCTCATATTTTTAGTTTGGTTCTTGATTATTTCTTTTGGTTCTATAATTTTATTTTCGTAGTTTATTATTTACAGTGTTGCTTTTCGTATTTTATGATTTTTGTAAAGTGTAATTTTAAGGAATAAAAGATGTTTTTTTTTTCAAATATTTCTCTTCTGGTTCTAAATAATATGATAATAAAATAAAATAATCAATAATTTTCAGATTGTGATTGATTCCTCCGATGATGTCACTACGGTTTTGCTGTTGTTGTTGTAGATGTCGTCGCTAAAAACACAGAAAAGTTGAATGTGTTATAACATGCGAAAAAAATATGGTCACCTCAACTAAAATGCTAAGTAAGAAAGAAAGATGAAAGAAATCTCAGCCAGACGGCGACAAATAAATAGAACTCAATTACTAAAGAACTAGGACTAACTATTAAAGAGCACAGTTACTTATTTGTTACGTTGAACCTGTGCTTTATGCGATACTGTGCACTATGACTTTCTTATTGTATTAAATTAAATTTCAGCATAAAGTAAAAACATCATATAGAACGTCTTAAACGATTAGTGGGACAGTTCTATTAAAAAAAAAAAAATACTAAACTTAAAAAAAAGTTAAAATGCATGTTAATGGTAGCATTTGCAGAGAGGAAGAAGATCTCGTCTCTGGTGATGGTTTTTAGTTTTTTAATATTATTGCGGCGCTGTGGGTGACAGTAAATCAGCAAGGGGGTATAAATGTCATTTTTTGAAGTAATAGATTTCTTTTTAATTAAAAAAAAACCGGCCATGTGCGTGTCCACCAAATGATATAATAATAATATTTTGAAGGTTCATTCATATTTTGCATTGTTTTACATTCAACAGCAAAACTAAATTAGTTTTTCATAGTATGTTAATGAAAAACAAAGTTAGTGCTGCATTTTTTTTTAAACTAGATGGGGCCGGTGTTTCGTACCTGACTACTCTGAGAAGAAACAGCCGAAACAAAGGTCATAGTCTCTTTTAAAGACCAGACATAATCTTGGTTATCTCACATGAGGACTATGCAGATTAGTGTCTGAGATGGTCTCTTGAAGAAAGAACCACACAGATTTGAATGGACCTATCCAGTCAGTGCAAGCATTTGTCAGTTATCATGTGCTCGACCTATAACTTCCTTGGGTTATAGGTCGAGCTACATGCTCAACGACACGACGAAAAATACCAAAGAAATAACATATGGGTAGGTCGCTTATAGTACTCAAACTGCCAACAATCGTGGCAAAAAAAACGAACAATAAAATTACCCACATGGTCCTCACAGTCACAATAATCAAATAAAATTAATGCATTTTGCATTACAAAATAAATGTCAATAAAATCATAAAATTATCTATAAATTATTTATAATAAAAAAATACAGTAAAATACTTAACAAAGTAACTATTCATGTCTAATCATTAAATGGCACAACAATGAAAAAAAAAAAAAAAAAAAAAAAACTTAACAAAATATTCATGTCAAATCATTAAATGTCTCAGCGCAGCGTATAAAAGAAAGGAATTAATAATAAACAAGCAAAGTCCGAAATTTCGACATTCACAGAGCAAAGCAGATAGGGCTAAATTGCCTTAGCGTCCAATGAATATATCTCTTTAAGATGAACATTTTTTAGTATGGTGTTCTCTCGATTCAGAGTCAGAGAGGAGCTACAGAGCTTTAAATATGAGAAATTAAGTTTTATTAAATACTGTTATTACGTCAATTTATTAACTTTTATTGATATTATACGTTTCAAACATCATATTACAAACCTATAAACGTCCTTTTCAAAACATTGATATCTTAGCTGCTGTTTTAGGAACAAATCCTTACAGTAACAGTTGGTTGGACATATCCTTAATTCTACCCCAACGACCAATAGCGTTAAGATATGTATTAATGGATTGAGCTCTTCAAGAAGAATATTTCTTGCTTTGATAACTTTTCTCGATTCAGAGTGGGAGAGGAGCTACAGTTCGGTAGCCTATCAACTACCTAGTTAGATCAATAAAACCGATCAGACTACGAATTAGAAAAAGTTAGCAAATGTTCATATTGAATGCTCTTTCGAATGGTGTGTGTCTTATTGCTAATGGTTACGCAGAAAATCTTAACTTGGGTGCTCAATTAAATTCACATTTAGGTTAATAATTAGAACAGACTACGAATCAGCAAAAGTGGTACTAATAGCAAAAGTTCTCTTTGAAAAGCTCTATCCAATAGTTTATATCTTATGACTGTTAGTTGCCCGTAAACTCTTAATTAGTTGTATATAAAATCTTAACGTCCAACTAGTGACCTATTTAGGTCAATAACTTCGAACAGCAAAATGCGAATTAGCAAAAGTTAAGTTAGTAGCAAAAGTTGTCATAGAAAAGCTCTCTCCAATGGTGTATATTTTATTGCTATTGGTTACTCAGAAAATCTTAATTTCGGTGCCCAATTAGACACACATTTAGGTCAATAATTACACTTACTTGATAGGTACTGACATGACATTTTTTAATACGTGTAATGACCCTGAGATCGTGGGTTATAAATTTATAGAGGTTATAAAAACTTCACTACTATCTAATACTACAACTAAGTCAGTCCCATGCGGAAGGCAGGTTGTCAAGCCTGACTGCTGGTGTACTTCGATATATCATTTTCCGTAATAAAATGCAAGTGCAAACTGAGAAAGATTCCTATAATATAATACTACAAATCACTTTCAGACGTTTTCATATCTTCTGTATAACCTTAATAAAAAACTAAAAAGAAAATCACAAAGAGAACAAATAACTATGTCATTAAACAATCCTAAACAGCTCTGGCAAAAATTAACGAAATTACACAATTTAAAACCCCTTTTATTTTTCGGATGGGAAACCATTAAATAACCCCTCCCGCTCTGGGCTGAGCAGGACGGAGTGTCAGACTTTTACTGACAAAAACCCATCCATGTTCCTTCCTTTGCCCTTTTTGTTCCAGGGCCGCGGTATCTCTTTCGAACAGTCCCGCAACCCTGGCAGGCATCGGTCCTTTCGGACCCCTTCCTGTTTTCTGACATCTCTTTGAGGCGCGCGTGGAACACGAACGCGCCGTCGACACGAATTGAAAATCCCTAAATCAGACAATTCTAATCTACTTAAAATCACACCACACCCTCTAGATTCTCTAAACCGTATTAATCAGTTTTTTGTTACAATTGGTAAATCTTTGGCAGAAGAGATAGTTAAAAAATCTAACCTCTCTAATCCTTGCTCTTCTTACCTAAGGAGTGTACAGTATACGTCATTCGTACTGCTTGATACTGACCCGCAGGAAGTGGATGGGTCTCGATTCTGAAAGTTTACCTGGCTGGGACGGTATACATACAAATTTTTTGAAAATGTCTAGGGATGTCTTGCTCGCTCTAATAAGCCAACTAGCTAACCTGTGCTTTAAAACCGGGACATTTCCTAAGGCTTTTAAGCGATCTATGGTTACGCCTGTGCACAAGGGGGGGGGGGGACCGGAACGATGTCAATAACTATCGCCCTATATCAGATGTATCATGCATCGCAAAAAATTTAGAAAAATTACTAAATAAAAGACTAATTAGGTACCTGAACAAACATAATATTTTATCTACCTCGCAATATGGGTTCAGAAGGGGTCTGTCTACACAAGACGCTGTGAAGGCATTAACTGGCGATATAGTCAATAATGTAGACAAAGGACTGAAATGCCTTACAGTGTTCTTAGACCTAAATTAAAGCATTTGACACCGTTTCTGTCCCCATCCTTCTGCACAGGCTTGGAACAATCGGCATAAGAGGTACGGCTCTTTCTCTTTTTGGTAGTTACCTATCAAACCGAAAACAGCAGGTTAGGGTTGGAAATCTAACTAGTGGGGGAAAAAAAATATGTTTTGGAGTGCCACAGGGAAGTGTGCTCGCCCCGACGCTGTTCCTGATTTATATAAATGAGTTGTGTAATATCAGGAACAGTGGCGGATCAGTTTTTTCATACGCAGATGACACAGCAGTAGTTTTCGCTGGTGACTCTTGGGCTACCGTGCGTGCTACTGCTGAACGTGGATTAGCGGTAATAGTAAGTTGGTTAAATGCTAATCTCTTAACCCTCAACGTATACAAAACTAACTTCATCTGCTTTACTCCAAATTATTGATTTTGGGATTGGGATCCATGAGTGTGCAACCTCTCATTATTCTTGTAATTGTCAAAGCATACAGAGAGTTAGTTTCACTAAATATCTTGGAATAACAGTTGACCAAAGGCTGTGATGGCACACCCATATTGAAAATACCATGGCCAGGGTCAGAAAACTTACATGGATTTTTTAAACGTTACGACATGTGATACCGTCGATGCTACTCAATAAAATCTATACTGCTCTGGCACAATCGGTCATCACATACTGTATACCGATCTGGGGAGGGGCCACCAAGACCAAATTTCTAGATCTAGAAAGGGCTCAAAGGTCTCTCATCAAAGTTATGTACTTTAAGCACTTTCGATACTCTACAAACAACCTTTATAAGATTATTTAATTTGTGTAATGTTCGAGTAGAATAAAGTTAATCGATCGACTATTTCTTCTTGTAAACTGGTAAGTATAAGTATAAAAGTCAGTCTAGTCTTATCCAGTGTTTTCCTTTAATTTTATTTATATGCGTATTAAAAGCAGAAGGGGAGGCATTCGGCAAGCAGTGGGACGCTATAGGCTAGATTAAATTAGATTAGAAGATGTGTACCACTATGCTGGATTTTTGCAATGACAGTCGATTTTTTGATGTAACAATAGTAGAAGGGGGCATTACCATATCTCTAATTCTCTAATACAGCTGAGACCAGGTGAGGGTTTTTCATCAGATACCTCAGACCTTCGATTTTTGACATCAAATGAAGCGGCCCACCAAGTAAAATATTTTTTGTAAAGGCGGTATGTCGATCTCTGATAGTTTGGTTGGGCTTTTGTGTTTTCTAATCAGGGTCACCAGGTACTCCAGATCTTCGATTATCCTAGTTTTATAGTTTTCCCTTCATGTGGCCATTAAACCCTAATTCTACCATATTTATAATGTACCAAATTTCAGCTCTCTGAGTTTATGGGAAGTACTAGTTCTATTCTGATGATCATGAGTGAGAGAGTGAGTGTCATTAATGCGAAACTTTGCTTTCGCTTAACTTCGGGACTAAATGACCTACAGACTTGAAATTTTGGATTTTAAGTATGTGATTGTAGCTTACTGGATGACGAAAATTTCTGCGTTCTGGTCTTATCCAGAGGTTCTCAAATAGGGGCCTGAAAATGCGGCGAAATGGTTCCAGTAAAGGATGGTACGGCAGTTTTTACTTCGCGCTCGACTTGGCGGGGGCACTGCCGTGCCCCCCGATTATGTGTATAGAGTTAGAGATGATCATTGGAAGAACTTTCGAAGATACTGAGCATGAGCAGATCATAGATATTGATAGAGAGACACAAGAATCAGGGATAGGAGAGTTACTCCAACAAACTAAAACTTACTAGTAGGGCACACTCTGTAATCGATAAAACACCTGATTTTCTTATCGACATAACAATAGCAAATTTTGCATTCGCCCCTGACAAATCGGGATCCTACGTCGCAACCTCTTTTGGGTGTATTCTCTGGAAATCATATGAATAATAAATTATTTCAAAGAAGGAAGATTTTTTTCAATTAATGTTCAAGTGAGGAAGCAAAACAGGAAAAATGACAGCGGGCCGTAACTGTAAGAGAATTGCTCGTGATAGAAATAGAAATAGCTAGAGGAAGTCTTTGTCAAGAAACATGCTGAATTGAGAAACACTCTTTAACAGCATACAACAGAGAAAAAGGTACAGAATAGAAATAATATAACCTTCGTAGTCATTCTAGATAGAACATCGAGATTATGGAATTATTATTATAACATACGATAAAGTAGTTACACGCGTGCGATTTTGATCCACGGTCAGCACCCTCTATAGGCAACGCGCCGAAAACGTATGATATCTACTGTCTTAAAACAATGATCTTTCAGAGTTTCACTCTTCATTCATTAAACAAGATGTCATGATTCGATTTTGGTGATCGTTTATTTTTCAAAAATCTTATATGAAATGATGTCATGCAATTTGCAGGTGCATTGCTTTGTGTTAGCTATTTCGCCACCACTGCTCTCAAAACGGTAAACGAAAACAAGATCAGAAGAGCGAAACTAGTTTCCTGAAACGAAGAATTGATTTGCTCTCCATATATACCGAAACCCGCACTGGATATGCGTGTTGAATTACAGCTCACTCCCTCTGTATCTTAGTAGTGGGAACCTTAAGGGAACCTTACTAGATGTGATTTCATAAAAGTATTTAATGAACGCGTGTCGGGAGTAAAAACAAGAAAAAAAAACATTACCTCTGTATCTTTTATCAATTTCTGAAAGAAAAATCACAAAGTTTATTTGAAATATTATAAAATAGGTATATATAATAGTGACCGGCTCCTGCTTCGCACGGCCCCCCTGTCCAGTTCAGAACTGTCCTATCCGTCAAGCTGGAACCAACCATATACATTGGGTTGAATAATTTCGGAGAATAGCGTGAACGAACATAATGAAATGTGATTTTTTTCTACGCTACGGTAAATAGATACAGCTGTGTGCAGTCAGACTGACCGAGAGATATACCGTTGTTGTGGTCGTAGTAATTGAGTAGAAATCTAAATAAAAAGGTTTCGTGTACAGCACTTACTGTCCTTGGGACATCTGTAATCTTCGCAGACTCGTTGTACTTTCAAATTACAGTAGCAGTAATTACAACGATCTATTCTGTATCTTTCACTTTGTCTACAGAATTTGGGAGGTGGGGACCATTTGTGTTTTTTATATTTCGGAACTAAAAAATATCAAATTATAAATCATAGCAATCGCTACAAATTTAAAAGTTTGTAGTAAATGGAATCAGAAGGGTTATTGGATTAATAGCCGTTTGTGTAAAAATTACATAAAATGAATTTCATTTTAATTAACCGACTTCTAAGAAAGGAGGTGGTATTCCACCAGCATCTTCTTTTTTCATGTATTTAAACCGATTTCTCCGTCATTACTGGTCCAATTTATGTGATTCTTTTATCATTTGGTAGAGAAAACTTGACCGGTAGGTCCATATAAACTATTTACTATTATAAACTATTTACTATAAACTTTGATATATACTTTATGAGTTATTTATACTCTATAATACAGTCAGTCAAAAAAGTATCGGGAATGGATGATTTATTTTTGGTTACAAATTCAATTTTTTCTTTATTGTTGTTAGATTGGCACAACTGTTTTCGATTTTGGCGCGGAGTTGCATCTGTTATTTAGATTAATTAAATACAGTGCTAGGGGCCTAAAATGGCTGTTTTATCAGAATCATAATATGAATCACGTTAAAAATTTAAAATCCTTAAAATGGTCGTTATGGTTATGACCACAAAGTCCATTTTAAGAGTTTTAAATTTTTAACGTGATTCATATTATGATTCTGATAAACCTTCCTTTTTAGGCCCCTGTTTTAATCAGATCATATCTAGAGTGTAATGCGAATTTCATAATGACAAAAACATCGAACAAAGACTTTGTCTTAAATTTTGCATCGCCAATGGAATTTCCTGTTCGGAGTTCCTGAAAATGTTACAGAAGGCTTACGGTGAATCGACTTTATCTAAAACACGTACTTATGAGTGGGACAAAGCGTTTATAAGCGGTAGAGATGTGATGGAAGATTTGCCTCGCTCTGGTAGGCTAACAACATCTTCAATTGAACTTAACATCGCAAAAGTGAAGGAAATAGTGACTGAAAATCCTCATTCAAGTTTGAGAGAGATAGCCGCTGAACTTTCATTATCTCACGAGTCAATCTGTACCATTTTATAATAATCACTTGGGTATGAAATATGTTACCGCTCGGCTAATCCCAAAAGACCTTATTTTTTTTCCAAAAACTCAATCGAATAAGAGTCGCTGAGGAAATTCTAGAACGAGTCAATTCCGACGCAACATTCATGAAACGCATTGGTACTGTTGATGAGACGTGGGTTTTCGAAACTAGTCAACAAGCTTCGAATTGGCGCCTTCCTATTGAACCGAAACCGAAAAAACCACGCCTAAGTCGATCAAAAGTCAAAGTCATGTTGACCGTTTTCTAACCGAAAGGTCAAACACTAAATAAAGAATATTATTTGAGCTTAAGAGCAAATTCGACGAAATATACCAGATTTGTGGAAAGAAAATTCTTGGAATTTGCACCACGATAGTGCGACTTCGCAACAAGGCCATCATAGTCATCATCATCATCACATCGAGCAACCACTTTATTCACCAGATGTGGGTCCAGCCGACTGTTTTCTTTTTCTTAAAACTCTACGTACCGAATGAATGTGTTGTGTGTGTGTGTTGTGTGTGTGTGTGAATGTGTGTGTGTATAAAGAAGAATTCGCGGCGAGAACTAGGGGGCTCATAATATGAATCTCGTTAAAAATTTAAAACTCTTAAAATGGACTTTGTGGTCATAACCATAAAGACCATTTTAAGAATTTTAAATTTTTAACGTGATTTATATTATGATTCTGATAAAGCAGCCATTTTAGACCCCTGAACTCATTTCCAGAAAACGCGTACAAAAAATGTTTTGATGATTGGCTTACTCGGAGGCGTAAGTGTATCGTTTCTGAAGGAGCATACTTTCAACCCGGGGAATATATCGGCGCATTACATAAGCGTGGAAAAACGCAGGGAGGGCGCGGGGTTCGGGGTACCGAACCCCGCGCCCTCCCTGCGTCTGCGCGAGCGCCGCTGCGCGCCCTACCACTCGCATTTCTTTGTACGTTACACTAAATATTAATTATTGTATTAAACCTATATTTAAATAGAGTCCACTAGTTTAATTAACTATACAGTTGAAACTTGGTAGGTGGATGTATTCTGTGAACCGTTTTACAATTTTTATACAAAAATAAAAGATTAAGAGGGGCTCCCCATACAAGGAACTGATGCTAAAAATAGAACATTAAACCTATAAGTGCGGGGTGTTTATAGATAGGTCTTTAAAACCATTTTTTCTAGGTCAATCAAAAAAATGTGTCACCCTCCTCTAATTTATAAAGTAAGAAGAAGAAAATTCTGGTACTTTTTCATCAAACTGCAGTAGTAAGTTTGTTTTTCATTAAAAATACTATGAAAAACAAATTTAGTTTTGCTGTTGAAATACAACAATTATATTATGAGTGAGCCTTCAAAATTATTTTTATACTTTTTGGTGCTACGGAACCCTGTGTGCTTCCTAACCCGTCGAGTAGGTCAAACTGAAGGGTTTTAAAAGTTCGTATCGCATAAAAACGAGAAGAAATCGGGTACATAATAAGAAAAGTTAAATCATCTGCGAAATCTTTTCTAAATTATTAAACTAAAAAGCTGGAAATATAAATACAGTATTATTCTTTAAAAAGTGATGCTTAACGCTACTAAGGCATAAAGTCTATGAATTTTATTGTGGTTCTAAGACGGTTTTGTATGTGGATATTGGAACTGCGAACTTACGCCTTTTTTTTTTTCGAAGGTAGTCGTCAAATAACTCCTCCCGCTCTAGGCGGCGTAGGAGGGAGTGTCAGACTTTTACTGACTAAAACCCATCCATGTTGCTTCATCGCCGCGAATTTATGCCTTGGAGGCAAATTGATAAAAACATTTTTGATACTGTGTCGGTACTGTACAGACTTTAACTACTATTTATTATGTGCTTAAAGCACATAATAAATAGTAGTTAAAGTCTGTCAAGTGTCTGTCCTTTGTGCTAATTTAGGAATTAACTCTGGAACGTTGTATAGACAAAGGAAATACACAATAAGGTTGAAATTAGAATAAAAAATGTTTTAGACGCAGTAGGCGTAAAACTGTGACTTGTAAAATAAAATGGTTTTGCTTGATATCTAAATAGGTATTGGAATCTGTCTCAAAACGCGTTTTATCTAAGAACCCAAACACTTAATAAAACTCTACATAACACATCCGAGAGTACTTAAAATAGTTCGGATAGTTGCGTATCACGCGTGCAAATGGTGTGCGACAGAATTATAGCTCATCATAGTAAGAGTGAGTGAGAGAAACGAGAGTGAATGACCACGTGCCGTTCACCACGACTCAATAAGGTATGCGGTGCCAACAGCTGCAAATATTTGCACAACAAGATGCTCCATTACATCAAAAAGACAGACAAGGCATAAGCAAACGTCAAGGATCCAAAATGACCAATCGAGAAGTTTGAATCTAACCTCACCGAAGAGTCGAAATCAAGTTGGAAAGACTAAGTCCACAATAGTGAAAAGCGAGTACAAGAGCGCACAGTGAAGAACCTTCAAGTCTCGTCTCAACCGGTACCACAGGAACTGGTGGAAGAATGCAAGCATCTGTCAGACAACTGTAACCATCTGACGTATACAAAAGCAAAGCCACAAGTTCTAATTGGACAAGCTTTGAGAGTTTGTCAAGCATTTCGCTTCTCGAGACTTGAAGGTATAGGGTATCGGGAAACTGTTACTCAAAGTCATACAGCTAAAGTTGATAATGTGATTAATAAATACCTACCTCTTTTTCCTTGTCTTGCAATGGTTTTAATGCAAGGGTTGTCCGTGCATAATATTTCCGAATTGAGGCAGATGCACTCATTGCATGGATCTGGGTCTGGCAAAGGTTCTCCCACCTTGCATTCTACCTCAAAGAAATTTTGGGACTCTGTGATTAACAAAACAAAAATTGAATCAAAAAATGTGAATGTCCCTGAATCAAAAATCAAAAAACTTCTCGTAAAGAGAATGCTCCAGTTTTTACCACTATTTTTAGGACAGACACAACTTCAGCTTTTCGTCACGAGTGCGAATTGTTTTCAGCCTCGCTGATTTTAGATTTCTTTAGTCCATTCACACAAGGAGTAATTCTGGCGACTTATGCAGAAAATAACGTCAGTTTACAGAATGTAGGATGCAAGAGCGGGGGAAGCAACTACATTTTTTTTTCTGACAAACATTTTAATTATGTACTCTGTCAACTAATGCAGAAAAGTTGTAAGAATGAAGATAAGCTAAAATAAGTAGTTTTTGTCGATTCATACAAATTAGGAACGTGCGTCCCTTTGCCCACTTATGCAGAAATAGAAAAGCTAAAGCATCGACCAAATATAGGATAGGATTTTTTCCATTCAATACCGATACTCGTAGGACTAACTTTGTCGACTATTTACGAACTAATTAGGAAAATGCACAATGAAGCGAGCGCAGCGATTTCTAAATTTTGCATTTTGTCTTGGATAGGTAACGTTCGTAATATTTCTGGATGTGTTAGAATTTTTTCATAATACATATTTGTGGTCTCATGCCTATAATTAATTAAAATTAATTAAAAACTGTAATTAATACATACTAATTGTGACCTTCGAACAATCTTTTTGTGTGCATAACACAACTCCATTAAAACAAATGCAATAATTGCATTCGTCGATTTGACGATGGCTACCTTCAGCGCAAGCTCTTTCGTTTTTACGAAAATAAAATGATTTTGTCAGGTTTTCCGGTTTCGACTGGGCCGTCGTGTTCAACATCGGGTTCTGCGTTGTCGTTATCCCCCGCTCCTTCTCTATCGTTGCTAAAACACGACATATTTGAAACACTTCTGCCAATTGCGAAACTATTACCATAGCTAAAAAGTTTTTTTAAAACCTTAAGTGTGGTCGAGAAATTTTAAAATTACAAATGTTACGTTTTTCGCAATTTTTGTCAGGTTGTTTGTTGACCACAGGATATTATGTATTTACAGAATTATAATGATTAAAATCATCAATATAACTTTTTCATGAAAAAGTCATTCAATAGGGTCACTGACCGGCAAATTGCAAAAAAGGTAAGAAATTTTTAATTTCGCGGGTTACCGTGGCGCTTCCTCTTTAACTAATATAATAATAATAATTTATTTAATCAATCAAATAACAATGTTAACATTCAATAGTAACATCTATAAGTGCACTTGACAATGGTAGTTAAAAAAACAGGTAGGTGCTCACTAAGTTATGAAATAACTTGTATTCCTTAATACAAGTTATTTCATAACTTAGTGAGCACCAGCACAAGTTATTTCATAACATAAATAACAATGTTAACATTCAATAGTAACATCTATAAGTGCACTTGACAATGGTAGTTAAAAAAACAGGTAGGTGCTCACTAAGTTATGAAATAACTTGTATTCCTTAATACAAGTGTATTCCTTAATACAAGTTATTTCATAACTTAGTGAGCACCTACCTGTTTTTTTAACTACCATTGTCAAGTGCACTTATAGATGTTACTATTGAATGTTATAATAGGTAGGTGTTCACCCAGCACCCTTACTAAGTTATGAAATAGCTTGTATTAAGGGCACTGCAATGGAAATATGCTAAGTAAGAGAGAAAAGAAAGAAATCAGTTCCAGACAGCAACAATAAATAGAACTCCGATTTAGTCGAGGGGTATACCAAAGTCTAAAAATCGGAACTGAGTCAAAACGTTTCCAATTTTTTTCTTGAAAATTAATATAGAGCACAGTTGCTTAATTACGTTGAACTTGTGCTTCAGGTGAGACTGTGAACAATTATACATTGGCAAAAATGCTAGTTGACAATTTGACTTTGAAATGAGTAGGGTGTGATTGAGTGTGTGGGTGAGTTGTTGTGTTTGTTTTCTTTCTCTATGACAAATAAAATGTTTTTTTTTTTTTAATTATTTTTGTAATGGGTTGTTTGTTTCTTTCAAGTTGAAAATATCTACTTAAGTGAAATCCATGTGGAACTATTAAAATCAAAATTATAAATATTAAATTATTATTATTAAATGATAATTATTATTATTTTCTTGTCCCAGCAATTTTTTCACGTTTGTCCATTTCTTAAAGTACAAAATATATAATTATTTCAATGTTTCTTTATAAATCTGTCAAATGAATTGTAAGATTTTGTTCTTGACAATATTTGTACGCAGACGACGACCAATTGTACGCAGTTAATGTTATGAATTTGCAATTTGTGACCATTTTATGAATTGTAACGTGACCTATATTATTATCCTAATATGATTCTGTCAAAGTAGCCATTTTAAACCCGCTGCTATGCTTAACTTCTGCCATTTTATTTTATTTAAAAATACCAGCCACACATAAACTCTGTATTTATCTAATATTTGGCGGCAATAATACAAGCGAGTATTTTATTAGACAAAATTTACATAAATGCATGAAGACTGGTGGTCGTCCTGAACTCCTGATGTAAAGAGAAAGCACATACCGAATTGACTTATTGACAGTTAAAATGACCGAAATCAAAAGTATGAGTAGAGTAGGAGGAGAACGCTGGAAGAACGATCGAAGATCTTGAGCATGTGAAAAACTTATATGTAGAAAGAGACAAGATATTCAAGATAAGTTGGAGGGAGAGGTGCGACAACAAACTTACCATTTCGTTTAAGTTCCTCACATAGGACTAATTTGAGAAAACATCTGAATACCCGATCCTTGTGACAATAACATATTTCGCATTCTCCCTTTGTCCATCGGCTTCCTATATCGCACCCTTTTTTGGGTGTAGTCTCTGGAAATCATATGAATAATTATTTCAAAGAAGGAAGATTTAGTAAATGAAGTACCGATCAAGTAAGGGAGCAGAACAGGAAAAATGGTGTTAATTAATAACTGATTGGTATCCCAGACACAATAAAAAGGTAAAACAACAAAGTAGATGGGAGGATGAGACTAAACTTACAGTGGGCCGTAACTGGAGGAGAATGGCTCGTGATAACATACAATGGAAATAACTAGAGGAGGCCTTTGCGAAGAAACATTTTGAAATGAGATATTTAGGAATGTACGTGTATTAAAACAACATACAACAGAGAAAACGATACAGAATAAAGATGTTTTTTTTTATAATAAAACCTTCCACTTATTCCAGATTGAACATCGAGATTGTATACATTTAATACGTTCAATTTACATTATTCCAGTTAAAAAGATTAACTGAAGTAAAAAAACTATAAAAAGGCATCAAAAAACTCCTATATAACGCTGCCAGCTGGTAATGTGCCCAAGAGACTGGTGGTGTTGCCTCGTTGTATGGCAACACTTACCAGTTGACCGCGGTAAAAGCTAGCCCTTGATTCACGGGAAGCGTCAATTAGGCGTTTGGAAAGACTGTGAGCACACACTTAAAAAAATGTCATGGATTTTAGTGATCTTTTATTTTGCAGAAGCCTCAAAGAAATAATGTCAAGCAATTTGCAGGCGCATTGCTTTGTGTTAATAATTTCATCACCATTGCTCTCGAAACGGTGAAGGAAAACAAGAGTAGAAGAGGGAAACCAGTAGGTCCTGCTGGAACGAAAAGTTGTACCGCTCTCCTAACATATATAAGCCAGCACTAAACCCGCGTGGTGTATTCCCTCTCTCTCCCTCTCATAGAGCGGAGAGGAGTGCCTGTATCCTAGTAGTGGGAACATTATATGAAGTTCATGACTATAGTCAAATCGCTTTAACTAAAGAAAACAATGGATTATGAACTTGTACCAAAGAGTCGCAATTGTTAACGATATTTATCCCTAACTGTTGGTAAATATCATATCTCAAATTAGATGTTAAAAATTATAGACCCATTGCTAAAATTCCTATTTTTTCAAAAGTTATCGAAAAAGTAATTTACAATTGCATTTATAATTATTTTGAAAAAAATAAGTTATTTTGCAACGAACAAAAAGGATTTCGAAAAAATACTAATATCAATGGCATTGTTCGACCTACTTTCTTATGACATCTGTCGATGAAAGAACCCCGGTATGTGCTATATATACCGATATGACGAAAGCGTTTCATTATGTCGATCACAAGATTTTGTTAAAAAAACTATATGGCTACGGAATCCGAGGTAATGTTTTAAAACTTTTGGAATCATATCTGGATAGAGCTATAAAATACGGTGTTCCTCAAGGTAGCGTGCTAGGGCCGTTACTTTTTTAAATATATATGTGTCGGAGACGGTCATTGGTACGGGCTTAAAATGAATCACAAGTGCGCGGTGGTGACATCACGCGATCTACTTACAAATCTACCCACACCACAGCGCCACTTGTCACAGAGCCCTGTTGGTCACAAACTCTGAGCCAGGACGACAGTCAGTGTCTTATCGCGGCCGAGTTAAAACCTCTTGGAACTGTACCCGATTCATTGTGCCCCGTGTTATTTTGCTAAGTTGTAATCTCAAGTAATTCGTTAGTTTTGCTTGAAACAATGTATCGCTCAGTGTCTTTTCATAGCACGAAACCCATCGTCTGCCCACATAATGCAGAAGCCTAGCGGAGTAAATCCTGACACCCCGACATATAAATGATCTCCCAAAACTCATTTCTCAAAATATGATTATTTTTGCCGATGACAGTACAGCTGTTGTAAAGTGTAATAATCCTGTCAATTACGAGAATGATATAAATGATTGTCTCAAAAAATAATTAACTGGCCTAATAGCAATAACCTAGTGATTAATTTAAGCAAAACAAAAGTGATGCACTTTCATCAAAGGTGTGAAAAACCTCCAGTTCATGTCACTTATGATAAGTGCCAAATAGAAGACACAAACAAGGCAAAATTTTTGGGTATAATGCTTGATAGTAAACTAACATGGAAACCTCATATCGAAGAAATTTGTCTGAAATTAAATAAATCTGCATATGCTCTGTTTCAGCTGTCGAAAAAAGTTAATACACAAACACGTTTAACAGCGTACCACGGATTGGTTGCATCAGTTCTGAGGTTTGGTATTCTTTTTTGGGGGCAATCTACTGTTTATAAAGCGCAAAAACAATGTATTCGGTCCATGTGCGGCTTAAAAACTATTGAAACTTGTAAACCTCATTTTAAAACATTAAAATTACTGACTATGCCAGTTATGTATATTTACGAGACTAAAAACTTTCCGATGTAAAAAAGACTCCAATGCGTTCTCAATATATGAATAAACTGTGCGACAGAAAATGTAGAACCGCTTTGGTGAAAAAGAGTTTTTTTGGCATAGCTCCGAAAATATATAATAAAATACCCGATAGCATAAAAAATTTGACCTTATTAAAGTTTAAGAAAAGTTTGTCCTCGCTATTAATTCAAAAATGTTATTATACTGTAGAAGATTTTATAAATGATAATTTTTAATATTTCGTGTGCAATAAACATTTGATGTAATTTTGTTTTATATTTTTAAGAAGTCTGTTTCTCTTTTTAAGTAATATTTATTTCTATTGTTTTGTTAGTGTGTAATTTTTGTTTATTTTGCTTTTGCTGTTAGTGTTATTTATGTTTTACTTTTATTTTCTATAATATTTGTACGCCTTCACGGCAAAACATAGCGCTCATTATAATTAACCCAAGACCTTTGTGTAAATACCTATGTTTCACAAATAAATATTCTGATTCATGTGTATTATTATAATACAGGACCTGTGTATTATAATACGCGTATACAGTGTGTTTGGATATAGATGGTCCATTTTGTAAGTGGGCGTGCATGGCCATATCCGAAACTATGAGGAATAGCGAAAGAAAGATATACTCAAAGGAGATTCGAGCACGATTTTGATGAAAACTAAAACTGCATCATTTGATTATTGTTAGGAAAATCAATAATCCTAAAGAGGAAACGAAAATTAAAAAAAAAAAACTATATTTTGACACCATTCGATAGATAGAGTCGCTAAAAGAGATTAAACTCTGGGAAGTAATGACATGCGGCAAATTTAAGGAAAGAGTTCATTTTTGATAAAATACGTTGTTACGTATACTGTTGCAACCTGTTGTATGCAAAATAAAATAAAAAATCAAGTCGTCAATCGTTCTGGCATGATTGAGTAACAAATAGATAATATGATACGTTGATGTCTTTTACATAAATAGGACGATATCCACTAAAGTGCAGGGTCCCGTAATGCCAATAGTGTCTATCTAGCAATATGTCGTGTGAAACCTGATCGAAGGCTTTCAATGAATCAAAAAACAGTAAAGGCGCATACCAACAGCGGCGCACAGATAGGCTACGCACGTATGTTATGCTACGCTTTGCAAGAAAATGTATATGACTGTGTCCACTGGAAACCACGGACTCGCTTTGCATCAAATGAAGTTCATGCCTGCCTTGCTCGAATAAGGTGCTCAGATAGCTCAACGCTGTCGACGCCACGCTGTGCATGCGGTACACGCTATACACGAATATTAACCCACGATTACGCGGTGGACATTTGCTTCTTGGTTGACATGATGAAGTCAGTCTCATTTTTAGTTGCACCATCGGGGCTCTGCCAGGTCCACTTCCTGTGCTCACGCTTTTTGAAGAAGGATGATGTCTCTTACAAGAAGGATGATGTCTCTTAGAAGGATGATTTCTCTTTTGTGATCAATTCGGTGAAAACCGGGAGCGATCACCGCATGGTAAGAGCTACATTGAACATCAATATCAAGCTTGACAGGTCTCGACTGATGAAGTCTACGCTCCGTCCAGCACAGATCCAGATCCAAAACCCCGAGAGCTTTCAGCTTGAACTCCAGAATCGTTTCGAGTGAAGATTTTAAGTTGCTACTTAAAATCTTAAAGTCTTATTTAATCAGGAATGGCTTAATCTAGACCACAATCGTGGATATTAGTGAAAATACGTGATAAAAAAGCATGCAACGCGCGAACACTATGACATCTGACATTTCGGTGACCCCGCGATCACTAGCGCCTCTAGCGGCGAATTCATACGCGATAGCCCCATTGCGAGTTTTTGGTACAAGTTCACAGTCAATAGTTTTGCCAGCTTTAAACGATTCTACCATAGTAGCTACCACTTGAGAAAAATCTTCATGTTGCTTGTCGATAAATTTTAATTATTTCTAAAGTTACTGAGTGTACGTGTATCGTGAGCAAAAGTTAGGTAATATAACGAAAAAAAAATACTTGGCCATCTTTTATCAATACCTGAAAGAAACAACACACGGTTAATATATACAAATAAATAAAATTGAATTGTCTATTTGTAATATCAAAATAACAGGTTTTTACTGAATGCATAAGAAATTATATACGGCCATTATAACAAAAACACATTTTCTTAAATTTTTGTCTGTCTGTTTTTTCCGGCTAATCTCCGAAACGGCTGGACCAATTTTAACGGGACTTTTACTTTTACTGTTGTAATTAATTAGGGTTCCGTGCAAAAAAATTAAAACCCTTGAAATTGGTAACAAAATCCGGTTCAAAGAGGGAACTTATATTTTTTTATAATAATTTCACGCAAACGAAGGTCGCGGGCAACAGCTAGTTCTAAATATAACACTAGCGACCCGCTTCTGTTTCGCACGGTGCCACCTACTAGGTCCAAAACTATCCTATCTTTCAAGCTGGAACCAACCATAAATAGTCACAAAAACGCTGAAATCAGTTGAGTGATTTCAGAGATTGCCGCGTACGAACATAGAAAAGCGGAGTGCGGTTAATACACTGGCTGGTTAATATGCTAACTTCAAAACTAAGTACCACACTTTTGAAATCGCAATTTATCCCAAACTATAAAAGTCAGAGTTTTGAAATAACAATAATTATTTTTTATTTATTGAATAAACTAACTATATGTATACATTAAAGCAATTAAAAATGATTAAATAAACTAAAATAACTAAACTAAACCAACAACAAACTATAAAAGGGCATTAAAAAACTCCTTCTCAACACTGTCAGCTGGTAATGTGCCCGAGAGACTGGCGGTGTTGCCACTTTGGACAGCAATACTTAGCCTCTGGCCAAGGTCAAGCCAGCCCTTGGGTCACGGGAGCGTTAACTAAGCGTTTAGAACTTTCCTTAAAAAGGCTCTCGGATCCCACGGTCGCAGAGTTTCAACCCCGAACGGCTCGAAAATATGGTTTCCACAAAGGTATGTAACTATATTTACTCCGCTTGAGGTTCTCCGCAGCGGCAGCGGCAGCGCCAGCTCAGCACGATGAGCATGGAAGATGTGCATGGTGCAAGAGTATAGTCACTAGTTGCGTCCCAAACTAAAAAGCTAGCCATCTTCCAAGGAAACAAAGACATGTCGTCAGGTCTATTCCCATCGTCGCGTGCCAAGTCATTGGGCTCTAAGACAGCTGGAACGACGACGGTAACAAGAGCTTATTGGATGATGTCGTTTATGTTCGCGTGCCACGTAAAACGACCCGCACTTTGGCTGCAGGAGAGGTAGTGGTATCCGAAGCTACCACAGTGACATCGATGAGGGGAGCAGCAGGCGTCATCAAGACGTAAAGAAGCAGCGAGGCGGAAGGTCTTGTCGTCGAACAAAGAGCGTATGTTCGACGACGGCAGTGCGTGGAGCCATAGACCTGACTCCCACTCACCCACAGCCAGCAGACGCACACGCTCAGCAGTAATAGCAGACCTGTTGAGTAAATTGTGCTGAAGTTAGTATTCTGCAGAGCGGCTCGTCCCCCCGTCTCTGGGAAAAATAATTCAAATCAAATCAAAAATCTTTATTGGAACAAAAACACATTTAACAAATTGATTGCGTACGTAAAAAGCTAAATTAGTTAAAAACTGTGTCGCAGCTATTAACGCCCACCTCCAAGAGGGAAAAAACAGCGTTCAAAAAATTGAAATACAGAAAAAAAAAAAACAATAAATATCTGTGGGGTGTAAGTGTAGAGTGTGTTTGTGGAACCTCTCCACGAGCACACTCCACGCTACGTGTATTTGGTGTGCATGTCTACGGAAGAAAGATCTCTACGGTTTGACTTAATTCTCCAATTCCTTGTACGTGAGAGTATGAAGCCATTGATCAACAATTCTTTTGCAATCCCGGAGAGTACATGGATAAATAGAAAGCTCTTTATTTATTCTATTATAAAGCACGGGACTGCAGAAAATGAACTGCCGGCGGACAATTTCCAATTTGACACTTGGTGTCTGGCAGACTCTGTCAGTTCTACGTTTGTGTCCTCTGAACTCTGGGTCAAAAGACAAGTTTGAATGTTTTCGCAACACTGTACTTAGCACAAAAGAGTGCCTCACTGTAGGTAGCTTCCATAGCATATACAGTTCGCTTGTGGGGAACCGATAAGGTATGAAGGCCATTACCTTAAGGAAAGCCCTCTGCGCCCTCTCCAAACGCAGCAGAAGACATTTACCAGCACCACCCCAGGACGAAATGCAGTACGTTAAAACGGAATGGGCAAGAGCAAAATACATAGTTCTCAGGGTAGACAAGTTGGCGGAGGTCCTTAGGTTTTTAAACACAAAAATTAATTTTCATAATTGATTTGCTCACTCCATGTTAACGTGCTGTCGAGCCAGACTCCAAGATATTTTATTGAATTCGTGCGCATAGCTTCAGAACAGCCACAGGTGGCCGTCCTCATTGTATGGCATGCATGAGCTGTCAGACGGAAAGGGGGGCTGGCTGTGACGCTTTTCTTGGACTCAAAGTGATAAATTTGGTTTTATCCAAGTTGAGCGTGAGCAAATTCTGTGTGAGCCAACACATAGTAACTCGCAAGGCTGACTCTGCCTGAAGCCGAGCTTCATTCCAGTCACTGCCACGAACCAGGATTACAGTGTCATCAGCGTAGGCAATTAGTTGCGATTTTTTAAAATCAAGTTTACAAAGCTCGTTTATGTAAACCAGGAAAAGGGTAGGTCCTAAGACACTACCTTGTGGTACTCCGTAGGTGAGGAATGCTTCCTTACTGGTGTGGTTGTTTATCTTGATAATATGCGAGCGACCACTAAGGTAACTCTTAAACAGACTAAGCTGCAGGCCTCTTATTCTAATCTTCTCTAGTTTACTGAGTAGAAAGGGGACAGAGACAGTGTCAAAAGCTTTAGATAGATCAAGGAAGATAGCTATTGATTTATCTTTATTGTTAAGATTTTGAGCTACTGAACCTATTAATTCTAATTTAGCATCCTCTGTGTTTTTGCCTGATCTGCATCCATATTGGTTATTTGCGAGTATATTTTGTGAGCTAAGGTGATCCAGCAGACGCTTGTTTAATACTTTTTCGAGGAGCTTAGACAGAATTGATAATATAAATATGGGTCTGTAGTTATTGACACTGTCTCTGTCTCCACTCTTGTAAATAGGGTGCACTACGGCCTTTTTGAACACCGCTGGGAATACTCCAGATGTTAGGGCAAGGTTGAAGACGTGGCAGATAACTGGGACAAGAGTGCTTCTAGCACTGTAGATTACAGTTGAGGGGATACCATCCCAACCCGTAGCACTAGTTAGTCGTAGGCCACGAATAAGATAATCTATCTCTTCGTTGTCCGTGCCAAAAATAGCCATCGAGTTAGGGTGGACATCCAAAGTGCCAGAGTCAGAAGTGTTGCCAGAGTTATAGTTTGGAGAGTTAACGATATTAGATGCCAGTTTTGTTCCCACATTTGCGAAAAAGTCGTTGACAGAATCAAGGGATTGAGTTGGATCTGGAGTTATAGATAACAACTCACTGGCAGAGTCCTTACTCTTTTGAAGATTGCAGATAGTCCTAATGAGATTCCAGGTAGCTTTCGAGTTCTTGCGATGTTTTTCAAATTCATGTCGTTCATATTCTCGTTTTAATTTCTTGAATAAATTGTTGCAAAATTTTTCTTATCGATTATAGGTCATTTTCAGAGTATTATTTTTAGCATTCCTCTTCATTTTACGATACATGTTGTCCCGGTTTCGGTTACACCTAAGGAGCCCAGGTGTGATCCATGGCTTCATAACACGTTTTCGGTTCGGGACAACAGAATTACGACTATTTTTATCAACGACTGTAGAAACAAGTTTAACCATGATGGAAGCAGCAGTTTCAGCATCTTGACAGCTCATAACGGGAGTAAAATCAACATTCTCAAGAGCCACTACACACGCATCAATGTCTATACGATGCTGACGGGAAGGTGATTTAGGGATATCTAATTTTAGATTACAAAAAACTACAACAGGAGCATGGTCAGTAATTAGAGAGTCAAGAACTAAGGTAATTGAAGATTTGATTTTAGCATAACGTGGTCAATGCAATTATCGTTACGTGTCGGGAAAACATGAGCAGACAACATGGCATGTGACGCAACGGCATTAAGGTACATGTCTGAGTTCGAATCAACCCAATTAGGGGCTATGTTTATATTGATATCTCCAACCAAAATAACGGTTCTGAAAGTATTTAGTGAGTTGAGGATTACGTCTAGACTTGTAATAAAGTGCTGAATATTTCTATTTGAAGGTGACCTATATATAGCAATGAGCGCCACCTCATTTTTTAATTTGAAAACAAGACAATTTGCATTGGTGAGTATAGGCTATTCCAAAAGGAACTGAAACTATACCCTAGTATACACCACAACTCCATAATTTTGGTTTGAGTGATCAGAATAATTCGATACAAAACCCGGTATGGAGGGAAGATGAGGGTATTTACGTAACCAGCATTCCGATAAGACCACGACGTCAATTTGTGTCTTTATTCGGAAAGGTATTTTAAATCATCCATTAATTTAACATTGTCATCCATAAACAAGGCTCAGAACAAACAGGTGATATGATTTAGTGTACGTAACATAGCATAATCCGAAATGACTGGAGATTGTACAGGAAACACCAAAGTAAAGCTGGAATAGAATTTGAACAGAACAAATCTTCTTGTGAGTATAGCGAATGTAAGTAGTTATGTGTGTTTATAGTAATATGACAATGATGATAATATAATAGCAGTGACGTATTTACTAATTTCAGAACATGCTTCATAATTAATAATAGAACTTTCATATTTTTAAATCTCTGAAAACTAAATTATACACAGTAAGATTAGAATTATAGAATATAATTATTTTTGTAATCCTTTTAATTTGGAAAATATATCTTGTGTACTTTAAAAGATATTGCAATTTTAAAAGTATGGTACTAAGTTTTGAAGGCCAGTGTAGATACAGCTCTGTGCCAGTCAAACTAACCTCCATTGATATAGTAGAAGTCTAAAAAAGGTATCGTGTACAGTACTTACGAGTCGGGTGACATGTTATATCGGTGCAGACCCGTTCGAGTTTTTCATTACAGTAGCACCAGTTACAATTATCTATTCTGTATCTTTCAAATCTTTTGCAGAATTTAGGTGGACCTCTCCAAGTTCGTAAAAGTATTTCAGCTGAAAATATAATATACAGGGTGTAGGAGACAGCCCTCCACATACTGATGTGGTGAATTCAGTATATCATATTAAGGTGACCGGAACAAGAAATTATTTCAGAAATGATATGGGAATCCAACAAATTTGATTTGTTTTATTTCCTCATACGCAATATATCGTTACCGTGGCATAACGCACGCAGCGGTAGTGAGGCTGCCTTACGTTCTTAGGGCCACGGATTCGAATACCGGTATGAGCAAATGTTTGTGTGATGAGCATGGACATATGTTTCCGAGTCATGGATGTTTATATGTATAATAAGTATGTATTTACAAACAAAAAAGTATCTTTGTAGTATTATCAACTATCTGGTGTCCACCACACAAGCCTCGTAGCTTAGTGTGGCACCTAGATAGCGCTGTGTGTAATGTCCAGCGATATTTACTTATTTGATGAACTCTGTAGCTAGGCAGGAAGTGAACAGCTGATTGCACGCGTCGTTCGTTAGAGTATTTCAACAACCATTGTTGGATTTTTGATTTTAACCATTAAATTTATATAAACTGTATTACGCAGCATTCCATAGTGCTGCGTAATACAACCCTCCATAAGTCATAAGTAATTTATTCAGAACAATATACATTGTGTAGAATTAAAAAAAAAAAAAAAAATATAACAGTACCATTGAAACAAAAAAGAAATGTCAAAGATAATAAAAATTACAATTTCAAAACGATAATAATGTGCAATAAAATAAATTAAAAAAAAAAAAAAACGAATTGGTCAAATATACATAAAAAAGAAGATAAAAACATTTTTTTATAAAAAGTCCGTAATAATGTGTCATCTAATTGTAAAATAAAATGTCAAAGATAAAATTAATAATAATACTAGAGATAATAAGTCATAAATCTATGAGTAATACAATAATAAAACAAAAAAACATAGTAAAAAGATAAGTATGAAAATAATAACAATCAACATGTCATTTAAAATTATTTTTAATCTAGAACAATAATATTACAGTTGTCTCTTATCATCTAGGTACTCATCGACGCTGTAATAGCCCTTCCTCAATAAATATGTCTTCAATTTATTTTTAAATAAGTTTGCGCTATTTATGCTTTTAAATTCTGAGGGAAGCTTGTTGTACAAAAATACTGATTGGTACCTAGGACTGTGATGAACCACGTTTATTTTCGGTTGGATTGTGTTAGGCAAGTCTTTCCTACGTGTATTAACTCTAACTTGTCGCTGGTCATCAGTTTCCATTCTGTGCAAGTTCTTAACAAAACTGGTTAGCAGCACCAGTATACAAAGGCATGGCACTGTCAAAATATTAAGTGTAATGAAATGGTCTCTGCACGAATCCGTCTGTTTTAAGCGGAGCATTGTCCTTATGGCTCTTTTTTGAATTACAAATGCCGAGTGGATATTGTACTTATAGCTATTGCCCCAAAACTCAATACTGTATCTAAGCCTAGACTCAACCAAGGCAAAGTAAACCATCCTAAGCTGGGCTAAGGTCAGTTCTTCCCTCAGGCTTCTAATTGCATAGCATGCTGAGCTAACAGATTTCGTTACAGACGATGTCTCAACCTTCCAGTTCAGCAATGCATCAATGTGAACACCTAGGAATTTTACATAGTCTACCACTTCCACTTTGTTGCCACATGACAAAACCTCAAGACTAGAGTTGTTCCGAACATTCGACTTGAATAGTACACATTTTGTTTTGTTAACATTTAGCTTAAGATTGTTTGTACCGAACCAGTGTTCAAAAGATTTTAATAAGTTATTAATTTTGAATTCTAAATCATTTAAGTTATTTGCAGACACTATTGCATTAGTGTCATCCGCGAAAATAACGAGCCTAGTGTCAGTAGAGTGTTTTTTTATATACTCAATTAAATCATTAAGGAATAGGATGAAGAAAATTGGACCTAGAACAGATCCCTGAGGGACACCTCGAGATACTGTCATTAAATTGGAGTTAAATATTTTTTGTTCTTCATCCACTACCGTCTTTATCTCTACAAATTGACGTCTATTATGCAAATAAGATCGAAACAGCTTCAGAACGTTCTCTCTAATACCATAATGTTCCAACTTGGCCAGCAAAATTTCATGGTCCACCGTGTCGAAGGCAGAACTAAGATCCAGAAATACACCTGCCACCTTATGTTTGTCATTAAGATGGCAAATAACCTCGTCGACTAATGCCTCAACAGCATCGGCGGTTCCCAATGATTTTTGATAGCCAAATTGTTGTTCATTTAAGATGCTATGCATTCGTAAGTGTTTCATAAGCCTATACTTCATAATCTTTTCAAAAATCTTTGATAGTATAGGCAATAGGGAAATGGGCCGGTAGTTGCCCGGATCCGTTTTTGAACCCTTCTTATAAATTGGAATTACTCGTGCAATTTTAAACTGATCAGGGAACAGGCCTTCCTCAATACAGTTACTATAAAGTGATGCTAGTGGAGTTGCCAATATGTCAATATTATCTTTAATGATAGCCAGGGGAATGTCATCATAGCCTGTAGACGATTTATAGACCATCTTTTTGACTATGTTGAAAATTTCAAGGGATGTGACTGCCACAAAACTCATGTCAGAGTTTACTCTGCTGACACTTTCAGTCAGATATGTAATTGCCAAATTATGATCACTCGCTTTAAGGCGGACATTGTTGTCAAACCTTGTTGAAAAAATGTTAGCTACGTCTCTAGCATTATTAATAATTGTGTTATCTATCTTAAGAATAATTTGGTAATTGTCAAGGTTTTTCGTAGCATTGCGCTGTCGATTGACTATTTTCCAAATCATCCTACTAGAATCTGATGCCATATCTATTTGTTTTCTGACACTGTTCCTTTTTGCACAAGTTAACACTTTCCTATACGTTCTAATATACTTGTTACGATATTCAACAACCGAATTGTCGCATTGCGTCTTATCCAATGTGTTTAAGAAACGTTTTACTTTGCTAGCTATTCTAATTCCGTTAGTTATCCATTTGGAACATTTACGTCTGTTAACTTTAATCCTCACTTTGTACTTTTTAAAGATAGAAGAGTGTAATTCCCTGAATTTACTGATAAATGTGTTAATACCTGTGTTCCAGTTAGCGTCTAATACACTGTCCCTAAACTCACCTACTTTCTCGTCATTATATTTTCTTTTCCCAAGACGAAGGTAATTTGTTCGCTTCTTATACACAACCTTTTCCAGACTTAATGTACAGAATAGACCCGCGTGTCCGTCTGACAACCCATTGTGGTCCACATTGGTGAAGTCAACGAAACCGTCAGGTAGGTTAGTCAAAAAATTATCTATACATGATTCAGAATTATGTCTTTTAAAGGTGGAGGAATTAATCAAATAGCGAAAATTATAGCACGTCAATAACGATAAGAAAAGATTGTGTCTCAAGTCATCTTTTAAGACATTAATATTTAAATCTCCGCAAATTATACATAATTTATTGAGGAAATGCTGTAAAAGTTTTTCAAGACTATCCATGAAGTTATCAAAATTACTGTTTGTAGGAGTCCTGTAACAGCAAACAACACACAAATTTGTCTCGATATCTTTGACAAAGTTCCAAGTTCATATAATCTTTTTCCAAGTTCATATAATCCCAAAGAGTGACTTTTTCATGAAATAGCAATTGAATGGGGTTATATGAACTTCGAGGACTGTATTGATGATTTGAATGATTATAATTCTATAACTCCATACGTGTTACTGGCGCGATTCATAGTTTCATCAACATACAACATGACACTGACCTGCAAATTGCAATAAACTTAAGAAAATTTAAATTTCGCGGGCTACCCTTGCGCTACCACCTTAAAGAAATTAATCACTACATATAAAAAAAGTTCCTGAGTCACGTCTTTCTGTCTGTCTGAGCGATAAACTCAAAAACTACCGAATGTTTTTTTTTTCATAATTTTGTTTTAATTTTTTTCATACTTTCGTTTTCATTTTTTTCATGAGGAAGGTTGTGACGACTCATGAAGATTTTGTGTGTATTGCCTGAAATATGATGTAATTCTTGCCGACTAGGACTGGGAGCTTCACTGACGTGCACCACGTGGATTTATGATGTGTCGTTGCTCTTAAAGTATCGGTAACCGTTATAATCATCATCAGCCTCCAGCAGACCATTGCTGGAAATAGGCCCCCTCAGTCGCACACCACAAAACATGATTTTCAGCAACTCTCATCCATAAATTAAGGTTAGGGTTCCGTGCAAAAAACTGAAACCCTTGAAATTTGTAACTAAATTCGATTCAAAAAGGAAAGTAATATTTTTTATAATAATTTCACGCGAACAAAGATCGCGGGCAACAGCTATAAAATATAAAAATATAAAATCGTTTGATATACCACTCAAAAGACATAATATCTATTAAGTCTAATATGATAAAACAATCACTTTTTGGTTTGCTTTTTGTTATTTCACAGTCAGAATCGCCTTTTGACAAAGGTACATTATATCATATGGTAGTATCGTATCGATAGTTATTAAAAAGCAGAAAATCAATCAATCAAAGCATTAGTCATTTTAAAACAGTTGATTGTGGTGATTTTTATTTCCCTGTAAGAAACATGCAAACAAGCATACACCATTTAGGCAACATGCAAGCACGCATGCAGCATGCAAGCAAGCAGGCAAGCACACATGCAGCATGCAAGCAAGCATGGAACATGCAGCAGGCGTGGTTTCTGTCTCGGCTCCGGCGCTGCGGCGCTCCAGCGGTCCCACGCGAGCTTATTGTCGCAGATGTGTTTCACACTCACCACCGCAGCTTCGGCGTGCTGGCCGGCCAGTCACAGCCGCGGCGGCGGCTGTTAAAATCACCTGCTCCTCAGCTCGCGGGTCGCCTCGCTCCTCCGCGCCATCGCGGGATTTAATTACATTCTAGGGGCAGAGCAGACAAGACTCCATGGAGTCGGTTTTGCAGCGATTCGTTTCTGTCACGCCGCTACCGCAGCTCGCTCGCTTCACTCGTTCGCCTTCGCGCGTAATTGTCACTGTTCTAACCAAACCTAACCAACAATAGACGGGATCTGGCACTCTGGCTCCAGCCTTACCTTCTAACCTAACCCATTCGAGTCGGATTGCTTTGAATCGGGGTGTTAACCATAAAGATAGTACCAATATATATTTTTTAAACGATAGGCCTAATTTTTTGCGATTAAGGCAGGGCCTGGTCAGTTAATTCTGTGTTAAAATATTTAAAAATGTGAATGCTATTGGTATTTATTTCAAAATTGCTTATGCCATGTAACGTAATTTAAGCAAAAGATATAATGTCATTGCTGATGTTAATAATCTCATGGTGACAAAGAAAAAATCTTGAAAAAAATACTTAACCTAGAATCTGGCAATACATTCAAAATAAGACAATTCAAAAGAAAAAGTAGTCGCCGTTGTCAACCATTCCACTTCTGAAGGTTTTAAGAAACTGATACTCCAACGACTGCTTGTACAGCTTTAATACAAAGTCGAAATGGACCCTTCACGAAGCCGTCAGCCCAGCATTCTGTACATCAAGGTAAGTAACCCTACGCAAAAAATATTGCTGGGAAACGATTTTTTTGAGGGTTTAAAAATCACGTTTCACGTTAAAACTCAGTCGTAGTCGTTAAAACGCACTCAAAACGCTGTGTTGATGGATGTAATGAATAGTAAACGGGTCTTGGATATATTCAAATTAAAATTATAATCATATAAACTAGTACCTATTTAAAAAAAAAACAATAGGTCTCCCAGGCGCGGCCCAGAAAAAAAAAAACATCGCAAATACGGGGAGAACAAGTACCTTTCGGCTTCGTTAAGGATCTATTTGCACCCTTTATAAATACCTGATTGTCTTTCATTGCAGGGGTTGTTCGTGCATAATCTGTCCGAATTGAGGCAGATACACACATTGCATGAATCGGGGGTTGGCAAAGGTTCTCCCACTTCGCATTGTGGCTCAGTGAAACTTACGGGCGCTGTGTTTAGCAAAATAAAATCTTTAATTAACAAACGTTACTACTCGTAAATCAAGAGGCTCGAGCGTTTACAACTACACCACTGGACGACGACGTCAGGATTATTTACAGGTGGGTGCAATTTTAGCTTTACGGTACGAGCCCCAAGTAATTTCAATCAATCTCCCACACGTAGAACTTCGTTAGACTATTCGTACAGTCAACCAGCGCATCAAGTTACTACAAACTTAAAAAAAATCTCATTTGATTTTGAACCTAACAACCAACATTTTATGGTTTAAAATCATTTGGTGAAATTTGTCAGTTTCTGGCAACCTGTACGAGGAGTCACTTTAGCAAAGTATGAAGAAAAGCCCATCATTTAGTAAAAGTAGGATACAAAAGCGAGGGAAGTGACTTTTTTTTCTTCGAATCGAGTTCTAATATCCATTACCGTGTATAGCGTGTCTGATAGGATTGTTTTTTTTTGTCTTTTCGTGAAGATAGAACTAACTATGTCAACTGTTTAAGAACGATTAATACGGTAATGTGCACCATGACCGCACCAATACATCAACATTTAGTCTCTAATCACTACATAGTATAAAACAAAGTCACTTCCCGCTGTCTGTCTATCGCAACGTATCTTTAAAACTAACGCAACGGATTTTGATGCAGTTTTTTTAAACAGATAGAGTGATTCAAAAGGAAGGTTTATATGTATAACATGGCACCCGTGCGAAGCCGGGGTAGTGAAATATAAATCAATAAAAAAATGTAATCAATACATACACATTGATTCCCTCGAACAATATTTTTCTGAGCAGAACTCAGTTCCGCCGAGACAAACGCAATAGTTGCATTCGTCGATTTGACGACGGCTACCTTCAGCGCAAGCTCTTTCGTTTTTACGAAAATAAAATGATTTTGTCAGGTTTTCCGGTTTCGACTGGGCCGTCGTGTTCAACATCGGCGTCTGCGTCGTCGTTATCCCCCGCTCCTTCTCTATCGTTGCTAAAACACGACATAGTTGAAACACTTCTGCCAATTGCGAAACTATTACCATATTTAAAAATTTTTTTAAAACCTTAAGTGTGGTCGAGAAATTTTAAAATGACAAATGTTACGTTTTTCGCAATTTTTGTCGGGTTGTTTGTTGACCACAGGATATTATGTATTTACAGAATTATAATGATTAAAATCATCAATATAACTTTTTCATGAAAAAGTCATTCAATAGGGTCACTGACCGGCAAATTGCAAAAAAGGTAAGAATTTTTTAATTTCGCGGGTTACCGTGGCGCTTCCTCTTTAACTAATATAATAATAATAATTTATTTAATCAATCAAATAACAATGTTAACATTCAATAGTAACATCTATAAGTGCACTTGACAATGGTAGTTAAAAAAACAGGTAGGTGCTCACTAAGTTATGAAATAACTTGTATTCCTTAATACAAGTTATTTCATAACTTAGTGAGCACCAGCAAAAGTTATTTCATAACATAAATAACAATGTTAACATTCAATAGTAACATCTATAAGTGCACTTGACAATGGTAGTTAAAAAAACAGGTAGGTGCTCACTAAGTTATGAAATAACTTGTATTCCTTAATACAAGTGTATTCCTTAATACAAGTTATTTCATAACTTAGTGAGCACCTACCTGTTTTTTTAACTACCATTGTCAAGTGCACTTATAGATGTTACTATTGAATGTTATAATAGGTAGGTGTTCACCCAGCACCCTTACTAAGTTATGAAATAGCTTGTATTAAGGGCACTGCAATGAAAATATGCTAAGTAAGAGAGAAAAGAAAGAAATCAGTTCCAGACAGCAACAATAAATAGAACTCCGATTTAGTCGAGGGGTATACCAAAGTCTAAAAATCGGAACTGAGTCAAAACGTTTCCAATTTTTTTCTTGAAAATTAATATAGAGCACAGTTGCTTAATTACGTTGAACTTGTGCTTCAGGTGAGACTGTGAACAATTATACATTGGCAAAAATGCTAGTTGACAATTTGACTTTGAAATGAGTAGGGTGTGATTGAGTGTGTGGGTGAGTTGTTGTGTTTGTTTTCTTTCTCTATGACAAATAAAATGTTTTTTTTTTTTAAATTATTTTTGGAATGGGTTGTTTGTTTCTTTCAAGTTGAAAATATCTACTTAAGTCAAATCCATGTGGAACTATTAAAATCAAAATTATAAATATTAAATTATTATGATTAAATGATAATTATTATTATTTTCTTGTCCCAGCAATTTTTTCACGTTTGTCCATTTCTTAAAGTACAAAATATATAATTATTTCAATGTTTCTTTAAAAATCTGTCAAATGAATTGTAAGATTTTGTTCTTGACAATATTTGTACGCAGACGACGACCAATTGTACGCAGTTAATATTATGAATTTGCAATTTGTGACCATTTTATGAATTGTAACGTGACCTATATTATTATCCTAATATGATTCTGTCAAAGTAGCCATTTTAAACCCGCTGCTATGCTTAACTTCTGCCATTTTATTTTATTTAAAAATACCAGCCACACATAAACTCTGTATTTATCTAATATTTGGCGGCAATAATACAAGCGAGTATTTTATTAGACAAAATTTACATAAATGCATGAAGACTGGTGGTCGTCCTGAACTCCTGATGTAAAGAGAAAGCACATACCGAATTGACTTATTGACAGTTAAAATGACCGAAATCAAAAGTATGAGTAGAGTAGGAGCAGAACGCTGGAAGAACGATCGAAGATCTTGAGCATATTGTGAAAAACTTATATGTAGAAAGAGACAAGATATTCAAGATAAGTTGGAGGGAGAGGTGCGACAACAATCTTACCATTTCGTTTAAGTTCCTCACATAGGACTAATTTGAGAAAACATCTGAATACCCGATCCTTGTGACAATAACATATTTCGCATTCTCCCTTTGTCCATCGGCTTCCTATATCGCACCCTTTTTTGGGTGTAGTCTCTGGAAATCATATGAATAATTATTTCAAAGAAGGAGGATTTAGTAAATGAAGTACCGATCAAGTAAGGGAGCAGAACAGGATAAATGGTGTTAATTAATAACTGATTGGTATCCCAGACACAATAAAAAGGCAAAACAACAAAGTAGATGGGAGGATGAGACTAAACTTACAGTGGGCCGTAACTGGAGGAGAATGGCTCGTGATAACATACAATGGAAATAACTAGAGGAGGCCTTTGCAAAGAAACATTTTGAAATGAGATATTTAGGAATGTACGAGTATTAAAACAACATACAGCAGAGAAAACGGTACAGAATAAAGATGTTTATAATAATAAAACCTTCCACTAATTCCAGATTGAACATCGAGATTGTATACATTTAATACTTCAATTTACATTATTCCAGTTAAAAAGATTAACTGAAGTAAAAAAACTATAAAAAGGCATCAAAAAACTCCTCTATAACGCTGCCAGCTGGTAATGTGCCCAAGAGACTGGTGGTGTTGCCTCGTTGTATGGCAACACTTACCAGTTGACCGCGGTAAAAGCCAGCCCTTGATTCACGGGAAGCGTCAATTAGGCGTTTGGAAAGACTGTGAGCACACACTTAAAAAAATGTCATGGGTTTTAGTGATCTTTTATTTTGCAGAAGCCTCAAAGAAATAATGTCAAGCAATTTGCAGGCGCATTGCTTTGTGTTAATAATTTCATCACCATTGCTCTCGAAACGGTGAAGGAAAACAAGAGTAGAAGAGGGAAACCAGTAGGTCCTGCTGGAACGAAAAGTTGTACCGCTCTCCTAACATATATAAGCCAGCACTGAACCCGCGTGGTGAATTCCCTCTCTCTCCCTCTCATAGAGCGGAGAGGAGTGCCTGTATCCTAGTAGTGGGAACATTATATGAAGTTCATGACTATAGTCAAATCGCTTTAACTAAAGAAAACAATGGATTATGAACTTGTACCAAAGAGTCGCAATTGTTAACGATATTAGCCCTAACTGTTGGTAAATATCATATCTCAAATTAGATGTTAAAAATTATAGACCCATTGCTAAATTTCCTATTTTTTCAAAAGTTATCGAAAAAGTAATTTACAATTGCATTTATAATTATTTTGAAAAAAATAAGTTATTTTGCAACGAACAAAAGGATTTCGAAAAAATACTAATATCAATGGCATTGTTCGACCTACTTTCTTATGACATCTGTCGATGAAAGAACTCCGGTATGTGCTATATATACCGATATGACGAAAGCGTTTGATTATGTGGATCACAAGATTTTGTTAAAAAAACTATATGGCTACGGAATCCGAGGTAATGTTTTAAAACTTTTGGAATCATTTCTGGATAATAGATCCCAGTGCACAGAAATATCACAACTATGCCAAAACAGTAATTTAGTAACCATTAACATATCTCAACCACGGTGTTCCTCAAGGTAGCGTGCTAGGGCCGTTACTTTTTTTAATAAATGATCTCCCAAAACTCATTTCTCAAAATATAATTCTTTTTGCCGATGACAGTACAGCTGTTGTAAAGTGTAATAATCCTGGCAATTACGAGAATGATATAAATGATTGTCTCAAAAAAATAACTAACTGCCCTAATAGCAATAACCTAGTGATTAATTTAAGCAAAACAAAAGTGATGCTCTTTCATCAAAGGTGTGAAAAACCTCCAGTTCATGTCACTTATGATAAGTGCCAAATAGAAGACACAAACAAGGCAAAATTTTTGGGTATAATGCTTGATAGTAAACTAACATGGAAACCTCATATCGAAGAAATTTGTCTGAAATTAAATAAATCTGCATATGCTCTGTTTCAGCTGTCGAAAAAAGTTAATACACAAACACGTTTAATAGCGTATCACGGATTGGTTGCATCAGTTCTGAGGTTTGGTATTCTTTTTTGGGGGCAATCTACTGATCGAGAGACTGTTTTTAAAGCGCAAAAACGATGTATTCGGTCCATGTGTGGCTTAAAAACTACTGAAACTTGTAAACCTCATTTTAAAACATTAAAATTACTGACTATGCCAGCTATGTACATTTACGAGACTGCTTTGTTTGTTAAAATCAATTTACACCTGTTTCAAAAACTATCCGATGTAAAAAAAATAAAGAAAAACAAAAAACCCGCCTGCGTAAAAACTATTTATAAAAAATACGTGAAAAAATTAACTTAAATAAAAATAAAAACTAAAAAGAAAGAAATAAACCCAGTAGTTTAGAATTCTGTTAAGTAATACTCAATAACTACACAATTGAAATAGTTTTATAATCGATACACACATAAAACAAATCATAAATTCTAATGCAGAACAGAACGCGTCACAGTCGGGGCCCATTCAAATTTTACCAATCAATGTTGCGAGCGCATTTTCCGAGGAGGACAATTATGATTTTATTTTTTTGTAATATGACTTTTGAAGCATCTTATAGGTTAGACTTACTACTAGCTATTCCCCGCGACCTTCGTCTGCGTGAAATTATTATCAAAAGATTACTTCCTTTTTCCCCATGGGAAGATTTGATTGGAAAAATTTTTTACCCACGATTACGCGGTGGACATTTGCTTCTTGGTTGACATGATGAAGTCAGTCTCATTTTTAGTTGCACCATTGGGGCTCTGCCAGGTCCACTTCCTGTGCTCACGCTTTTTGAAGAAGGATGATGTCACTGTGATCAATTCGGTGAAAACCGGGAGCGATCACCGCATGGTAAGAGCCACATTGAACAACAATATCAAGCTTGACAGGTCTCGACTGATGAAGTCTACGCTCCGTCCTGCACAGATCCAGATCCAAAACCCCGTGAGCTTTCAGCTTGAACTCCAGAATCGTTTCGAGTGAAGATTTTAAGTTGCTACTTAAAATCTTCAAGTCTTATTTAATCAGGAATGGCTCAATCTAGACCACAATCGTGGATATTAGTGAAAATACGTGATAAAAAAGCATGCAACGCGCGAACACTATGACATCTGACATTTCGGTGACCCCGCGATCACTAGCGCCTCTAGCGGCGAATTCATACGCGATAGCCCCATTGCGAGTTTTTGGTACAAGTTCACAGTCAATAGTTTTGCCAGCTTTAAACGATTCTACCATAGTAGCTACCACTTGAGAAAAATCTTCATGTTGCTTGTCGATACATTTTAGTTATTTCTAAAGTTACTGAATGCACGTGTATCGTGAGCAAAAGCTAGGTAATATAACGAAAAAAAAAAATACTTGGCCATCTTTTATCAATACCTGAAAGAAACAACACACGGTTAATATATACAAATATATAAAATTGAAGTGTCTATTTGTAATATCAAAATAACAGCTTTTTACTGAATACATAAGAAATTATACACGGCACTTATAACAAAAACACATTTTTTTCAATTTTTGTCTGTCTGTTTTTTCCGGCTAATCTCCGAAACGGCTGGACCGATTTTAACGGGACTTTTACTTTTACTGTTGTAATTAATTAGGGTTCCGTGCAAAAAAAATTAAAACCCTTGAAATTGGTAACACAATCCGATTCAAAGAGGGAACTTATATTTTATAATAATAATTTCACGCGAACGAAGGTCGCGGGCAACAGCTAGTTCTAAATATAACACTAGCGACCCGCTTCTGTTTCGCACGGCGCCACCTACTAGGTCCAGAACTATCCTATCTTTCAAGCTGGAACCTACCATAAATAGTCACAAAAACGCTGAAATCAGTTGAGTGATTTCAGAGATTGCCGCGTACGAACATAGAAAAGCGGAGTGCGGTTAATACACTGGCTGGTTAATATGCTAACTTCAAAACTAAGTACCACACTTTTGAAATCGCAATTTATCCCAAACTATAAAAGTCAGAGTTTTGAAATAACAATAATTATTTTTTATTTATTTAATAAACTAACTATATGTATACATTATAAAAATTAAAAACGATTAAATAAACTAAAATAACTGAACTAAACCAACAACAAACTATAAAAGGGCATTAAAAAACTCCTTCTCACCACTGTCAGCTGGTTATGTGCCCGAGAGACTGGCGGCGTTACCACTTTGGACAGCAATACTTAGCCTCTGGCCAAGGTCAAGCCAGCCCTTGGGTCACGGGAGCGTTAACTAAGCGTTTAGAACTTTCCTTAAAAAGGCTCTCGGATCCCACGGTCTCAGAGTTTCAACCCCGAACGGCTCGAAAATATGGTTTCCACAAAGGTATGTACCTATATTTACTCCGCTTGAGGTTCTCCGCAGCCGCAGCGGCAGCGCCAGCTCAGCACGATGAGCATGGAAGATGTGCATGGTGCAAGAGTATCGTCACTAGTTGCGTCCCAAACTAAAAAGTTAGCCATCTTCCAAGGAAACAAAGACATGTCGTCAGGTCTATTCCCATCGTCGCGTGCCAAGTCATTGGGCTCTAAGACAGCTGGAACGACGACGGTAACAAGAGCTTATTTGATGATGTCGTTTATGTTCGCGTGCCACGTAAAACGACCCGCACTTTGGCTGCAGGAGAGGTAGTGGTATCCGAAGCTACCACAGTGACAGCGATGAGGAGAGCAGCAGGCGTCATCAAGACGTAAAGAAGCAGCGAGGCGGAAGGTCGTGTCGTCGAACAAAGAGCGTATGTTCGACGACGGCAGTGCGTGGAGCCATAGACCTGACTCCCACTCACCCACAGCCAGCAGACGCACACGCTCAGCAGTAATAGCAGACGTGTTGAGTAAATTGTGCTGAAGTTAGTATTCTGCAGAGCGGCTCGTCCCCCCGTCTCTGGGAAAAATAATTCAAATCAAATCAAATATCTTTATTGGAACAAAAACACATTTAACAAATTGATTGCGTACGTAAATAGCTACATTAGTTAAAAACTGTGTCGCAGCTATTAACGCCCACCTCCAAGAGGGAGACATCAGCGTTCCAAAAATGAAAATACAGTGAAAAAAAAAAAGAACAATAAATATCTGTGGGGTGTAAGTGTAGAGTGTGCTTGTGGAACCTCTCCACGAGCACACTCCACGCTACGTGTATTTGGTGTGCATGTCTACGGAAGAAAGATCTCTACGGTTTGACTAAATTCTCCAATTCCTTGTACGTGAGAGTATGAAGCCATTGATCAACAATTCTTTTGCAATCCCGGAGAGTACATGGATAAATAGAAAGCTCTTTATTTATTCTATTATAAAGCACGGGACTGCAGAAAATGAACTGCCGGCAGACAATTTCCAATTTGACACTTGGTGTCGGGTAGACTCTGTCAGTTCTACGTTTGTGTCTTCTGAACTCTGGGTCAAAAGACAAGTTTGAATGTTTTCGCAACACTGTACTCAGCACAAAAGAGTGCCTCACTGTAGGTAGCTTCCATAGCATATACAGTTCGCTTGTGGGGAACCGATAAGGTATGAAGGCCATTACCTTAAGGAAAGCCCTCTGCGCCCTCTCCAAACGCAGCAGAAGACATTTACCAGCACCACCCCAGGACGAAATGCAGTACGTTAAAACGGAATGGGCAAGAGCAAAATACACAGCTCTCAGGCTAGACAAGTTGGCGGAGGTCCTTAGGTTTTTAAACACAAAAATTAATTTTCTTAATTGATTTGCTCACTCCATGTTAAGGTGCTGTCGAGCCAGACTCCAAGATATTTTATTGAATTCGTGCGCATAACTTCAGGACAGCCACAGGTGGCCGTCCTCATTGTATGGCATGCATCAGCTGTCAGACGGAAGGGGGGGCTGGCTGTGACGCTTTTCTTGGACTCAAAGTGATAAATTTGGTTTTATCCAAGTTGAGCGTGAGCAAATTCTGTGTGAGCCAACACATAGTAACTCGCAAGGCTGACTCTGCCTGAAGGCGAGCTTCATTCCAGTCACTGCCACGAACCAGGATTACAGTGTCATCAGCGTAGGCAATTAGTTGCGATTTTTTAAAATCAAGTTTACAAAGCTCGTTTATGTAAACTAGGAAAAGGGTAGGTCCTAAGACACTACCTTGTGGTACTCCGTAGGTGGGGAATGCTTCCTTACTGGTGTGGTTGTTTATCTTGATAATATGCGAGCGATCACTAAGGTAACTCTTAAACAGACTAAGCTGCAGGCCTCTTATTCTAATCTTCTCTAGTTTACTGAGTAGAAGGGGGACAGAGAGAGTGTCAAAAGCTTTAGATAGATCAAGGAAGATAGCTATTGATTTATCTTTATTGTTAAGATTTTGAGCTACTGAACCTATTAATTCTAATAAAGCATCCTCTGTGTTTTTGCCTGATCTGCATCCATATTGGTTATTTGCGAGTATATTTTGTGAGCTAAGGTAATCCAGCAGACGCTTGTTTAATACTTTTTCGAGGAGCTTAGACAGAATTGATAATATAAATATGGGTCTGTAGTTATTGACACTGTCTCTGTCTCCACTCTTGTAAATAGGGTGCACTACGGCCTTTTTGAACACCGCTGGGAATACTCCAGATGTTAGGGCAAGGTTGAAGACGTGGTAGATAACTGGGACAAGAGTGCTTCTAGCACTGTAGATTACAGTTGAGGGGATACCATCCCAACCCGTAGCACTAGTTAGTCGTAGGCCACGAATAAGATAATCTATCTCTTCGTTGTCCGTGCCAAAAATAGCCATCGAGTTAGGGTGGACATCCAAAGTGCCAGAGTCAGAAGTGTTGCCAGAGTTATAGTTTGGAGAGTTAACGATATTAGATGCCAGTTTTGTTCCCACATTTGCGAAAAAGTCGTTGACAGAATCAAGGGATTGAGTTGGATCTGGAGTTATAGATAACAACTCACTGGCAGAGTCCTTACTCTTTTGAAGATTGCAGATAGTCCTAATGAGATTCCAGGTAGCTTTCGAGTTCTTGCGATGTTTTTCAAATTCATGTCGTTCATATTCTCGTTTTAATTTCTTGAATAAATTGTTGCAAAATTTTTCATATCGATTATAGGTCATTTTCAGAGTATTATTTTTAGCATCCCTCTTCATTTTACGATACATGTTGTCCCGGTTTCGGATACACCTAAGGAGCCCAGGTGTGATCCATGGCTTCATAACGCGTTTTAGGTTCGGCACAACAGAATTACGACTGTAGAAACAAGTTTAACCATGATGGAAGCAGCAGTTTCAGCATCTTGACAGCTCATAACGGGAGTAAAATCAACATTCTCAAGAGCCACTACACACGCATCAATGTCTATACGATGCTGACGGGAAGGTGATTTAGGGATATCTAATTTTAGATTACAAAAAACTACAACAGGAGCATGGTCAGTAATTAGAGAGTCAAGAACTAAGGTAATTGAAGATTTGATTTTAGCATAACGTGGTCAATGCAATTATCGTTACGTGTCGGGAAAACATGAGCAGACAACATGGCATGTGACGCAACGGCATTAAGGTACATGTCTGAGTTCGAATCAACCCAATTAGGGGCTATGTTTATATTGATATCTCCAACCAAAATAACGGTTCTGAAAGTATTTAGTGAGTTGAGGATTACGTCTAGACTTGTAATAAAGTGCTGAATATTTCTATTTGAAGGTGACCTATATATAGCAATGAGCGCCACCTCATTTTTTAATTTGAAAACAAGACAATTTGCATCGGTGAGTATAGGCTATTCCAAAAGGAACTGTAACTATACCCTAGTATACACCACAACTCCATAATTTTGGTTTGAGTGATCAGAATAATTCGATACAAAACCCGGTATGGAGGGAAGATGAGGGTATTTACGTAACCAGCATTCCGATAAGACCACGACGTCAATTTGTGTCTTTATTCGGAAAGGTGTTTTATATCATCCATTAATTTAACATTGTCATCCATAAACAAGGCTGAGAACAAACAGGTGATATGATTTAGTGTTCGTAACATAGCATAATCCGAAATGACTGGAGATTGTACAGGAAACACCAAAGTAAAGCTGCAATAGAATTTGAACAGAACAAATCTTCTTGTGAGTATAGCGAATGTAAGTAGTTATGTGTGTTTATAGTAATATGACAATGATAATAATATAATAGCAGTGACGTATTTACTAATTTCAGAACATGCTTCATAATTAATAATAGAACTTTTATATTTTATATCTCTGAAAACTAAATTCTACACAGTAAGATTAGAATTATAGAATAGAATTATTTTTGTAATCCTTTTAATTTGGAAAATATATCTTGTGTACTTTAAAAGTTATTGCAATTTTAAAAGTATGGTACTAAGTTTTGAAGGCCAGTGTAGATACAGCTCTGTGCCAGTCAAACTGATCTCCATTGATATAGTAAAGTCTAAAAAAGGTATCGTGTACAGTACTTACGATTTGGGTGACATGTTATATCGGTGCAGACCCGTTCGAGTTTTTCATTACAGTAGCACCAGTTACAATTATCTATTCTGTATCTTTCAAATCTTTTGCAGAATTTAGGTGGACCTCTCCAATTTCGTAAAAGTTTTTCAGCTAAAAATATAATATACAGGGTGTAGGGGACAGCCGAAGTCACATACTGATTGGGTGAATTCAGTATATCATATTAAGGTGACCGGTACAAGAAATTATTTCAGAAATGTTATGGGAATCCAATAAATTTGATTTGTTTTATTTCTTCATACGCAATTTATCGTTACCGTGTCATAACGCACGTAGCGAATGACGAATGAGTTCGATGACGACCGGAATGGCGCAGCGGTAGTGAGGCTGCCTTAAGTTCTTAGGGTCACGGGTTCGAATCCCGGTATGAGCAAATGTTTGTGTGATGAGCAAGGACATTTGTTTCCGAGTCATGGATGTTTATATGTATAATAAGTATGTATTTACAAACAAAAAGTATCTTTGTAGTATTATCAACTATCTGGTGTCCACGACACAAGCCTCGTAGCTTAGTGTGGCACCTAGATAGCGCTGTGTGTAATGTCCAGCGATATTTACTTATTTGATGAACTCTGTAGCTAGGCAGGAAGTGAACAGCTGATTTCACGCGTCGTTCTTTAGAGTATTTCAACAACCATTGTTGGATTTTTTATTTTAGCCATTAAATGTATATAAACTGTACAGCACTCAAGTTCATATAATGCCAAAGAGTGACTTTTTCATGAAATAGCAATTGAATGGGGTTATATGAACTTCGAGGACTGTATTGATGATTTGAATGGTTATAATTCTATAACGCCATACGTGTTACTGGCGCGATTCATATTTTCATCAACATACAACCTGACACTGACCTGCAAATTGCAATAAACTTAAGAAAATTTAAATTTCGCGGGCTACCCTTGCGCTACCACCTTAAAGAAATTAATCACTACATATAAAAATAGTTCCCGAGTCACGTCTTTCTGTCTGTCTGAGCGCGATAAACTCAAAAACTACCGAATGTTTTTTTTTCATAATTTTGTTTTCATTTTTTTTCATACTTTCGTTTTCATTTTTTTCATGAGGAAGGTTGTGACGACTCATGAAGATTTTGTGTGTATTGCCTGAAATATGATGTAATTGTTGCCGACTAGGACTGGGAGCTTCACTGACGTGCACCACGTGGATTTATGTTGTGTCGTTGCTCTTAAAGTATCGGTAACCGTTCATAATCATCATCAGCCTCCAGCAGTCCATTGCTGAAAATAGGCCCCCTCAGTCGCACGCCACTCAACATGATTCTCAGCAACTCTCATCCATAAATTAAGGTTAGGGTTCCGTGCAAAAAATTGAAACCCTTGAAATTTGTAACTAAATTCGATTAAAAAAGGAAAGCAATATTTTTTATAATAATTTCATGCGAACAAAGATCGCGGGCAACAGCTAGTTGAATATAAAATCGTTTGATATACCACTCAAAAGACATAATATCTATTAATTAAGTCTAATATGATAAAACAATAACTTTTTGGTTTGCTTTTTGTTATTTCACAGTCAGAATCGTCTTTTGACAAAGATACATTTCATGTCGATAGTAATAACTAACTAACTACTACTACTAATAAAAAAGCTGAAAATCAATCAATCAAAGCATTAGTCATTATAAAACAGTTGATTTTGGTGATTTTTATTTCCCTGTAAGAAACATGCAAACAAGTATACACCATTTAGGCAACATGCAAGCACGCACGCAGCATGCAAGCACGCACGCAGCATGCAAGCAAGCAGGCAAGCACACATGCAGCATGCAAGCAAACATGGAACATGCAGCAGGCGTGGTTTCTGTCTCGGCTCCGGCGCTGCGGCGCTCCAGCGGTCCCACGCGAGCTTATTGTCGCAGATGTGTTTCACGCTCACCACCGCAGCTTCGGGTTGCTGGCCGGCCAGCCTCAGCCGCGGCGGCGGGTGTTAAAACCACCTGCTCCTCAGCTCGCGGGTCGCCTCGCTCCTCCGCGCCTTCGCAGGTTTTAATTACATTCTAGGGGTAGGGCAGACAAGACTCCATGGAGTCGGTTTTGCAGCGATTCGTTTCTGTCACGCCGCTACCGCAGCACGCTCGCTTCACTCGTTCGCCTTCGCGCGTTAATTGTCACTGTTCTAACCAAACCTTACCAACAATAGAGGGGATCTGGCACTCCAGCCTTACCTTCTAACCTAACCCATCCGAGTCGGATTGCTTTGAATCGGGGTGTTAACCATAAAGATGGTACCAATATATTTTTTAAACGATAGGCCTAATTATTTGCGATTAAAGCGGGGCCTGGTCAGTTAATTTTGTGTTAAAATATTTAAAAATGTGAATGCTATTGGTATTTATTTCAAAATTGCTTATGCCATGTAACGTAATTTAAGCAAAAGATATAATGTCATTGCTGATGTTAATAATCTCGTGGTGACAAAGAAAAAATCTTAAGAAAAATACTTAACCTAGAATCTGGCAGTACATTCAAAATAAGACAATTCAAAAGAAAAAGTAGTCGCCGTTGTCAACCATTCCACTTCTGAAGGTTTTAAGAAACTGATACTCCAAGGACCACAGCTTTAATACAAGGTCTAAATGGACGCTTCACGAAGCCGTCAGCCCAGCATTCTGTACATCAAACTAAGTAACCCTACGCAAAAAATATTGCTGGGAAACGATTTTTTTGAGGGTTTAAAAATCACGTTTTAAGTTAAAACTCAGTGTAACGCACTCAAAACGCTGTGTTGATGGATGTAATGAATAGTAAACGGGTCTTGGATGTATTCAAATTAAAATTATAATCATATAAACTAGTACCTATTAAAAAAAAACAATAGGTTCCCTCCCAGGCGTGGCCCAGAACAAAAAAATGATCGCAAATACGGGGAGAACAAGTACCTTTCGGCTTCGATAAGGATCTACTTGCACCCTTTATAAATACCTGATTGTCTTTCATTGCAGGGGTTGTTCGTGCATAATCTGTCCGAATTGAGGCAGATACACACATTGCATGAATCGGGGGTTGGCAAAGGTTCTCCCACTTTGCATTGTGGCTCAGTGAAACTTACGGGCGCTGTGTTTAGCAAAATAAAATCTTTAATTAACAAACGTTACTAAATCAAGAGGCTCGAGCGTTTACAACTACACCAATGGACGACGACGTAAGGATTATTTCCAGGTGGGTGCAATTTTAGCTTTACGGTACGAGCCCCAACTAATTTCAATCAATCTCAAGTTACTTCAAACTTAAAAAAAATCTCATTTGATTTTGAACCTAACAACCAACATTTTATGGTTTAAAATCATTTGGTGAAATTTGTCAGTTTCTGGCAACCTGTACGAGGAGTCACTTTAGCAAAGTATGAAGAAAAGCCCATCATTTAGTAAAAGTAGGATACAAAAGCGAGGGAAGTGACTTTTTTTTCTTCGAATGGAGTTCTAATATCCATTACCGTGTCTCTGATAGGATTGTTTTTTTTGTCTTTTCGTGAAGATAGAACTAACTATGTCGACTGTTTAAGAACGATTAATACGGTAATGTACACCATGACCGCACCAATACATCAACATTTAGTCTCTAATCACTACATAGTATAAAACAAAGTCACTTCCCGCTGTCTGTCTATCGCAACGTATCTTTAAAACTAACGCAACGGATTTTGATGCAGTTTTTTTAAACAGATGGAGTGATTCAAAAGGAAGGTTTATATGTATAACATGGCACCCGTGCGAAGCCGGGGTAGTGAAATATAAATCAATAAAAAAATGTAATCAATACATACACATTGATTCCCTCGAACAATATTTTTCTGAGCAGAACTCAGTTCCGCCGAGACAAACGCAATAGTTGCATTCGTCGAGTTGACGACGGCTACCTTCATAGCAACTTTTCTCATTTCTGCTTAAATAATATGATTTAGGCTTCATCCTCGCCGTAGTCTTCTTTACGTTGCCTAAAAAAAAGAAAAAGTTGAAATACTTCTTCCTTTCACTAACATGCTGAGTGAGAGGGAGATGATGGAAATCTTCTTCTTTAAATGATAACCTACCGTTGGAAACAACATAAAATATTTTTATTATAAAAATTAATTTGCAACATTATAATACCACTGTGTTAGCTAAAATAGCAACATTGTTTTTTATATCCGTTTTCTCTTCCTCTTTGCTACTGTTCCTTGTACGCGGCGGTCACGGATTTAAAAAATATTTATTAAATTACAGTAATTGTCAGTAATCAACTGTAATAATTGTGACAGTGACATCTCCAATAAAGTGTGTGAAGTGGAAACCGAGTTTTAATTGCGAGTAATCGATGCACCCAAAAAAATTGGTGGTGCGGAGCTGGCGTGGTCTACACGCGCTCCCGCCGTCTACTGATATTACAAATGCGAAATTTTGTGCGGATGTATGGATGTCTGGAGGTTTGCTACTCTTACACCCAAAAACTACCACAAACTACTACTACGTCGGGGGCCACCACGTGGCCCCCGACGTAGTAGTCGATGCGTTTCCCGCGGCGGCTGGGACGTGAGGTTCTCTCCCTCTCTCGTTTCGCCACCTCCTTCGCTAGCATGACTGCTTCGCAGAAGGAGGTGATGGCGTCCCATTCCGTTTCGCTCCGGACCATGGATTGAACCAAGGCCGGACGCGAGAGGTCGCCGCCGCCAATCGCCGCTACAAGGACACGGTGGTGCTCCGCCCACGAGGGGCAGATCTCCACCGTGTGCTCCACCGTGTCCTCCGGTCGATCCTCACAATGGTAGCACCCGGGCGTTTCCTCCCGCCCGATTTGGTGCAGGAACCTCCCGAAACAATCGTGTCCGGTGGGGACCTGTGTCAGGCGGAAGGTGAGGGCGCCGTGGCGCCTCTCTAGCCACTCCTCAAAGAGGGGACTTATCGCCACTATTTTGGCGTGCCCTGCACGGGGTTGCGACAGTCGCTCTCTCCATGTCGCTATGAGATCGCGCCGGAGGTCTGACAATTTGCCGCGGCAGCGGAGTAACCCCCCTTTTTTTTTTTTTTTTTTTACCGATGGGAAATCATCAAATAACCCCTCCCGCTCTGGGCTGAGCAGGAGGGAGTGTCAGACTTTTACTGACTAAAACCCATCCATGTTCCTTCCTTTGCCCTTTGTGTTCCAGGGCCGCGGTATCTCTTTCGAACAGTCCCGCAACCCTGGCAGTCGTCGGTCCTTACGGACCCCTCCCTGTTTGCTGACTCTCCTTAAGTAACCCCCCGGCGTTGTGCCTCCACGCGCCATTCGTGCAGGCGCGCGAGAACTATCGCCTCCAATCGACCCAATTGCCGGATCCTCTCCACGACCATCGCAACACCGCGTGTCATTAGCTCGGCCGCCGCCTCGTGCGACCTCCCCTGTGCTAGCACCAGCGTAGCGTCAGCGCGGCGTCAGCGTAGCAAACTATGCTCAGGATGTCAGGGAGGTCGACGCGCAGCACCCAGTCGTACCCGCTGTTCCACAAGGGCGGCCCCAGAACCGATCCCTGTGGAACACCGCACGACATCTCTCACCGGTTCCATTCTCTGCTGCGACCAGAGTAAATGACATACCTGTCCGACAGGTAGTCCCCGACCACACGACGAAGGTAGGTGATACCCGGTGATACCGGAGTGCCTCCCTAATGCAGCTCCAGGGCATGGTGTTGAAGGCATTGGCGATGTCGAGAGACACTGCCAAGACACCGCATCCCCCGTCGTGAGGGCTCTCACGCGCATGATGACGTCCACCGTCGAGCGCCCCCTGCGGAAACCAAACTGGTGTTCCGCAAGATCGGGCCCCATCTCCGCCAGGTGCCCGGCGAGGCGGTTGGCAATGACTCTTTCAAAGAGTTTGCCCACCTCGTCGAGCAACACGATGGGCCGGTATGCGGACGGAGAGTCCGCAGGGCACCCTGGCTTCCGTATGAGGACCAGCTTCCCCGTCTTCCAACGAAGCGGGAACTGGCCCCTCTCCAAGCATGCGCTTAGGAGCCTCTCCAGTCAGGGCCCGAGAGCCTCCAAGGCCAGGACCCAGGCTTTGCCAGGCAAGCAATCGGGTCCCGGGGCGGCAGTTTGGGCCTTAAGCCTGCCTACCGCCACTCTCAGGTCTACCCCGGTCACTTCCGGGATGTCGTCATCGTCCTCTGAGTGGTCCGCTTCCAGCATCGCAAGCGGCGGAGCCATAGGCGGGGGAGGATGCTCCCCTCGCGAAGGGAACAGAGCGCTCACCACATCCTCCACGAGCTCAGGCCGGAGACTCTGCGTCAGCGCAGGGGCCCTGGTGCGGAGTTTGTCCCGCACCATCTTATAAGGGTGCCCCCACGGATCTCTGTCGAGAGTCTCCAGTATCTCCTCGCGGGCCACATCCTTGGCCCGCAGGACAGCCTCTTGGAGGGCGGTCTTCGCCGCTCTGTATCCCTCACACCTCATACCGCCTCAATGGCCACCGCATCCGGAGGTCGGATGCGGGGCCTGCAATGCCTGGCGTACAGGTGCCGCGCAGCGACGCACGCCTCGCGCAGAGACGTCAGCTCTCGCGACCACCAGAACACCTGACGCCGGGCGCTTTCTGACCGAACCCGGGGCATTGCCACGTCACATATCTCGGACATGGCCTCCTGGAACCAACCCGCCTCATTGTTGACGTCGGCAGGCCTGACCGGTGATGTCACCCAGGCCTGCACGATCGAGGCTTCCAGGAGGAGCTCCCGGTCCAGCTGTTTCAGCGCCCAACGCGGACCACTCGGGGCCTGTAGGACCGGCTCGCTTGGGGTCTGGGCGGAGACGTCGGACCGGATATACCGGTGGTCGGAATAGGTCTCCACCCCATCCATTACGCGCCAGTCAACGACACGCGGTGACAGAGCGGGGCTAGCGAACGACATGTCCACCACCAACTCGCCCCGCATCCGCACACACGTGGGAACAGTACCATTATTTAGGACGACCAGGCCTGCCTCCAGAGCCCAGTCCTACACCATCCTTCCCCGCACGTCTGTGCAACGAGAACCCCAAGCCAAGTTCTTGGCATTGAAGTCCCCGAGCACAGGCACGGGAAGGGAATGGCTGCCGATGACGACACTCAACTCCCTGAGGGAGTTGTGGAACTCGGCGAGAGTTTGGTTCGGGGAGAAGTAGACTCCCGCTACAACAATCTCCCCGAACCGTGCTGCTACGCACCCCCGACCCTTCCTGATACTCTCATGGGTCGGGGTACCGGCGGCGGCCAACGAAATTATGGTCACTGAGCCGCTAAGGTCCTCCACCCAGTCGTCCCTGGGCGGGACAAAGCAGGGCTCAGAGACCACGGCGACATTAATCGACCACTGCGCCATGCTCTGGAGCAACAGATCCTGAGCGCAGGCGCAGTGGTTGATGTTCGCCTGGAGGAGGCGTAATGGGGCCGTTATTGGCACTCCATCACGGTCTCCACTCGGGCCCCCTGTGAGGACCCCGCTGCGGGAGGAGCAGCGACGGCGGTGGCGGCGGCAGCGGCGGCAACACTGGCGGCGGCTGCGGCGGTGGCGACGATGGGGGCAGTGGCTGAGGGCCTTCCTTTGCCCCTGGCCTTGGCGGGTGGAGCGCAGGCCTTGCTCCCTGCCTAGTGCTCAGCCGGCCCGCCAGTCGCCGCACATGAGACGCAGTGCGGCGTGGCGAAGCAGGCCGCGGCCTTGTGACCGGGCTGACCGCAGCGGATGCAGAGCCCACTGCGGTCCGCCTCCGAGGTGCATTTCACTGACACGTGGTGCCCAACATGGCAGCGGAAGCACCTCAGAGGTCTGGGCTCCAGCAGCTTCACCTGCGCAGACATCCATCCCACCAGGAGCCTTCGGCCCTCCACAATATTTTTCGCCGCCGTCACCGGGCAGCTTACCGTGATGGTTCGCATGCCCGATAGGTCCGGACGTAAGGAGCCTGCCTTCACCTGCTCGGCAGGGCACCCACCAGTCCTAGTGATGGCGGCCATCACCTCCTCCTCGGTTACCGAGTCGTCCAGGCCCAGGATGTGCAGGTCTGCGCATCTGATGGGCCTGGACACTCGGGCCTTGTCCGCATCTAGTTACGCTCTGAGCTTTTCAGATAGAGCGTCACCGGACGAGCCACTGGTTTCACCGGGGATCTCCAGCACTCGAGCCCCTGTCGCGGTGACTTTAAGCCGGAGGCCCCCGGTGATTCCAAGCTCCCTGAGGTTCACCGATGCCTTGGCCTTCGCAAGCACGTCGCGGTAGGAAACGCCCCTCTTTTCCGCTTCCGGCTGTAGTGTAATCACTACAGCCGCGGTCTTCGGGGCGCGGAGCCTAGCCGCGACGCTTCGCGCCTTGTGCTGGCGTCTCCGCTCTTCATTGTGGGCCTTTTTGGCCGCCTTTCTCCCTTTATTCCTCTCCCCGACCACCTGCCACCCGGTTTCGGCTTTCAGAGCTTTCAGAGGCGGCAGCCGCAGCAGCCGCATAAGACACTCTCAGGCTTGGGCCCGAGGCTGCCTTGTTTGCCGCCAGGGGGGGGGGGCAGCACAATGCCTTCCAGGACGGAGAACCTGCCTGGAAGGCAGCCAGTTCCTGCCGAATTAGGTTCAGGACCTGATTCTCCAACGGCACGGGCTGGCTTGGTCGCTGCTGGCCCTTTTGGGGCGCCTGGCGGGAGTCTGACTCACGTCTACTCAGGTCAGGTCAGGTCTGCTCGGAGCTTCCAATTCTCCTCCTGGAGAAGCTCTGTGGCAGCCGTAAGGCGGGCGACCTCCGCCCGCAGTTTGGCCACTTCACTCGGCGGAGGCCCCGCGTAATTGGCCTCTGCTGCCGCCATGATGGAGGCGGAAGCCGCAGGTATGGCCCTGTACGGTTCACGTACAGGCAAGTTATTCGCTGACGCCGCGACCTACTTTTATTAATGCATTTTATAATTATTTCTGATACAAAACGTTAGTTGACCATTAGCTACCTTAGCACCACTACGGATTAGCATCCAACATAACGTTGTGTAACTTTGCAATAAACTACTTGGAATCGTGAAGTCTGTGGTTTTCGTCAACTCACCTTACTACAACTTGACCACTCTGAGCCGTACATAAAAGTGGTCCTTCGAGCCGGATGTGAAGTGTGCAGAGTGTCTCTATTACTATAACGTTAGCGAATCGGTCTAGTTGGTCTCCCACAAGCGGGTCGCCCCAGCTGGATTGAGAAGGCGCACATAGCGTTAGTAGAGTGCGATCACACTTATCCACAACTATCTGTGAACTAGTACCATTGGTGACACAACTCTACTCTACCAACGGTCGAAGCTATAACTAGCAACAATGGTTCAGAGTGTTGCAGAACTAATAAGCCGTCAAGAAGATACCTTCAGAGACTTGAAGCTTATTTGCACCAACTACAAGAAGGACGGTCCCACCAGGAAGAACTTGGCGTACCTGGAGGAGCGGCTGTCTCGGTTGAACAATACCTGGGAGGAGTTTGTTCACAACCATCAACTACTGGAAGAGTCTGGAGCAACAGACCTTCAATACTTCACCGACGACATTTTCGACAGTACGAAGAACATGTATGAAGAACTGCTGCAAGAAATGTTGAAACGTAAATCGGAATTGCCATCTGCATCCACTGGCAAGATGGAACAACCACCTGTGACGCCTACGCAAGGTAAGGGACAATCGAAATTTACTTTCGACGATATCAAATTCCACATACCTCCTCGGGGAACAAGTCAGTCGACGGAGAAGCAACAAGATCTTCTGCGTCAACAATACTGCAACTTTAGAGCATTCAAACGCACTGTGGAGAAGATAAACATAGCACTGGCGGTACCTATGGAAAAATGGGAATTAGAAGACAACTTAAGCACCCTGAAAACTAAATGGGAGCTTATTGAAAAAACAAATTGGGAACTAGACTACATTCAACAAGATGAAGACTCAATTTATCAACAGAAATACAATACAGCAGAAAACCTTTATGATGACCTGAAAAGGAAACTTCAACACAACATCTGGAATAATACACATTATGAGAAATCTACGCCAAGAATTCAAATACCGGATTTTCATGGAAACTATAGTCAGTGGTTGACTTTTAGAGACCTCTACCTCGAAAGTGTACACAACAATCCGACACTTTCGAAGGCTCAAAAAATGCAACACTTGAAAACAAAACTGAAGGGTGAGGCGGAGAAACTGGTTCAGCATCTTGGCATCAGTGCTGAGAACTACGCATCTTGCTGGGAGATGCTGTCCCACCGCTACGATAACAAACGGCTGTTATTCACATCATACATGAACACGCTCCTGAATCAACCTAGTATTCAGCAACCAACAGCTGCAAGCATACGGAAGCTTCACGACGTCACGATGGAGTGCTTGAACGGGCTCAAAAACATCGGGCTAGACACCACCAACTGGGACCCGATCGTGGTTCACCTACTGATTCAAAAACTAGATGGCGTCACGTATAACGAATATATAAAAGGGATCAAACATCCCAGGGAATTTCCCGACCTGGAAGAGTTCGCCGAGTTTTTAGAATCAAAATTCATGTCACTGGAAGCTTGCAGGGAAATAGCCAAAAAATATCGTCACCAAACAAACCATGGAAATCGGAAAAGCAGCCATACAAGGGGTCAGAAAACCGAAATAACAACTATAAGAATAAAATGCAGGGGTCATCGTACTTTAACAAGCCACAAAACTCACCAAAAGCCTTCTTCACGACAGCAAAAACATGCCCAATATGCAAAACTAATCACGTTTTGATGAATTGCGAACAATTCTTGGCTATGAACATAAATAAACGGAATGACGCAGTTCGCAACTTGCATATTTGTAAAAACTGCCTATTCAGCCACGGAGAAAAATAATGCAATTCACGAAAGACGTGTAAATTGTGTCATAAGGCACACCACACACTTATGCATGAAGCTGAGAATGAACTATCTAGCAACAAACAAACGACAAGGGAGGAAAACCCGTCGTCGACCCCTTCGACTTCCTATGGGGTCAACAACTTAACGAACGAAGAAAAGGAAGTGTTGTTGACAACTGTACTTCTGAAAGTCAAAACAATAGATGGAAACTTCATCAACTTAAGAGGTCTACTTGACCAAGGCTCCCAAGTGAGCCTAATAACGGAAAACGCGGCACAACGTCTTCGATTACAGCGACGTAAAGTGAGCGCTGTTGTATCGGGTGTCGGAACCCTTAGCGGCAACTGCAAAGGGGCGCTGAACTTAGAATGCCAGTCAATACATTCAGACTACAAATTCAACTTTGAAGCATTAATTATGAAGAAACTCATTAGCAACCTACCTACCGCATCGTTTTCAATCAGCAACTGGGAATATTTGGAAAACTTGAAACTAGCGGATCCACAGTTCAACCTGTCAGGCCCGATCGATCTGCTCTTGGGCGCAGACATCTACTCAGAACTTATCCTAAATGGCGTCATCAGGAGTGACAAAAGATATCCAGTAGCTCAACAAACCAAAGTGGGCTGGATTCTATGCGGGAATGTAAAAACATTCAACTGCTTGGTCACACTTAACGATTTCGATAATATGGCAAGATTTTGGGAAACCGAGGATATTCCAGACAAGGCATCATCAACTAGTGAGGAACAACACTGTGAGGAATATTACAACGCAACTACCACAAGATTGGCGAGCGGACAATATGTGGTACAAATGCCTATGAAGCCTAACTTTGAAACAAACTTAAAAAATGCAAGGTCACAAGCCTTAGCGCAGTTCCTTCAACTGGAAAGGAAAATGCTACTAAACAAAGAACTCAGTTACGAGTACAAGCGTTTTATGAACGAATATATCGCTATGGGACACATGAAACCTGTTACAGGAGAAAGTAGGAGCCAAGTCTACCTACCTCACCATGGCGTGTTGAGAGCTGAGTCCACCACAACAAAACTAAGAGTAGTGTTCAACGCGTCGTACAAGACCAAAGGAGACAGCAGTCTCGACGATCTCATGTACTGCGGTCCGAACTTACAAAAGGATATACTGACACTACTAATCAATTGGAGAACGTACAGATACGTGTTTACGGCCGACGTAGAAAAACTTTATCGGTTCATCTGGCTGAACGAAAAACAACAACATCTGCAAACTATAGTCTGGAGATCTTCCCCTAACGAACCTCTACAAGATTGGCAGTTGAGCACAGTAACTTATGGAACGAAAAGTGCACCTTATCTGGCAATGCGCACTCTACATAAACTCGCAGAAGATGAAAAAGATACTTATCCGGAAGCTGGAAACGTCCTGAAAAACTATTTCTACATGGATGATTTGGTTTACGGGCAAGATACTATCGACGCATCAAAAACACTGGTCACACAGCTAATTGAGTTGCTGAAAAAAGGAGGATTCAACTTAAGGAAATGGAAAACGAACGAACCGATCATCTTGGAAGATTTGCGAGATGATCAAAAGAGCTGGAATACGAACATCGACTTCAGCCCAGAACAAACAACAAACTCAAAAATGTTGGGCATGAGGTGGAATCAAGAAAACGATAGCTTCACATACCAATGGGATCTACCAATCAAGAAAAATCTGACAAAACGCGTACTACTAAGCGAAATAAGCAAGCTATACGACCCACTTGGATTACTATCGCCACTTACAATAAAAACCAAACTTCTGTTTAAAAAAATCTGGATAAGCAAAATCAACTGGGATGAACGTTTACCCAACGATCTCGCTACGGAATGGGAAACTATGAGAAAAGATATATCGTTGCTAAACAAACTTTCCATACCACGATGGTTACAATGTCACGAAAACAATCTACAGATACACGGCTTTTGCGATGCAAGCGAAAAAGCTTACGCGTGCGTCATTTACAGCCGAGTGAAAAATCAAGCCGGCGAATACGAGACGACACTAATTACAGCCAAAACAAAGGTTGCACCAATCAGCAACAGGATAACTGTACCGAGAATGGAACTTTGCGGGGCCGTTTTACTAGCCAAACTACTAGAAAAGGTTCAGAACACTCTCCGCAATAAAAAACTACATATAAGGTGCTGGAGCGACTCCAAGGTCGTTTTAGCTTGGTTGCAGGGCGATATAAATCGATGGGAAAAATATGTAGCCAACAGAGTGAAACAAATAAACAGCATTATCTCGGCAAACTGCTGGAACTATGTGAAGTCAGAAGAAAATCCTGCTGACTGTGCAACTCGAGGGCTCACAGCTTTCCAACTCCTAGATTTTAAACTTTGGTGGAATGGACCAGATTGGTTAAAAACAAACGTGCCAACAATCCATCAAGACAATCGCCTGACCTACACAACAAACACAGAGTTGCAAGAAATAAACTGCTGCGCAGTCACATACAAGAAATGTGAAATAATCGATACATTACTGAATAAAAACAGTAATTATAAACGCGTAATACGAGTGCTTGGATGGATTTTAAGACTGAGCAACATTCGTAAGCAAAAACGCAAACTTGACTCAACCAATAACTTAGCCGACTGCGGTAACAAAAAGGTGGTAATGTATTTATCACCACAAGACATTATGGGAGCAACAGACTTGGTCATCAAGAACGTTCAAAGCGATAACTATGGCAACGAAATCGAATGTTTACAGAAAAAACGAACAATATCAACCAAAAGCAACTTGCTGAAGTTAACCCCATTTCTTGACGACAGAGGAATACTGCGCGTGAAGGGGCGACTAGGCTTCTCAACTTTATCTCCCGAAGCTAAACATCCGATTATTCTTCCGGCAACGGGAAGATTAACGGAGCTTCTTATTCAAGAGGCTCATCGCGACACTCTCCACGGAGGCGCCCGACTCACTTTGGCCCATTTACGTCAAAAATTTTGGGTCATTGGAGGTAGCAGAACAGTCAAGAAGGAGCTTCGACAATGCGTCCGATGTCATCGTTTCAAACCAAACCGAAATGTGCAACTGATGGCGGACTTGCCAAAGGAGCGCGTAATTCCATCGAGACCATTCACAAACACGGGAGTCGACTATACCGGACATGTTGATGTTAAAACCAACAAAGGAAGAGGAGTTAAAACCTGCAAGGCTTACATAGCAATTTTCATATGCATGGTAACCAAAGCTGTGCATTTGGAATTGGTGTCGGACCTAACTACGCAAACGTTCCTCGCCGCATTCAAAAGAATGTGTGCCCGCAGGGGTACACCCCGACACGTATTCTCCGACATCGGAACGAATTTTGTAGGCGCAGCAAAACTACTTCAACTGGAATTTGAAAAACACAATACGTTTAAGACTTCTGAATTCTTCGATGAGATGAGCAACTTACAAATTGAGTGGCATTTCAATGCACCACTTTGGCCAACAGCTGGAGGCCTGTGGGAGGCTGCCGTCAAAGCCATGAAATATCACCTACATCGAGTACTGGGGGAACAGAAGCTTACTTTTGAACAATTCACAACTTTACTAAATCAAATTGAAGCCTGTCTTAACTCTCGTCCGCTATGCCCATTGACAGAGGATGTCGAAGACTTGGAATATCTAACTCCCGGTCACTTCCTCATTGGCGGCCCCCTACTGTCACTACCACATGAAGAGCAAGATTTTGCTGAGCACGATGTAAGAAACAGATGGAGGCTTGTCGAACAAATGAACGTGCACATCTGGAAGCGCTGGTCGAACGAATATCTACATCAACTGCAAATCAGAAGCAAATGGCAGCACCTACAAGACAACCTGAAACAAGGAAGCCTAGTATTAGTAAAAGATGAACACTTACCTCCAGGCCGATGGGCTATGGGAAGAGTCCAGGAACTACATCCAGGCGCCGACGGTCGAGTACGAGTTGTTACCTTGAAAACTAGGAAAGGGTCACTTAAACGACCAATAACGAAGCTTTCACCATTGCCGATGAAACTCGAAGAAACAACAGTAAACGAAGAGGAAGAGAAAAGGGCACCTACTCCGGAAACTATAAAACGGAGAGGCACAACAAAAAACAAGAACAATTGCCTATCACTTGTTCTCCTATCCATACTGGCAATGACGGGATTTGCACAATCAGCGGCGACGACAAAGAGCTTGAAGGTTACACCTATACCGAGCGATCATCCGATTTACTTCGATGAAGCTGGGAAAATACAACTAATACATGACGAATGGACCCTATTGGTTTACTACAACTTAACGACATACTGGCAAGCAACTGATCGGATCAATGATTATGTGAACCAAATAGATAAACTTTGCCAAAGAATATCACATGAGTATACACCTTGCGAATCAATTGTTGGCCACCTACGTCATGAACTGAGTCACTTAGCCAACTACAACTCCATGCTGCTCACTCAACACTCAAGACCAAAACGAGGTTATTTTGATGGAGTTGGGAAATTAACAAGAACTCTTTTCGGAGTACTCGACGCAAATTTTGCCGAAAAATACGAAAGAGACATACAGAATCTACAATCAAATGATGACTACCTACTACAACTTATGAAAAACCAAACATTAATCGTAGAGGCAGAAAACAACATTATAAAAAGAAACACTGCCTTTATGAATGAACAATTCGAAACATTGCGCGCCTACATGAACCAAACTTGCAGCGACATCACAAAAATAGTGAACAAGGCGCAAATGCTATTCACGATGAATGACATAAATTCCGCTGCCGTGACGTCAACTCTGATTTTAAGTGATTTAAATCGGATATTGGAAATGCTGATAAATGCTCTCGCCAACATTTACAGAGGACATTTAGACACCCATCTATTTCCGGCTAACCAACTGATCGAACAGCTAAACATAATATCCGGAAGGTTGTCACAGGGATTGACGTTACCGGTAAAGGACATTCAAAGGGATCTGAAAAATATCTATGACCTCATCCATGTGAAGGCTCGAATTACAAACAACTATATGCTATTCGAAATACACATCCCCTTGCTGAGCGACGAAGACTACAAGACATATCGAGTCATACCAATACCGTTCCTTAGACAAGGAAGTTTAAAAATCGTACAACCAAGTTCAAGCTTCATCGCAATCAACTTAGTAAAAAACTCTTACATAACAATGGAAGACCAAGACATGCGTCAATGTACTTCATACGGAGAAGACGAATTCATTTGTGTCTCACGTAATCCAGTCTACAACATGCACGACAAAGACGCCCCATGTGAGGCCCAAGTCCTCAACCAACAAGAGTCTTTATCATGCGTCCTCAATGACGTAACATGCAAAGAAACCTGGACAAAGCTACACAAACCGAACATGTGGCTATTTACATTATGCGGAAAACAGCTGATGCGCGTCATATGTAACGATCAAGTTACGCCAGCGATCATTGACGGGACTGGAGTGATTTCCTTGAAATCAAAGTGCTTACTGCAGAAAAAGGACGCCACAATATTTACACACAATCAGCTGGGAAGTAGTTTTAACATGGAACCAGAGATAGAAATACCAACCATAAATTCAACAATTAACAACATCTTTGACCTCGGCTGGAAGAATGCAAAATTAAATATAACAGAACAAGAAACGCCAACTGCCGTAGAAATAAGAAAAATAGATCAACAGTTGGAATTCCAGAAAAACAGAGAAATATTACCGAAGGCGTCTGACATGTCAAGTCACGACATCTATCTCTACTCGGTTACTTCTTTGTTGTTGGGAGGAATCGCTGTGCTTGCCCTCTACATTATCATTAAACGATGGTGCAAAACAAAGAAAGGCGTCAAAACAATCTCTGTCAAAACAAGAGTGACACCTGGAGGAAGGGACAACTTTGGAGAGGACATCGAGCTACAAGAAATACATTCGACAGCAGCGTAGCCCGTTTACAGCGAAGCAAGACAGCCGAAGAAAGCATTTCATTTTGACGAATTAAATTGAGTGTTATATCTATACTTTTACATTTATACTTTTACACATTTACCATTGTTTACTATTTAACTATAATTACTTACTTTACATTTTATTAATTGATTACTTTTACTCTTATCTTAACTATTGTTTGTAATGGATGCTCATCCCACTTTTCTCTCGGGAGCATGTACGGTTCACGTACAGGCAAGTTATTCGCTGACGCCGCGACCTACTTTTATTAATGCATTTTATAATTATTTCTGATACAAAACGTTAGTTGACCATTAGCTACCTTAGCACCACTACGGATTAGCATCCAACATAACGTTGTGTAACTTTGCAATAAACTACTTGGAATCGTGAAGTCTGTGGTTTTCGTCAACTCACCTTACTACAACTTGACCACTCTGAGCCGTACAGGCCCGTAGCTTAGAAGAAGGCAACTTCTTCATAGCTACGCCCCTTATAGCGCCCTCCACCTTCTTAGCAAACCTGGCCTTACGCTCCGCGTCGGAGCCGCCAGCTGCATGCGCCTCTTCGCAAGAGGAGCCCAGACGGGCTGCCCCGCGACCGGCCACCCCGACCAGGTGGCGCCCCTCCTCGGCAGGCCGAACCGAATTCTCGGTCGCAGGGAGCCCTCTCCCCTTGCCTCGGATCCCGCCACGCTTACTGGTGGGGATTTTACGAGCCGAAGCCAGCTCACCTCCAGAAGAAAAAATGACTGATTGTTCCAAGAACGTACCCGTCAGCCATACGTCCCCTCACGGTGCTCCGCCACTTGGGATTCGGGGTAACTTTTTATAGAGGTTTTCTACCTCACGGTCCAGGCAGTTAAGCCAAGACCCTCGGTCCCTATCAAAGCCGCGAGACGTGTCCACGACACTTCGACGGTGGGATTACGATATACGACGGGGACAGGGAGGGACTGCGTCCTTCCCTGTCTGCTCGGAGGCAGGGTAAGTGCACACCGAGCCCGCCCTTGCTCTTCCACTGTGCCCTCTGCTATCCAGAGGGACTCGCGGAAGAACGCCCCGTTGGTCCAGGTTGGAATATAGAATATTAGCCACGGACAGTAACATTAGCCAAAGAATAAGAATCTCTTCCCATTCCTCGAGGAGGGATACTGCCCGCGCCCTGGGTGCACCGGCCTAGCAGCTGCCGTTCCCTCCAGACGTATCTAAAGGGACTGGCAGCCATCAGGCACACATGGAGAAATTCTGACAACGCACCTCAGATAGTTTATAACCTGGGTTAATACACAAGATACTTTTTATACCGAGAGTACGATCCCATGAGACACTTAAAAAATTAAAGCCGCAGGCATATTCTCTGCCAGGGTTGCGGGACTGTTCGAAAGAGATACCGCGGCCCTAGAACACAAAGGGCAATGGACGGAATATGATTGGGTTTTAGTCAGTAAAAGTCTGACACTCCCTCCTGCTCAGCCCAGAGCGGGAGGGGTTATTTGATGATTTCCGACCGGTAAAAAAAAAAAAAAAGGCATATGCTGTAATTAATATTATAGTCCGGAGCTATATTCGAGATAGTTTTACGGTCCCCTCGCTTGTTCGGCATGCCCAGTCTATTTAAGCTGGGCAGCCTTTTTAACCACATCAACGATCCTCGTTATGAAGCGCACAGTTAACAAAATTCTTTCATAGGCCAGTAGCTCTTCCAGCATTTTCTGTTCGGCGTGCTATTTGTGTATCTTATCTTCCCTGGAAAAAGACTATGTAGCTCAAGTGGAGGTATTCGAAACCCAAATAAAGAATCGTACTTACTTTTCGAGTCACATTTGTAATCGGTACAAACCCGTTCGCGTTTGGCATTACAGAAGCAGAAGTTACAATTGTCTAATCTGTATATTTCGTATTCCTCTGAATGGCAGTGATACCGGGTTCGTAAATAACTTGATCCTAAAAAAAAAAAATTTCAATAAATACTTGGGACTATATCAGAATACTAGCGCTGTGATTATCTTTTAAGGTGCACCATGCTAAGTTATGGACCTTTTAGCCTCTTAAAGGACTAATTTATTCTTATTCTTTATTGCACACAGAAAATATATAAGCTATGTTATTGCAATTTGTATGTATATATTTTTACACATGTATACAAATTGCAATAACATAGTTTATATTTTTTTTTGCTTGCTTATGTTCGTTTAATGTGTCATATAAATTTATTTAGTTTTTATTTTTCATTTAATGTTGTTTTATTGGTTTGTTCTGTGCAAGTCTAAGAAATACTTTTGCTATGTTTCTTCCTAAATAGTTGCTAAATCAGTGACGGCACACCCCCTCACTGATTGTTGTGTCAGTTATTTATTTTTATTTTTGGGTAGTATTTTTCAAATTTATTCTCTTTGCATGGTGAAATACTACACATAATCAGCCATTATACTCCTACTGCTGGGGCATGAGCATCCTTTCTTTGTTATGGAGTGCCGAGTGACGGCTCCTCTCTAGTCGTCGAATTTTTAGTTCTAGGATTTCGATTTTTCGATTTTTCGATTTCGATTTCGGTTTCCTTACAATGTTTTCGTTTCCACGTTTTGAGAGCAGTGGTGATGAAATAAACTCAAAGTAAAGTGCCTGCTTGGGTTCGAAGTCACGATCTACACTACATTTATGCTGAATTTGGGTTGAGTAATGACTTTTATGCGGGACACCTGAATATATATTTTAAGGTTTACACAACAGCCTTAAGAGGGAACAGGGGCTGCGATTATCCATACAAATGTATTTCCCTTTTTGTTTCCGTTTTGCCTCTAGATTTTTTTTTTCTATAAAGTTAAGGTCTACTGCAGACACGTCCCTCTCATTTCCTTTTTTTCAGCAACTAGTAAAGAAAATAGGACCCTCCAATAATTACAAAAAAGTATCCATTTTTACGGCCGTGATTAGAGGACTACCAAACAAATTCGAAAAAACTTTAACATAAAAGAAATTGAAAGGATCATTAACACACACTTCCTTAAAATTTTAACGTCAAAAATAATCTAATCGGCTCAATTTTTGAAGAGAAAAAAGGGGAATACGAAACGTCGTTCTCGTCAAAATGTTTGTGATATAATCGGTCTGAGCTGCAGCTGTCCCTATCGCACTCTACCGGAGCAGGCTCGACGCAGCGCGACGGCAATAGTTTCTTCAAATACCTATTTTTCAAATTCGTCGCAGGACTTGTTCCCTCTTAATTATGACCTCATCTTGCTGCTACAAAACAATTAATTTAATATTTAATTAAAAAAACACACTTACGAGTATTAAGTGATCTTGTGCACTTGTTATTAGAACAAATGAGTTGGCGATTGTAGTTGCAGTAGCAATAATTGCATATACCTTTTCTGAATCGCGTTCCTACAACGCATAATCTGGCTTTGGTTGCATTCACTGAAAATCGTATGAATAACATTATATCACGCCTCTAATTCCTGAAGGGTTAGGCAGAGGTGTACATAATAGTACACCAACATTTTTTAAGTAATGTGTTAGGCCCATGTAATAGGGGACGAGCCTATTGCCAGCAACCTGGAATAAATCCAGACTGCTACTGAGAAATTCCTTATGAAAAAATCCAATAACACTTTGCCCGACCCGGGTATAGAACCCAGGACCTTATGCCCAACAGTCGCGCTTGCAACCGCTCGACCGTCGAGGTAGTCAATCGTTTCAATTAATTATTCCAAAGAAGCAGGAAAAGCTGTATAATAAGGACCTTATTATACTTATTAATTGAAAACACCTCGTAGTTCTGCCAAAATTGACCAACCCACATCGCACAATTAATCACATTCTGGCAAAATTGACCAACCCACATCGCACAATTTTAATCACATCCTGGCAAAATTGACCAACCCACATCGCACAATTAATCACATTTTCCGAAGCAGTTGTAAACGATTTTAGCAAAATAAACGCTGACCTATGCATATAAATAAAGATAATAAACTAGTTAAAAACCCTAAGCAAATTGCTGAGTCATTTAACAATTTCTTCGTTGATCAGGTACAGAATGTAACTAGGAAACATAATATGGGCAAGACAAATGGCCAGACTAATATCAGGAATTCTTTATTCATGCTCCCCGTAATACCTCAAGATATTCTAGGTGTAATAAAGCATTTAAAAAATAAAAAAAAAGTTTAGGTACGATGAAGTTTCTACCGCGGCAGTAAAATTTGTTTCTGACATCATAGCCAAACCTTTGAGCCATATTATAAATGCATGCATAAGCTCAGGTATATTTCCAGATCAATTGAAAACTGTTGTCATAAAACCACTACATAAAAAAAAAAACAATAAGGAAGATATGTCAAACTACAGACCAATAGCCTTAATTTCAGTATTTTCTAAAATATTCGAAAATATTATATATGAATCTATTAACACATTTGTAATTAAAAATAATATTTTATGCGAAGAGCAAAAGGGATTTCGAAAAAATAAAAATATTAACATGGCAATATTTGATCTTTTAAAAGTGATCTTGAATAATGTGGATAAGAAAAACCCTGTATGCGCAATTTTCACTGATATGACAAAAGCTTTCGATTATGTAAATCATGATACCCTATTAAATAAACTTGAAGATTATGGTATAAGAGGCAACGTACTAAACCTAATAAAGTCTTACCTCACTGGTCGAAGACAGTACACTGAAATATCGAGAGTATGTACTAAAACTAAGCGTGAATTCAAATATTTATCTTCTAGTAAAATACCTAAGTTTGGGGTTCCGCAAGGGAATGTACTTGGGCCATTATTATTTCTGCTTTACATTAATGATCTACCGCGTCAAATTCATCATCCAATGACATTATTTGCAGATGACAGCACAGCTTTAATTGAATGCATAGATAAAATGACATAAAAAATGATATAAACGACACCCTCAAAACTATAATAGATTGGCTTAATAAAAATAATCTTGTGATAAACCTAAATAAAACACAAGTCATGCATTTCTACCAGCGGCTAGAGCCAGAAAATATGATAATTAAATATAATGACCAAAACGTAGATACAACTACAGTAACAACATTTCTAGGAGTACACATCGACAATAAACTGGCATGGAAACATCAAGCTGAAAACGAGTGAAATAAATTAAGTAAAATAGCACATGTACTCTATACATTAGTGACAGCATATCATGGCTTAGTTGCTTCCTCACTAAGATTTGGTGTCATTTTTTGGGGAAACTGCAGTGAGAGAGAAAGAATATTTAGGGCCCAAAAACGTTGCCTTCGATCAATGACAGGCCTTAAAACTACAGAAAGCTGTCAACCTGTTTTTAAATCTCTAAGGATACTTACATTGCCATCGTTATATATACTGGAAGTTGCCCTATTTGTTAGAACGAACAAGCACCTGTTTACGTCAGTAGTGGATAAAAGACAACGCTCAGGACCAATAAGGTCACAATATAAAAATCAACTTTACTTAGGTGGTTACCAAACGTTTTTACATAAAAACAATATTTTAACCATGGGTCCTATTATATAATAAACTACCGACACAATTAAAAGAATTACCCATCAAAGTATTTTAAACAAAGTTAACAAACTGCTACTGGACAAGTGTTACTACGCAATTAAAGATTTCCTTAATGACAAAACTTTCTGTTAATAGGATGTATGCTACTTCTGTGTGATTTAATTTAGCGACATTTTTATTTTTTATTGCAATTCTAATGTTGATTTATTTTATTTTTTTGCCATTTCTCGAATTTATTGACATTATTAATTGAATTTATTGGGATTTTAAACTTAATTTGTTGACATTTGTAATTGAATTTTCTGACATTTAATTGATTGACTTTTGTAGTTTTGGTTATTCACATTTATTTTTTCCTTAGAATTCTTTTTCTTATTTAAATTATTGACATTGTGCTTACTTCCGAATGTTTTTTTTGGATAATATGAGTATTTTTAATAATGATAGTATTGTTGCCAAATGAATGGAATGCTTCTTTAATTTAAGGTTTTTTTGTTTTTTTTTTTTTGTTTTGTAAATGTACCTATTATGTTAAATAATTTTGCATGCCGTAAGGCAAAATGTATCGGGACGCTCATCAAAATAACTACCTTAATTATCTGTATACCTACATTATTGGCAAATAAATGATTTCTATTTCTATTTTAAATCTGTTGTAAGCATACCTTTTGGATGTATATGAAAGTGATCTTACTGAGTATTAAACCACCAGAGACCGAAAATGTTACCTGTTTAATGGTTTTAGGACTAGCACAAGCAACGAGAGGCCTAAACCCAGCAGGGAGTGAAATCGGGCTGTGGATGATGATGATGATAAGGGTTTTAATAGGGTATTCTTTTAGGGTTAGGTGAAAACCCTAGAATGAAGGTTAACCATATTATAGGGTTAATCAGCCTAATGATATCCGACTCATGCACAAAGTTAATTGTTATACATACAAATATGCAAGAAAGTGCCTTATAGCCCTTATTGGTCCCGTAGAAGTTTTTGATCAGTATTATAAACAGGATAGATAGGAATCAATAAAAAAAATTGAGTGACACATTCTTGCCAACCGTATTTTTTTTTTTGAAAATCTGTGAATGGGGATCAAAATTTCACATAAAATTATAGATAGTCTTCTAAAACCAGTTTCGTGTATCTGCAACGATAAAGTTAATTCCTCTTACTGGCCCGCTGAAAGTATCCATCCTGTATATGTCTAACTGGTTAACCTTTAAAAACCCTATTATGTTAGACTCTACACTCGAAGTTGTAGACGATTATGTCTATCTGGGTCAAACGGTTCAGTTAAGTAGGTCTAACTTCGAGAAACAGGTCAATCGTCGAATCTGACTCGGCTGGGCAGCGTTCGGGAAGTTGCGTGGTATCTTCTCGTCCAACTTACCGCAGTGTCTCAAGACGAAAGTCTATGACCAGTGTGGGTTGCCAGTGATTACATACGGGAAAGAAAACCTGGTCGCTCACAATGGGCCTCATCAGAAGGCTTAAAGTCACCCAAAAGGCAATGGAGAGGGTTATGCTCAGAGTTTCTTTGTGTGATTGATTCAGAAATGAAGACATCCGCAAGAGAACCAAGATTACCGACGTAGCCCAAAGAATTGCCAAACTTAATTGGCAATAGCGAGTAATGTGCCACATTGCTCGCTGAACTGATGGCCGATGGGGCCGAAAAGTTCTGGGCTGGCGACCACGAACCTAAAGACGTTGCGTTGGAAGGCCTCCCACTAGGTGGACCGATGACCTGGTGAAGGTGAGAGTGATGATGATGATGATGTTAGATATTGTGGGTTGGCTCATTATGGCAGAACTATGTACGTCCAATTTGTGGGTTGGCTCATTATGGCAGAACTATGTACGTCCAATTTGTGGGTTGGCTCATTATGGCAGAACTATGTACGTCCAATTTGTCCTACCGCGCTCACTGACGGACGACCACTTTTAATTCTTATTTTCTGAGAAATAAAGTTGAAAAGTGATTGACCGTCAAAAGCAACTGTTAAATTACTGGCGCTATCATAGTTTGTACCAAGCATCTCGTCATTGGTTGAAAATCTGTCTAGGTAATTTTTATTTCAAAATAGCTTGACCTCATCGGTCAAATTGAGACTGAACTATGAACACGCCATCTACAATCAGCTTTCACCTGCCTTCACAATTGTACCTAGGTTTTCGAATGGGGAAGGCAACCGTAAAATCTTCTTTTTCTTGTGGTTAGTGCCTAACCTGGTGTCAGAGATTTTATGCCGCCCATGGGCCTCTGACTTGGCTTTACATGCCGTCAAGAAATATCTCTCAGGCATGCTGTTTCCTCACGATGTTTTCCTTCACCGCAGCAAGTGATAATTATACAATACGCAGCCAGTAGCGTAGGGTCAAATTTTGTAAGAGGTAAGCCGGAGAAGGTACATATCTTTACTGTGATTTTATTATTTGTCCATAAAATACTGGCTGTGCCATTTTTCAAAAGGAAGCCGGTAGGAATCGAGTTGTAAGGACCCTTCGCTACTGATACGCACATGAATCCGAAAAATCAAAGGTGCATGCCTTGGGTTCGAACTCGAGACACTGTAAAGAACTGTGTCGATGAACTGTAAAGTTAATGACGCTAACAAGCAAGTTCCAAGCGTCGTCATTGGTTGAAAAGCCGTTACAAGTAATTTTATAAATATTTTATTATAATTTTTCAAAAAAGTTTGACCTCATGGTCAGATCAGAACGTAGGTATGGTCACGCCATCTACAATGAGCTTTGACAAGCCTTTCTCATTGAAGTTTTATTGTCAGTGTGTACGTGAAATGGATATATAATGAATAAATACTTTGTCTCGCCGAAAATGCCAATGGATATTCCTATCAAAACACTTTTAAATGTGATGTTTTAGTATACTTAGCTAATATCTGCGAAAAATCTTGGTTTTGTTGTCTATGACTTTTTAATATTTCTAAGGTTAGAAAAGTAATAAAACCATCCATCCCCGTAAGCGAAGCCGAGGGCTAAAGTTAGTTATTACTATAAAAACAATAATTACTGTCATAAGTCGGTTCAACTTTTTCTGTAAGAAAAAACACATAATTAGTTTTTTTTTTGTTTATTTCTGAGTCAACTAGCTTACTACAGTAAAAAATATATGGGGACAGTATCACCTTAATTTACTTCAGTGGGAGAGTGAGATAGCGCTATACAGGACGTCTAGCTCCGTCTCTTTTCCACACTTACAAGGTGGTAGGTAGTGGAAGGTCTCCAAATATGTGACAGTGAGCTGAAGCCCTTTGTGAACGGAACCCAATGGAATTATTATATACCCTTATCTTTATGCCTAGCTGTTATTGGTAGATCCTTGAAAAAATAATTGTGAAAATTAAAATGTATGGTGAATCTAAAGTGTGTAACAAGACCCTTAACGAAGCCGAAAGGCACTTGTTCTCCTCGTCATTGAGATCATTTTTTTGTTCTAGATCATACTACCCTGGGAACCTTCTAGTTACGGAGATATTGGGGGTCAGAGTTTCAAGTTTGTACACAAGATTTTTTTTTTAAACACATACTTTTAATGTTCGATTTTTACTTTAAACACCTCGACGACTCCTGTACTATTCCACCTACCCATCAGCTCAATGTTTTCAGTCCGTTTCATTATGTCCTACACTTTTTTTTTTTCATACGGGAAATCATCAAATAACTCCTCCCGCTCTGGGCTGAGCAGGAGGGAGTGTCAGACTTTTACTGACTAAAACCCATCCATGTTCCTTCTTTTGCGCTTTGTGTTCCAGGGCCGCGGTATCTCTTTCGAACAGTCCCGCAACCCTGGCAGGCGTCGGTCGTTTCGGACTCCTTCCTGTTTGCTGACATCTCTTTGAGGCGCGCGTGGAACACGAACGCCCCGTCAACACGGCCTGTCGTCATAAGACGGACGGACGACGAGCTATCCCATAGCTCACCGTCCACAGGCCTGCGCCTACGGTGGCTGCCATGGGGGCCACCACGTGGCCCCCAACGCCCGGTGCGTCTCCCGCGGTGGCTGGGACGTGAAGTTCTCTCCCTCTCACGTTCCGCCACCTCCTTCGCTAGCATGACTGCTTCACAGAAGGAGGTGACGGCGTCCCATTCCGTCTCGCTCCGGACCATGGATTGAACCAAGGCCGGATGTGAGAGGTCGCCACCGCCGACCGCCGCTACGAGGACACGGCGGTGCTCTGCCCACGCGGGGCAGATCTCCACCGTGTGCTCCACCGTGTCTTCCGGTCGATCCTCACAATGGAGGCACCCGGGCGTTTCCTCCCGCCCGATTCGGTGCAGGAACCTCCCGAAACAACCGTGTCTGGTGAGGACCTGCGTCAGGCGGAAGGTGAGGGCGCTGTGGCGCCTCTCTAGCCACTCCTCAAAGAGGGGACTTATCGCCACTATTGAGGCGTGCCCTGCACGGGGTTGCGACAGTCGCTCTCTCAATGTCGCCATGAGATCGCGCCGGAGGTCTGTCGATGATTTGCCGCGGCAGCGGAGTTACCCCCCGGCGTAGTGCCTTCACGCGCCATTCATGCAGGCGCGCTAGGACTATCGCCTCCAGATCCCATGGCGGCAATCCAGCAAGGAGGCTCGCCGCCTCGCCGGAGATCGTGCGGTATCCCCGGACCAGCCATACGGCTACCACCTTTTGGGGCGCGTTCGCGGCAGTGGGCGGCCCGCAGCCTTAATGAACGCGCCCACACCGGGGCCCCGTAAAGGGCCATGGACCGCACATTATGTCCTACCCTAAAACGTGATTTTTTATCCCAAAAAAAAGCCGTTTCCCAGCAAACTTTTTTGAGTAAAGTTACTTAGTTTGATGTCATAAAGCTCGGTTGACGGCTTCGTTAAGGGTCTTGTTACACCCAGTTTTTTTTTTTTTTTTGTAAGTTTGTATGTAGTGGTCATCATCGGAACTACTGATCCAATTCCGAAAATTCTTTCACTACTTTTTACATTGGCTACATTTAAAACGTCCCTATAGGTTAATTTTCGTACATAACGGGAGCGAAGCCGTGAACAAAAGCTACCTAATAGAGGATACGTACGCGGCAGTTCACATTTGTTATTGGAGCAGACTCTTTGGCCGTCCTCGTTACAGTAGCAATAGTTACAAACATCCACTCTGTATCTTTCACCAATAGTGCATGGTTTGACTTCAAAATTATCTTCATTATTTGGCATCCGTAAAAATGTTGGAGCTGAAAGAACATATTTTTAGGATATCATGCCTGTAATCCACCACAAACTCGGCAGACGTGTATAGTGCACATATATTACACGCGTTAGGCTCAAGTCTCATGAAATAGGGAGCGAGCCTATTGCAATCAACCGGGCACAAATCCAGTGGCTGCTACGTAGAAATTCCTTTTGGAATAAACGAATGATACATAATTGCCCAGCCTGGGAATCGAACCCAGGACCTCAAGCTTACCAGTAGCATTTGCGACTAGATCAATGAGGCAGTCAAAGAAAGCACTTCATAATAAAATAGGTCATGGCTAGCGAGGCAGTCCACATGTGGGACGTGAGTATAGTAGTCATTCTGCCGATAGCCGTGTCGGCCAATGGCTTAATGGCCAATAGCCTCACCAACGAATGAGAAGGCTTTCGCTTGGCAGCTGGAGCGAGGGCTTGAATTTGAAAGCAGTACTTCTGGACACGGCGCTTATTGTTAGACGGTTCCTCTCTCAAGAGCCCTGACCACCGGTAGCTCGAACACTGTTCCCGATGCCGGTGCGCTACTATTTTTCATATTTTTTAATGTTTTTTTTTGTTAATTTTACATGGTAATATTTAAAAATGTAAAACATAATGTCACAGATATACAGGGTGTAACAAGACCCTTAACGAAGCATTATGTACATCAAATTAAGTAACTTGACGCAAAAATTATTGCTGGGAAACAACTTTTTTTTTGGGTTGAAAAATCATGTTTTTCGGTAACACTCAATGTAAAGGACTTATAACACAAAAATCATACATTACAAACATGTATTTAAAAAAAAACTTGTGAAAAAGATGGAACTTTGACCTCCAATATTTCCGTAAATAGGAGGTTCCCAGGTATGGTCTAGAACAAAAAAAAATCGCATGACGGGGAGAACAAGTGCCTTACGGCTTTGTTAAGGGTCTTGTTACACCCTTTATATAGACCTAATGTATTATGGGTGAGCTCCTATTCCCGGGTCGGGCAAAAACTGTTTATTGGGTTTTCCATTAATTATTGCTCAGATATCAGAATTAAGATCAAGAGGCCTACTTTTTTTTTCTTATTTTTTTTTTTTTCGATTGGGTATTCATCAAATAACTCCTGCCGCTCTGGGCTAAGCTGAGCAGGAGGGAGTGTCAGACATTTACTGACTAAAACCCGTACATGTTCCTTCTTTTGCCCTTTGTGTCCCGGGGCTGCGGTATTGAACTGTAATTGCAAGCCGCACGCTGAGTCCAAATACAAAACAAGCCTCCCCCGCTCGCCTCACTTCCCACCCGCGTAATGTGGCTAGATCAGACATTATTAATTATATTGGACGTCGGTAAAACACGTTACGCGATACGACGTTCACAAAGTAACTTACTGACCGGCTGCGTGTCAAACTACTCTCTAAAAGTGTACTTAGTTCAGTATTTTCTGGTTCTTTCTGTATTCTGAGAATAATTGTAAAGTGCATACCTAAACCAATTTTTACAGAACTGGGGTTCTGTAAAAATTGGTTTCTGATTTTTTCCTGATGGAAAGACCAAATGACACTTTACCGACCATCGATAAAATTAAGCATAGATTCCCTAATTTCGATATGTGCACATTATGAAGAATCACACTGTATTCTCTATGGAATTGTTTAGCTCTAATAGTCTTTCTCTTGTTGATAATGATCTTGCATTGTATGTGCAGATTTTAAGTTAATGTGTAGTTTTCGATTTGCTCTTTCCTTCTTTTTAACCGACTTTCTTCAAAAAGGAGGAGGTTCTCAATTCGGTTGATTTTTTTTTGTTTTACCTCAGAACTCCGTCATTTGTAAACCGATCTGAAAAATTCTTTTTTCATCTGAAATGATATGCTTCCCGATTGGTCCCATAGAAATTTCATCAAAATCGGTTTAGGAATTTGGTTGTTTTCCTCACGTTAATTTTGACATCACGCGACGTCGCGTGCTGGCGCTCGCGCGCTCTGATGTACATCACGCGACATCGCGTGATACTTGCTAGTTAAATTTGACACACTCCCCGATTTCTGATTGAGCTGAAATTTTGCGCGCATGTGTATATCGCAAGACAATGCAATATTATGATGACATGGACCTGATCTGATGATGGAGCTGGAAGGTGGCCATGCGAACTCTGTAATAAAACGACGCAACGCCGTCGAGTTTGGACTAGTTTGATTTGTCTTGACAAGTACTGTAGTCCTAAATGGTAATCAGGGTCTGATGATGGAGCTGCTGGAAGGTGGCCAAAGGAACTCCATTAAAACGTCAAAACCCCATCGAGTTTGGGCTCCTATAATTCATCTTGTCGAGTACTTTAACTAACTTCTAGTTACAATGTCAAACTAATTCATGACAAATGACAAATTTGTGTGGTATACTACAACTAAAAAGGTAAAATAAAAAAACTTTCTGCGAAAGCAAAACCGACTTCTAAAAAAACACTAAAAATGTCTAAAATAACTTTACTTTCGGAAGTCGGTGTCTTTGTTTGTATCTTTTTTGCCACCGACTTCCGAAAGTAAAGTTATTTTAGACATTTTTAGTGTTTTTTTAGAAGTCGGTTTTGTTTTCGCAGAAAGATTTTTTTATCATTGTTTGATGGAGGGTGTTGGTCGTTCTCCCCACGGGGACTAGCCGGATTGGGGAATTGGGTCTTATTTAATTTTGCTGTTTCTGTTCTGTTCCTGATTTCCGGTAATTTGTTGGCATTACTTGTTGCTTCTAGATTTAAAATAGGTGCGTTAGTTTCGGTATGTGTTTCTGTCCGATAACGAGTATGTATAGTATCTCCCGCATGTATTGAAAGCCATCAGTTTGGGCCGCGCCTTTTTGAAAGGCGTCCTTGTTGCTTGTTTTTTTTTGCTTTTTCGAAGTTGTCTTATCTTGGTTGCCAGGACTTGGGGTTTCCGATAATCTTTTCCTTTTCTCAAATTCTATTTTATGTGTTTTTTTTGCTTGTTTTATTTTTTTTCTGTAATACTGCTTTTGGTAAGTCATGAGTAATGTAGGCATTTGATTTTAGATTCTTTTTGTTTTTCAAAATCTTGTTTTTTTTTTCTGCGGTGTTGTTTTGCGAGTGGGATTGGTCTAATTTTTTGATCATCCTCTCCCCTTTTCCCAGCCTCTGAACTCTATCGATTTCACCTGCTCCGATTTCCACTACGATATCGATTTCCGATACGATATTACAAGAGTAGTTAGGTCTTCGCTGTCTTCTTCTTTAGTTTCTGGGAGCCCATGATTTAGTATGTTGTGTCTCCGGCTGTTAGTCTCGAGATTTAGTATATTATTATTCAAAGATTCCACTTCTTTCTCGTTTTCATTCGCTTCGATAATCGGCTTAATTTTCTCATCCACTTTCAATAATACAGCTGTTGTGATATTGTCAGTAATAACTGACAATATCACAAACAACCACAATAGTGGTTGTTTGTAAGTTCAGTTGTTCCGTCATTTTTATGAGTAGTAGTGACATCTCTGGTGACAGCTCGGCAGACATTGTGTGGTGAAACGAAACGTAATTTCTCGTAAGGTTTCTGAACGAATCTTTATTTTCGTGAGTTGGTAGCACCATGTCAGCTGGCTGCTGTTTATGTTTGACACTAAACCCACTTAACATCAAACACAGTTAATTTTAAAATGTATTTCGGTTTTATTCACTTTGGATGCGTATTTCTGTTGTTTTTATGATCTGTTTCGAAGCACAAGCGTATGAGAGCTATTTGAGGTGGCACTTTTACACTCGATGTTTATTGTTTCTAACTTTTATTAAATTATTTGCGAGAGCGTTTGACTTGACGTCTGACTTATTGCGTATCCGGAAACGGATACCACTTGCACTCAATAAAAAACACCATACTATTAACTTTTATAATTACTCAGTGTCCAGAGGGGTAGCGAAGTCGTCGAAAAACAGGAGGAAGCAGATAATAACGTTAGGGAGCACATTCACGTAAACTCGGAAGCAACGGAATGACTAAATATTAACTTGTGAATGAATTATGAATATTAATAATTCAAAAGAAGATTTTTGCATAACAATTGAAAAGACGCAGCTACAACTTGTTTTATGGAATAGTCCTGTTCTTTTTAACCGACTTCCAAAAGGAGGAGGTTATCAAGTCGTCAGAATATATATATATTTTTTGTATTTTCAGCGATATCTTCGCCAATTGTGAACCGATTTTGATGATTCTTTTTTTGTTTGGTATAATATTGTTTCGCGGTGGTCCCATTTTATATTTGGTGAAGATCTGATGCTGATCTTCGGAGATATACTATGGAACTCTTCAAAAATAGACGGCAAATCTGTCGTGATTGCTGCAGTCGCTTGGATGTTTATAGTTTATACAACATCATAACATAATATCACGCTTATATACTCTAGTGGGTACGCAGATGTGTACTGTACAACTTTTCGATAGTTAGGTATGTTAAGTTCTATTTTATTGGGGATAAGCTTATTACCATGAAATGTATTGTTAGCGGTTCACTAATGTTTCACCAAAACTCTTTTGACAATATTTGAACCGACTTCAAACAAAATGAGGAGGTTCTACGTTTGGCTGTGTGTCCCGTATGTTCGCCGATTTCTCCGCTAATTGTGGACCGATTGTCGAAATTCTTTTTTTATTCGAAAGCGTATACTACTGAGGTGGCCCCGTTGTTACAAAGTTAGAATCTGATGATGGGATCCCAGGGAAATCGAGGGCAACCCTGACATTTTACAATGTTTTTCATATAGGTACTTTCTAACGATATTTGTACCTGATAATCATTATCTCATGTTGCTGAGCTGATGATGGAAGGTATAAGTCAGGATCTGATGCTGATCTTCGGAGATATACAATGGAACGCTTCATTAATAGACAGAAAATCTGTCGTGATTGCTGCAATCGCATGGATGTTTATTTTTTACACAATATTAGAACATAACATAACGCCTGTATGCTCTGAGAGAGTACGCAGATGTGTACAGTACACCCAGATTTCGACAGTTAGGTTAGGTAACCCTATAAGTTACATTTTATTGGGGATAAGCCTATTACCATGAAAGGAGTTATTAACAACGTAAAATAAATGTATAGCAAATATTTGTGTAGAATATTGAAACTAAAAGAGGAAAAATAAAAAAAACTTTTTTGCTAAAAATAAAACCGACTTCAAAAACAAAAAAACGTGGAAAAATAACTTTAGCTTCAGAAGTCGGTGGTAAAAAAATCAATGGAACAAACAAAAGTCGCCGTCTACCGAAGCTAAAGTTATTATTCCACGTTTTTTTGTTTTTGAAGTCGGTTTTATTTTTAGCAAAAAAGTTTTTTTTAAATTTATAATAACAACTCTACACATTGACTTACTAGGTGACTTAGTTAGTTTTTTATCATCAGTTTTTCCAAGACATTCTCGAAATGTGCAGACTTCTTGTCTATTGAGACAGGCACAAAAATTACAAGAATCTATTTTACGTATTTCCCCTTTTTTACAAGTAGCCGCAGTAGTATGAGGTTCTGCAGAAAGAAAAAAAAAAACATGAAATACCTGCAATTAAACTCATTCTCACATCTCCTGGAAGAGCCTTGCCTTGCCTTGGCTTGATCTTGGCTTTTAACAACAAACTCTTGTTTTGTGTTAAGTTTATTAAACTTAGAAACATGTTTTATTGAGTTACCTAATTTAATGTTTATGTTCACGTAAGTATTGCGTATTGAAATTACCATCTTTTTTATCAATGTTTGCATAGCGAAATGTGTCATTGCACTACATATTAGTTTTTACCATCTTTTGTAACACTTTTACCGCAACTAAATAATTTTGATTATGACTTTACATAACGTCATGCCTGTAGTCTCCGAAAGGATAGGCAGAGGTACCTACAACCACATTGCATTGAATCGAAACCAGGACCTCATACAAGGAATAAAAGAAAAAAGGAAATAAAAAAAGGACCACAGGACAGGACAGAACCTACCTTCCCTTGGTTGCATCGATGACGATTTCAGCTTCACCGGTAAATCGGCAATGGACTTATCAACTGGTGTGAAACGCGGCAGGCTGTTTGGTGGCGTTGCAATCTTAGAGTGTCTTTAGTAAAGTGTGAAACTGATCGATTAAAGCGTGTACGGGCAACCAGCGGGAAGTATGGATTGTTTGTGTAAATGTATGAAACCTAGGAATTGTAAAAAAATACTAGGAACTATGAATGTATTTTATTTACAACCAGACATTGACCTGCAAATTGCAATAAACGTAAGAAAATTTAAATTTCGCGGGCTACCCTTGCGCTTCCATCTTAATAATCGGAGTCCATAATATTATTTATTTTGGTTTGTCGGATTGTCAAGATTTATTCCGTTAGGCTCGTACGTCATGTGGAAGAAAAAGACGGATTTGTGTAATAAAAACTTTTTCTTAAATTAAGAAATTATCTGAAAAGACAAATTAAAAAAAAAAAAAATTTTTTGGGGTAATTAAAGTCCAACTGAAAAAGATTGAAAGATTTTTCTTTTGCAATTCGACTTACAGTTTTCTAATCTTTTACTCTGGACGCTCTTAATGTGCACGTTTAGGATGGAACGTTTTTTTTTCTCGAATCTTGATTTGGAATAGTGATAAAAAGTTGCCAATTGCCATCAGTTACTTCCGTAAAAAATATAAATATTATCAGATAACGTTAAGAGATGACATCGAAATTTTACAAAAATGGCAATTGAGGGGCTATTTTCAAGGACTACAGAGTAGTTCAGAGTTAATTAAAACAAGGTTGTTTTATTCAGAAAATATATTAAAACTATTGTTTCCTAACTGAATTTCCTAATCGAATATTTCATTGTAATACTATATTTTGGCGCTGGAGAGGCTAAGTGCAGGACAAAGCGGGGAGGGTCTCACGCACTGATCCAAGGAGCTATTAGTTAATCTGTGACTGAACTACGAATTGCAGCGTTTATTTCAGCTAGTTGCGATAATTGTCTCATGGTGAAAGGTTAATTATTTTCGAAAGTTCTTGTTGTTTTACTGATTTAAGTGTTTTAACATGAGTTTTAAGAGACAAAAGATAAAATGTCCGAAGTTTTGTGATAGTCCACAAAGAAAATATCTTACCTACCCACGAAAATGTGGTGAAATTCTATGAATGGGATCGTCAAGACGTCGTTGAAAAAACTGAAGGAAGGAAGGTTAGAAGAGTTCAGAGTACAGAGTAGAATATTTTTGACATAGCTGCATGTAAATGTAAAGAACTTGTAAGCTTCTTTAAGAGAAAAACGGGTGCCAAAACAGAAACAAATATTTTTAGAAGACCAACTTACTAACAAATGAATAATTAATGGAAAAATGGATCTGATCCAGTGTTAAAAAATTCAGAATAGTTGATTCTAAAACAACAGGCATAACTCAATCACATGAAACGAAGGAATTCTCTCTCCTTCGTTTCGGATCTGAATTTAGTCCCGACGTCAACCTTCCTTCCTGTTCTTCGGCAGCTGCAGAGGGTCTTGACACTGCTACTAGCCTACTAAACTCAACGATGTCAGTCTTCATAATTTGACGACTGTCTGCGATAGATAATAAGGAGTATCAGACCGAGCTGCGGCGGCTGTCGTATCATCTGTTCTATTTTCACTTCTAATGTCAACTCTGAGGCGCATACGACTAAAATTGTGGACAGGATGACGTTAAGAAGAATAAAAAGTTTCTTGCCCATTCTTCTCCATAGAGATCTACGCTTTGGAATGGGCAACTACAGTACTTTCACAAGTTATTATGCCTTGTGTCTGTGACTGTAGCTTCGCCTTTGTTTTTCTGACTTTCAAAAGGGCCTGCTAAGGTCTAATTGAAATAAACGCTTTGAGTTTGAGTTTGAAAAAAGCAAGTACAGGAGCCAATTTTAACAAAAGAAAGAAATACTGAAATTCCTGCGTTTTATTTTGATGGAAGGAAACACATGACAACTAAATATTATTTTACGTATTTTAAGTGACGTATTATAATTATAAAAGAAAGAGTTTCTGTTTATGTTGGGTATGCGGTTCCAGCATTTGGCAGCGCTAAAATTATTGAACGAGCTATCCATCGTTTTTTGACGTCTAATACTTCCAATGAGGAGAAACAAGACCTTAAGAATATTATATTATTATTAGGCGAAGCTGTATTGGTGTTCCATCAGAGTTGTTACAGAAGCAGCTCTAAGTGTATGCGACATGTGTTAGTCTGTTGTCTCAAGGAATGGATTCATAAAATCTAAATTGGCATCTCGAAAGGTCATTCCAAACATCAAGTGAAAAAGGATTTTTACAACAAAAAATAACGTTTTTTAACGTTAATTAACGTTTTTCTGAATCTATCTCTTCTTTTCTGTAATCTGTATCTTTTTTTCTTCGATTAATACTTTTACTAATTAAAATATAGTTTTGCTTTAATCGTTACCGTCACAATATTTCATATTTAGTTATGATTTATTTCAAGAGTGTTCCATAGGAAATGTCCATAAAAACTTAAAAGGTGAAATTTCAAACTTCTGGCGGGGGTTTAAGATCTCAAGCTAGAACTTTCAAATTAAGCAGTTATTCGTATTTATATAAGGCAACTTTTCCCTGGTATTCCAATCCGATTTTTTTTTCCTCACAAAAGTGTTTCACCCCATCGTTCTCACTTATTTATATGTATAATCTCAACATGAATGATATAACCAAGATTTTGTGTATTATTATTTTCTAAATGAAAAGATATTTGTGTTTTTATTATTTTGTTATTTTATTTATGTCATTTTAACTAATTTATAATCTAAATTTTTGACCATATTTACTATCTCTAATTTAACTTATTTTTATTGTATTTTTAAATTGGATTTTGAACATTTTTACATTTTATTTGACATGGAAAAGTATTGTATTAATTTTAAGTTTTATTAGTTATTTTGATGTTAAATTTAGTTGGAATAGTATATTGTGTGTTGTGTATTTCTCTTTATTGTTATACTAACAAAATTATGGATCGTTGTGTCTGAATTAAATAAATTTAATTGAATTGAATTATTTTGATTTAAAAGAGTGTCCATGGATTTCTTGCCCATTCTTCTCTATAGATATCTACGCTTTGGAATGTGCAACTACAGTACTTTCTCAAGTTATAATGCCTTGTGACTGGGACTGAAGTTTTTTTTTTGTTTTTCGGAAGTGCCTGTAATGGTCTACTTGAAATAAATGCTTAGTTTGGCACACATGTTTAGAAGCTGGTGTTGACGAACATATACAAAAAAATGCTATTCTGACAATATATGTAATATTGTCAGAATTCGGGTCGAATTAATAACGTCTTTTTTTTTAATCGGTAAAAAAATTGAAATGTGAAAGTCCTTGCAGAAATACGAAACGCTTCGAAACTGATTAATACTATTGTCCAGGAAGAACGAAACGCTCCATGCGTTTCTTCCAACCAGGAAGCGCCATCTAGCGGTAACATGAATGACTTACACTTACCGACATGATTGTTTTTGTTTCCTTTTTTCTTCTTAGAATTCTTTTTATTACTTTTGCCGCCGCCACCTTTGCATTTTTTTTGAGTGCACATCCACTGTCTTGCAAGACATATACAACGGTTACATTCTTCATATTTGTAATCCCGGTTAACACATTCTTTTGTTTTTTCTTTTTTTGCAGGTCTCTCTCTTTTTCCTAAATTATCTAGAAACATGGAGAATTCAACGATTATTCTTTAGTTGACTAAGTAGTTTTATCCAATCCGTATTTGCAGAACTAGCCCGATTAAGTAAAACAAATTGCGGAACGGCTCCGGAAATCCGAATACTAGTAAATACTTTAGAATTCGGACGATTATTACACTGAAGCATCATTCTGTCAGTCCGATCCGTTATTATTTTGTCCATTTCGATTAATCTCTAAGCTAAAATGTATACTTCTAAATCTTTGTGTGCAAGAATTATACGTGCAAACGTATTTTCCATTTTGACAAATACACGTGACGTGTTCCTCATACCTCTTTCAATGTTTTACGCTAAATGTATTTATAACATATTTCTGATTCTGTCAATAGCTTTAAGGCTACAGAGAGAGATGATTTTTTAAATAAATAATAATCTCTCGAGGCTTTCACTCGGTGGTTGGATCAAGGGCCTGATTTATAAGGCAGTACTCCTCGTACGGCTCGCATTGTGAAGAAGTTCCTGTCGCTGGAACCCTAACCACCGGTAGCTTCGACCTTGCTACCGACACCGGCAGACCACTACTGTGAATGTTTTTTTTTTTTTAAATATAATAATGTAATAAGCCGAGAAAGATAAGCAAATCAAGTATCATGACATGGCTCGCTCGCGAGGTTGTCGACATGTGGGATGTGGACTCAGCGATCATTGTGCCGATAGTCGTATCAGCCCATGGCTTAATTGCTAAGAGCCTCGATAAATACCTGAGGAGGCTCTCGTTAGGCAGCCCTGACCGCCCATAGCTTGAACCCTGTTCCCGATACTGGTGAGCAACAATTTTTTTATATATTTTTAAATGTTTTTTATATTGTTTTTCTTTTAAAGAATATTTAAAAATCTAATTGATTTGTAAACATAAATAAAGGAAATAATGCTACACGGATTTCGTGGTGTGGCGCACATTTATATTTTTGACCTTCCCATCATTGTTATGCTGTCATTTTGTCTAAGTCTTGGGCCAAAAATATCAATGACAGAAACTTGTTCACGACACAGACTGGTCGTCAGGTGAATGAAAAAGATTAAAATCGTTAGATGTTCGTAGAGGTCCAGCGAACGTGTTTACTGACAAGAGAAAGCCGCACACACCGGATTAAAAGATACATAATATTTTCTGTAAGAATGAGCGGGATCAGTTTTTGACGCGGTAGGGTGAATCATAACGATTACAATCTTTGGTTAGTGACGAATGATACGTACGTAAACCAGTTTTAAAACCACCGGATGCAGCTGAATACCAGTATTTTACATAGAACGACTGCCAATCTGACCTCCACAACCCAGTTAGTACTGGGCTATACGATACTCCTTGGTAAGACTGGTTGTAAGACTTTCGGACCACTGTGTATTTATAGATATAGATAAGTTTGAAATACGTAGCCGCAGCGTAGCGTAGCGTATTCTTTTTCGAGCCATAATTATTATCTGACCAACGCCAGCGATTTTGTGATCATATGATCACAAACACTAAAATCAATTTTTAAAGTTTGGCCGTCGAGACACCGACCCTTTTTTTTTCCGAATGGGAAATCATCAAATGACTCCTCCCGCTCTGGGCTGAGCAGGAGGGATTGTCAGACTTTTACTGACTAAAACCCATCCATGTTCCTTCATCGCCCTTTGTGTTCCGGGGCCACGGTATCTCTTTCGAACAGTCCCGCAGCCCCGGCAGGCATCGGCCCTTGCGGACCCCTTCCTGTTGCTGACATCTCTTTGAGGCGCGCGTGGAACACGAACGCGCCGTCGACACGGCCTGTCGTCAAAAGACGGACGGACGGCGAGCTAGCCCATAGCTCGCCGTCCACAAGCCCGCGCCTACGGTGGCCGGAGGCCACCGTGCTACCAAGATGTGCAGCCACTGTGCTACGAAGATGGGATGGCGCAAGAGTGTCGACGCAAGTTGCATCCCACACCAAAGACCTACCCAACTTCCATCTAAGATCTCTTTGATCGAAGCATTACAGAAACAGGAATATTTTTATGAATTCGAACGTTTAGAGAAAAAGGACTTAATTATATGTATACATATAAGGTGTATCTATTCATACACGAAATCTTTTAAGGGGTCATTGTACTCATCATTACGAACAACTTTCACTATGGGACCAACCCCGAAATCGCAAAAAAAAATCAGCTGTTCAGTATATTTTGACGAGTTAATGCGATCATATTGTAGGGAACAGCTAATTTTTTTTTCGCGATTTCTAGTTTGGTCCCATAGTAAAAGTTGTTCATAATGATGAGTACAATGACCCCTTAAGAGATTTCGTGTATGAATAGATAGACCCTATATATTTAGTGGAATTCAGGAGAATGAACGGAATAATTCATTTGTCGGTATTTTAATAGACATTCAATTACCTGGGGTCATGATTAGCTCCGTATTGCTCTCACAAATCTTACGAGTACAGTACTCTCGTCCGCCGTAGCAGACGCATTGATTGCAATCTACCACTCGATGAACCGCTTCAATACAGCGAGTTGATCTAGTTCTTATTAACAAATTAACTGAAAATAAATGAAAATCAACTGTAAAGGGTGTAACAAGAGCCTTAACGAAGCCGAAAGGCACTTGTTCTCCCTGTCATTACGATAATTTTTTTGGTCTAAACCATACCTGGGGGAACCTTCTAGTTTCGGAGATATTGGGGATCAAAGTGCCAACTTTTTCACAAGGCTTTTTTTTAATTCTTGTTTTTACTGTAAGATTTTTACTTTAAACACCTCTACAACCCCCGTACTATTCAATCCATCCATCAGCACAATGTTTTGAGTGCGTTACATTGGGTCCTACCGTTAATAAATAAAAATAAAACGTTATTTACCATCCCAAAAAAAGTCTTTTCCCAGCAATAATTTTTGCGTAGAGTAACTTAGTTTGATGTACATAATGCTTGGTTGACGGCATCGTGAAGGGTCCTGTTACACCCTGTATTGACTTGGACAAGGTTGTCGACATGTGGGATGTAAACTAAATGATCATTGTGCCGATATTCCTTTCAGCCAATGACTTAGTTGTCAACCCTCGACCAATACCTGAGGAGGGTCTCGTTAGGCGGCTGGATCAAAGGCTTGATTCAGAAGGCGGTACTCCTGGCCAAGGGTTGTATTACTAGGTTACTCTCTCTGGAGCCCTGACCGTTGCTGGTAGCTTGGACCCTGTTCCCGATACCAGTGGGCAACTATTTTTATATACGGATTGGAAAGGACACCGACGCGAAAACGATTACCGCGTATTCAGTAGGTATGTAAGGTCCCATTAAAATAGGTGGACAAATTTTAACACAGCGTTTAGTACGTCTAACCAAAGATATCCAAGCAAAAAAAGAACTGATTAAGTGATTTTATTTTGACCAATGGCTGTGTTTATTCTAGAGTGCCGCCGGCAATTTATTATTTTAGGTCAAAATAAAATCATTTTAATCAGTGTTATTTTTGCTTGGATATCATTGGTTAGACGTACTGAACGCTGTGTTAAAATTTGTCCACCAATTTTAATGGGACCTTACATCATTCTGAGCCCACCCTTATAAATGTTTTAACGGTTATTGTAACGAGGCTTTTGAGTTCGTTACATGTTTAGTAATTTTCGCTAGAGATTTATATTTTTACCCTATTATTTGGAACACACTTATTCTTAGATCCACAATCTTGGATGGAAATAGTAATGTTTCACACCACACATTATAATATATTTTGACCGTGACGATATTGCACTTTTGTAGGAAATTGCTGATTTTATTTTTAATTAGCTATGCCCGCGACTTCGTCCTCGTAGACTTAGATCTTTCTCAGCCAGTCATTATAAAAGGCAACATGACTTTGTCTGTTCGTTATGATGACATTTTACGCCATTGTTTTGGTGTTTATTGATTGAGCAAGTTATTGACTTGATGCAAATTCAAAACATTTATTAAAAAAATCAAATAGACCCGTAACAAAATGCCTGTGCAAGTAACATACTGAGAAAAATCTAAGTCCACGCGGATGAAGTCGCGGGCACAGCTAGTATCTAATAATACGGGTCGTTTATTGTGAATTGATGAAATTACCAAGCATTTTGATGCCGATTGATGGTAATAGGCTCGTCACTTATTTCATAGGCCTTAATTTTTACTACATACTACTACATTACTGGCATAATGTAGGTGTCTACTATTAATGGTACACCTGGGAAATACAGGTGAAATGTTATGTGATACAGTAACATAATATGTTGTTGATTGTTTTGTACATCTTATTGCAACTTCATATAGCGTACTTTCCCATTTAGAGTTATCTTCTAATGGACCCTCGTCGGCAATATGACTTTATTTTGTTGCGCGAGTTTTTGCATTCTATGATATTTCCTAAGATATTCATTTAAATTAAGTGGTTAACAGGGCAATTTTGGTCACAATTTTACGTTAAAGATGACTAACATATTTCTTTGATAAGGAATAATACTGTGTTGGTAAAAACACCTTCGCAAATAAAAAAATATTTTTGACCAAATGTTAAAATCCTAAAAATGGTTATTGTGAGTCAACCTTAAAAGATAAGCATGTGCTATTGCGCAGTTTTTTCAGACCTTTTTAAGAGAATAATTCCTTCCTAGGTTATATTTATGTAACTTTAACCGTTTACGCAGCGCACGCAAAGGAAGCTTTAAAAAAATCCCGGTTGTGCAACATTTTTCATTGATGCTCCGCTGCTATTGGATAGAGCGTGATAAATAGCCTATAGCCTTCCACAATAAATGGGCTATACAAAACTAAAATATTTTTTCAATTCGAACCAGTAGTTCTTGAGATTAGCGCGTTCAACCAAACAAACTCCTCAGCTTTAAAATATTAGTATAGAAATAGAGGATAATATATAATATAAAACAACTATAAGTATTGACATACCATGTCTTTGTCTACAATCTTTGGTTGAGCAGATTTCACGCCCATTGAGACAGTAACAATAATTACAAGAATCTATTTTTCGTCTATTCCCTTCTTTACAAGATGGCATCGATTGAGGTTCTGAAAAAGAAGAAACCAGCATTTAAACGCATTACATTACATTACAAACGCTTTTTGTTGCACACCGCTTTCATTCTTTTTTCTTTCTCCTTGCATCTTTTGGAAGAGGGGCTTCTTTCAAGTAAATAAGTCCTGTCTTCTTGTTGTCGTCGGTGGTACCCCCGCACTGAAGTCATTAAACCTAATTCCAATAAGCTAGACGGTGGTTTCCAGGTTCTACGGCAAGATTTTTTATGGCAATACCAAACCGCGAGCTGCGAGCCGATCGATTTTGTGCGCTACAGGCCCGAAGACAAATTTGACTCTTCGCCACTGGTGTGCTGAGCGAGTCGGTCAGACACGTCGTACAATTTATCAGCGTCAACGCCGTACACTGCCGTACATTGCTGAACATCGGGCCAACTGCCCGGCCGTCTCCGGCAAAGGGCTGGATTTCGACTGGAACCTACATGGGAGTACCTGTCCCTAAAGAAGTGACAACAGACGACCGTAACCCACTACCTTCAAATTTAGTGTGCCTCCAGCTTAACTAGTGTGGTTTATAGATTAAACATTCTAAAAGGTATACGCCCGTTTTTTTTATTCAGTTGGTAATTATGAACCTGTGGGTGACCTTTACACAATAATTTAAAAGGTGTAACAAGACCCTTAACGAAGCCGAAAGCCACTTGTTCTCCCCGTCGTTTCGATAGTTTTTTTTTTCTAGACCATACCGGGAACATTCTTGTTACGGAGATATTGGGGGTCAACGTTCCAACATTTTCACAAGTTTTTTTTTTTGACATACATGTTTTTAATGTAAGATTTTTACTTCGATCAAGGATCGCCCCATAAACGCCCCATTCACCCCAAAAAAAAGTCGTTTCCCAGCAATAATTTTTGCGTAAATTTACTTAGTTTGATGTACATAATGCTTGGTTGACGGCTTCGTTAAGGGTTTGGTTACACCCTGCATATGTCTGCGGGCTAATTGTCCCGCTTTATATTCAACCTGGCCCAGGTAAGAAATAATCCTCATTCAAATGAGGTACGGGCGTTGCGTACGTGCAACAGCGTTGGCGCGGAAACAATGTCAATTTTAAAGTTAAAAATAAAATGAATTAGTTTTAAATAAAAAATTGCTCTTTGCCAAATCACAAGACAAGTACTGCTTCAAAAAAACAACTAATTGACTGAAGTGCTTCATTTTACTGAATTGTTTTCAAATTGTGACACTTGGGTGAGGCCTATGTCCAGCAATGGACGTCTTTCGGCTGAAATGATGATGAAATTGTGATGATTACTTTGTAATAAACGAAAAGTTTATTGTTAAGTTGTTCCAAATTTTAAATTATACAGTTTTTGTACATTTGGAGACAAATCCCGTTTTTTTGTCAAGTGCCGCATATAATTATCTGGTTTCCCGCATATCCGTGACTAAGCGTTCTCTCTTGACGCAAGTCGCATCAAGCACCGTCAAAGACCGCGAAAGGGGCGTTATAGCACTACTGCAGAGCAATTATATTAAAAACAATATAAGAATGACCTCACAATACTATAATTTTAAACTGACAAGTGACATTTAGATTCAGAACAATGTGCAAACAAACACATTTATAAAAAAAAATACCCTTGTATTGCTAGAAACGTGTGAATGGGCGTATTCTTTATTCTATTCGAGCTATAAAGCATTGTGCATGTGTTGCCAAAAGTTAAACAACTGCACTACGGTATTTTTCATGCAGATAATAAATTGCACATGGTGTTGTATTTTTTTCATCTGTTCACACTTTTTGATAGGCAATCGTTTTTTTTTTCAAGGAGTTATGTTAGCTTAGAAGAAATGATAGGGAAGAGAAAATCATCATCTGAATATCATCATCCGAATGTCATCAGCTGTCTATCCGACTGCAGCTAGAATTTACATGGAGCGACTGCTAATCTGACCTACAGAACCCAGTTAGTACTGGGTAAATCAATACCCCTTGGTAAGTCTGGTTGTCAGGCTTTCGGGCCACTGTTATGGGTGGTCACCCATCCACAGACCGACCTGGGCAAGTGTGACTTAACCTGACGGCGTACAATATACAGTTCCACAGTTACCTCTGATTTGACACTACTTTCAAAATCACCGTTATTTTCTTTGCAATAAGATCCTGTTGTTTTGCTTCCACTGGAAAGTCTGCTAAAGTCAAGATGATCTTTATTTTTATTGTTATAAGGTTGCTAGTGGATTTCTACTGTCAAACTGGAAAACTAACTTAAGAAGGACCACAGTAATTCCTGCTATACCCGGCTTGCGTGATGTATGAACGTGGACGAGGCGAAAGGAGCATGTAAGGATCGTAGCAGGTAGCATTCTGAAGTGCCTGCCTACCCCCATGGGAAAAATAGCAAGAGTTTATGTACATACAGCGTGTAACAGAAAGGGTATAGTCATATGGAAGACTGTGGTACCGACCATCAAACTGAACAACTTTCTCTATGGGCCCACCATTTATTTATTTACTCATGTACACACAAAATACTTAACAGGACATTACATTAAGAGAGAAGAGCACAAAGTTACTTCTTATTTCATGAGAAATTTCTACCAGCAGACCTGCGAGAGGAAAGTTGGATTAGAAATGTAGACACAGTGTGTAGAAAAGACAGAACAGGAAAATTTCTATTAGAACTTAAAACAAAAATATACCTATATAAATTAAACATACACACAAATACGTACACATAATATACAAAATAAATATATACCTATAATATCTATAATATCCAGAATATTACAGTATAGAGGAGAGATAATGCTCTTTGACTTGCTTTTTGAAGACAAATATAGCTTTTCACCATCGTAATCGTAAAAAAATAATCAGCTGTCCCATACATTTGGGTCGAGAAGGTATTGAAATTTTGTATGGGGCAGTTGATTATTTTTTTACGATTACGATTGTGGTCCCATAGTGAAAGTTGTTCAGTTTTATGGTCCGTACCTCACTCTTCCATATGACTATACCCTTTCTGTTACACGATGTTCATAATTCTTATTATATGTCTTACTTGCGGGTACTTTAGGACATATCATTCCAGTGCACATATACAGTTGTCCAGCGATGCACGTGCAATGGTTGCAGTCCACTCTTGTATACTTTCCCATCGTACAAAACCTTTCTGTTAAAGAAAATTACAATAGTTAGAAACATTATAAAAATAAAACAATTATAAATATGAATTTCTCAGTAGCACCCACGGAGTCTGGATTTGTGCCCGGTTGATGGAAATAGGCTCGCCACATTTTTCATGGGAGTTATATATAATTGGTGAAATGTGGGTGTACTGTTAGGTACACCTTTGCCTAACCTTTCGAGGATTATAGGCGTGATGTTTGTCATGTTAAAATAAAAATAAAACATCGTGGGGAACCGTACTAAAAATTCAAACGTTTGTGGCAACCACCAACCAGCACTTTACCCGCCTGGTGGTCGCTCTTACAGAGAAGAGGCAAACACAGACCTCCCTATACGAGGGATTGGAAAGGTTGACCGAGTGCATTTTGGTTTTTTATGACTGCCTTGCTACGAGTAATATTTCTATACAAGTCTCACTATTGAGTTTTTAGGGAGTAAAAAAAATAAAAACGAAAACCAAAAAAAAAATACTCCGCATCTGGAAGTGATTTTCCAAAAAAAAAAAAACGGAAAATATGCGCCCAAAGATGCTTTATCAGACTACATTTTTTAAAATAAATATCTTGGATAGTTACGTTTTCAGAATTTATTTTTTGTTTTTTTCATGAAATGGTCACATAAACTTGATCGTAAAAAAAAAGTATTTGAAATTGACACGTGGGTCACGTGGGGTACTCATGGGTTTAAAATTTTAAATACATCCCTTAGTAGATAAATACCATAAACAGCACGAAAGTTTTTTTGGTCAAATGGAAAACTGAACTGTGCAAATGTTCATCAAAATCAGTTCAGTAGTTAGGCGTCTAAAGGGTACGAACAGACGAACAGATATTGATTTATTTCTATGTACTCTTAGATTGGATCACTTACCTCCTTCAGCTAATGGAAGCGGTCGACTTTTATTTGGTTCTGAAAGGAAAAAAACCATTACTTCATTTGTTTACCTAAGACAGATAAGTAACGGTCCTGTGGACGGTGAGTTATGGGAAGAAAAAGTGCCCGTGGTCCACCGAGGTGGACAGAGGTGGACCACCGGCAAGAAAAAGTGCCCGTGATCCACCCAGGTGAACTAAGCAGGTGGACCACGACCGAATCCCGGCTAGCTTGCCGTCCGTCCGTCTTATGACGACAGGCCGTGTCGACGGCGAGTTCGTGATCCACGCGCGCCTCAAAGAGATGTCAGCAAAAGGAAGGGGTCCGCAAGGGCCGATGCCTGCCAGGGTTGCGGGACTGTTCGAATGAGATACTGCGGCCCTGGAACACAAAGGGCTAAAGAAGGAACATGGATGGGTTTTAGTCAGTAAAAGTCTGACACTCCCCCCCTTCCTCCCTCCTCTGCTCAGCCCAGAGCGAGAGGAGTTATTTGATGATTTCCCATCCGAAAACAAAAAGACAGATAAGTAACGTTTTGAAAAGTGTTGCACATCATTATCATATGCCTTTTCTAACTAATTGGTGGTCAGCTTCCAATTCAACCGTATGCAGCTAAATATCAGAAGTTTATATGGAGGGATTGCCTATTTGACCTCCACAACCCAGGTAGTACTGGGCAATACGATACCCCTTGATAAGACTAGTTGTCAGACTTACGGGTCACTAGACTACCCGTAAGGACTGTCAAAGATCTACAAATGACAGCCGGGACCAACGGCTCAACGTGCTTTTCGAGGTACGGAGGAAATTCGGTAATCGGACAACTTACATACCCATACATACGAACAGTGCAAGTATAGAAGCTTGTAAAAATAAAACTGTAAAAGGAGGTTTCACACCTTTTTTGATCCTAACAAAAACCGAAAAATAAATAGGTCTTACCAAAATCTTCGGAGCCACCCGTATGTTTGAACACCTTCAGCAATCGTAGTTCTAAAAATGTGTAAAACCATGATAAATATCTGTACTTATCACAATATGTGTACTACAGACGCCAACACATCTAGCTACATCAATCTGTCAAATTCCTTTAATATATTTTCATCTTTATCGTTAGAGCACTAACTCCAGGGTTGATTCGGAAAATTTGACAGTGTCAGGTAGCTTGATGTGCTCGCATCGTATCTGTCGGTGTATCTGTCTGTACAAGTATTTGATGAAAACAAATTAAGGTGGATGCGCAAGGGTAGCCCGCGAAATTTAAATTTTCTTACGTTTATTGCAATTTGCAGGTCAGTGTCAGGTTGTATGTTGATGAAAATATGAATCGCACCAGTAACACTTATGGAGTTACAGAATTATAATCATTCAAATCATCAGTACAACCCTCCAAGTTCATATAATCTCAAAGAGTGACTTTTTCATGAAATAGTTATTGAATGTGATAACCCGCATTGTTATAATGCGGGTTTAAAGTGGACGCGAGCCGGACGCGACCCACCGGTGTTGGCTTAAATCCGCATCGTTATGACTTTGCGACCGAATGCGCTTGTTTTGCGATTGCTATCTATATCGAGACTGCAGGGCCAGACCAGGTATTAATAAAAGCAAAAGAAGTTTTACTATGCATAAGCCGCAAAAAATGTATGGATACTTATGTTACATTAAAGTAGCATAGTTACACGTGGTAAATGCTTTCAAAGCATATATCAGAATGCTACTTTCTCGAGGCCCTCTGTTGTAACTTTACGCCGTGTTTATAAATAAGGGGTGTAACAAATCTACTAGATCCTGTTAAGAATTAAAGGATAAGAGTAGACTTGTACATTTAAAAAATTAATAGAGATATGGATGGTTTTACAAATGAGATAAAAAATACAAGTGTTTACAAAAAAGACGTATCAAACCCGCACTCTGGAAGCAGTTTTTGAGTATATTTACACGATTAAGTAGCACTGTTGAAGCACGATGAAATGTAGAGTTTCTTACTAGCTTAGTTTATGATGAATACTTTTTGGTTTATCTAATCTAAATTATATTTTTCAATGTTTAGCTGAAATATTGTATTTTATAGATAATAATGATTGTTTACTAATAACTTAATTTTAAATTATAATTATAATTCTTTACGCTCTCATGGTTTTATGAAGTAAGTCTGCTATGTCCTGGCCGACTACACTTGTCAGATGAGATGATTATATGGCCGCAAGAAGAAAATCTGAGATTCAAAAATGGAAGGAGACTACTGTGGAAAACGAGCTGACGAGGCAGTCGAGACGAGACGAGACGAGAGAGCGTTTCTTGAATGTGAGACTGAAAGAATTCTTAAAATTGGAGACAAGACAGATTCTTGAAGGTGATCCATCTAAAGATACACCTGGGACTACTACTCCCAATCTTAATATTAAAAACTGTCGTTGTGCCATCCCTGCTGATCATCTCGCGGAGCTGCCCTGGGTCTAAAAGCTGGTGATCCAACTCTAAAGATCAACCAGGACCTCAACTCCTGTTCTTACAAACGCCGCCTTCCTGTGGAGCAGACCTGATTCATCGTCCTACATCTCCACCTCTACATTTCATCGTGCTTCAACAGTGCTACTTAATCGTGTAAATATACTCAAAAACTGCTTCCAGAGTGCGGGTTTGATACGTCTTTTTTGTAAACACTTGTATTTTTTATCTCATTTGTAAAACCATCCATATCTCTATTAAATTTTTAAATGTACAAGTCACTCTTATCCTTTAATTCTTAACAGGATCTAGTAGATTTGTTACAGGGGATAAAGGTAAAAGTAGGAAAAATATTTACTTGATTTAGCTATTGCAATTGTCATTTCATCATCTGCATCTGAAAAAAAAAGTTAATTTATTACTTATAAGAATTATTATTTTAACTTAGTGCCGTGTTGAAAATTATGTAATGTTAATTTTTGCCTACAGCTTCGCGTGCGTGTGGGATGTGGCACGGGAACGTACCATTGGGATAAAAATAATTTTATGTCCTAACCAAGGTCATGGTGTTTTGCCAAACATCCGTTCAGATTAAGGCGCAAACATGAAATAGACCAACAGACAGAGTTATTTCCTTATTCATAATCTTACTCATAAGGGGTGTAAAAACACCACTAACGAAGCCAAGAGGTGCTTGTTCTTCTCATCTTTGCAATATTTTTTTGTTCTTGATCCAACCAGGTACCCTGCCTACCATGACGTCTTAAAGCAGGAGTAATTCCAGTGTGGGAAAGAGATGGCGCTAAATGACATGTATGGCTTTGTCTCTTTCCCACACTGGAATTACTCCTGCTTTAAGACGTCATAGAAACCCCTTTTTTTACTTATGTTAAATCATCAAATGACGGGTCTCCCACTCTGGGCGGACCGGAAGGGCGTGTAAGACTTGTACTGACTAAAGGGTTTTAGTCAGTCCATGTTCCTTCTTTTGCCCTTTGTGTTCCAGGGCCGCGGTATCTCTTTCGAACAGTCCCGCAACCCTGGCAGGCATCGGTCGTTTCGGACTCCTTCCTGTTTGCTGACATCTCTTTGAGGCGCGCGTGGAACACGAACGCCCCGTCAACACGGCCTGTCGTCATAAGACGGAAGAAGAAGACTTGAAGGTCAATGTTCCAGTTTTTGGACACCTTTTTTTAAATACTAGTATTTAAACTTTTTAAGCTTTAGTTTAAATATCTATGACCCATTACAATGCAATACACCCATCAGCACAATGTGATGAGCGCGTTACATTGAGTACTACCGTAAACCGTGACATTTCATCCCAAAAAAATATCTTTTCCTAGCAATGTATGCACTATTAAAAATATGAAAGTTTATGAGGATGGATGTTACTCTTTCGCGTAAAAACTGCTGAACAGATTTGAATAAAATTTGGCACACAGATAGTTTATAACCTGACACACACACAGGTTAACACATCGACTACTCGGTAGTACGATCCCCTGGGACAGTTACCGAACAACAGGCATGCGAGGCCGCGGGCAAAAGCTTGTGTTTTTTATCTTCAGCCATTTGTGTCCCATTGCTGGGCAAAAGCCTCCCTTCCCTCTTTCCACTTATCCCAATTCCATTATTTACCAATCTTTTTGGAAAGAGTCGAGTTCGTCCCGCGATCTCCTTCTAGGCCTGCCGCACTGCCGTTTGCTGCTGTTTGGGACCCATTGGATGGTTACTTTAGCCCGTAGCTCCTCCGGCATGCGAAAGATTTGGCCAGCCCAGCTCCATTTGAGCTTGGCAGCCGTGTGACCTTCACGGCAATTTGAGTTTTGGAATGCAGTATCGAGTTTCTTATACGATCAGTAAGTTTAACTTCAAGCTTGTGTTACTGTGGGTTTTTTAAATAACATCAGTTTTAGTTAAAACACATCATACCTCGTTCTACGGGGGTGTATGCTTGTGCGAAATTTCTCAATGAGCTGTTAAAATTTTCGCGCATCAATCTTTGCGATTCAAGTTTATTGATTGCTCCTGTAATGATAAATGAATATGAATGTAATTATATTATTTAAATAATTTATTAATTTAATTTAATACTATATAAAGCTCGATTACCACTCACTGACTGACTCACTGATTGACATAATTGTTCTCCCGGGTGGAGGGGGAGGTATGTATATTTTGACAGATTCGTAAACGAGTAACTCTCGCGAGTACGGGAAAAGTCCCAAACCCCCCTTTTTTCCCTCCTCCCCTCCTGCCTATCGTATCTCAGAAACTAAGAGACTTTGAACATTTTCTTTTTCAGATTCATGAAAAGGGGTCCAGATGGTCAAAATAATTTTCAAAAAACTAACCCCACCTTTATTTAAGTTAAAGCACGCGAGGTGCTTGCACCTCGCGCAACAAGTAAATACTAGTTATACTATATAAAGCTCAATTACCACTCATCCACTCACAGACATACCTAATTGTGCTCCCAGATGGTGGAGGGGAGGTGGGTATATTTTAACAGGTTCGTAAACAAATAACTCTCGTGAGTATGGGAAAAGTGCCAAACCCCCCCTTGTTGCCCCCCTTCTCCCCCTCCCTATAGTATAGTTTAGTCTTTTTTTGTAAATATTTAATTACATATTTATCTAAGTTTGTTTAATAATTTATTAATTATACATTACATATTAAAAGTTAATACTTAGAAGACTATGGCTTAAAAAATACCTGCTAAATCATTATGTTTTTGTGTAACGATGTACTACTGACGATGGCAAATTACACCATGTATCAAAAATATGTGGTCACGTTTAAGGATATAGGTACCTTTCTGATACATGTATCATCATCTTAATCATTTCAGCCGAAAGACGTCCACTGCTGGGCATAGGCCTAGTCTAGCTGCTCGACAGTTTGCTGAACTGGGCCTATTTGGTGCAGTCGTGAGACTCATTTCATAATCTTTTTTTTGTATACATATTTTGTGCGCACTTGTGGCATCTGCAAATTTTTTTTTTCGTTTTGACGTCAATACAACAGAAGAATAGCTTATGTGACCTATAAACTAGCCTAAGTATATATAATAGAAAACATTACCATCGTCCGATGTGTACCAGTCATAGTCATCGTAAAATGCTTCGCCAACTGTGGCCTAAAATAAAGTTAAAGGTTAGCTAAATAACGCTCTAAAAATATTTAGAAAATAGTACTCCTAGACACGGCACGCATAGTGAGGAGATACCTCTCTCTGGAGTCCTGACTACTGGCAGCTTGGAACTTGTTCCCTGTACCGGTGGGCCGGTGAACTTACCAGTGGGATACGCAACGTAGGAGCCAATCACTCAGCCACTTCGTAAAACGAACCATTTTACATAGAGCAATTGCCTGTTTGACCTCCAAATCCCATGTAATATGACACGTCTTGGTGATACGGGTTCTCAGACTTTCGGGCTAAGCCGACTAAGTACTGGCAGGTAATACTCTTTTTTAAAATATTAAATGGACCTACTCTAGACCTCAATCTAGTCCTGAGGACAGACATGAGGTCGACGATGGAACGAGCTAAGCCAAAAGAAGCCCATTGACTCAGAGATGGTAGAATAAATTCTTGATCAGTACTAAGAGGGTAAAGACAGATTGACCAATGGACACCGGACCTATTGACCAATGTACTGAAGTATCTATCCGAGTAACGTGTCCGCAGTTAATTTGCAACCTATCCGTACTTGTTACACAAGACCGTTCACTAGGATAAATATTAATTAACAATTAATTTCCTTACCCAACTTATGAGCCACAGTATTGCCAACATGGTCGCCGAAATGACCGGTTCTGATTATAAACCGTGAAGATTGTAATTGGAACTAATTTAAAAAAATGAAACAATAATTAAAACACATCTTCTGCCTTGCATCACAGTACCATATTGTGAAAGTAACCAAGGCGATAAGAAAATTTAGTGATGTATCGCTGGGTTATTTCCGTAAAATATCAAGGGAGCTATTTGAAAATTTTCGTCCAGGCCTGTGGACGGTGAGCTATGGGCTAGCTCGCCGTCCGTCCGTATTATGACGACAGGCCGTGTCGACGGCGCGTTTGTGTTCCACGCGCGCCTCAAAGAGAGTCAGTAAACAGGAAGGGGTCCGTAAGGACCGACGCCTGCCAGGGTTGCGGGACTGTTCGAAAGAGATACCGCGGCCCTGGAACACAAAGGGCAAAGGAAGGAACATGGAAATTAATTAATACTCGTCGTTTTTTGTCGATGAAGGATCCTATATTGCACAGGGCTTCTTTAAATATAATGTCATATTGATTGTACAATCAATAACATCTGATTTAATTTTTTACCGTACCGTTACTGATTACTACAAGCCTAATCTAGGCCTGCAAAGCGTAATCGCAAACGAAAATTCTTTGTCTCTTTCTGACGGTTGAAGCTAGCGCGGCGTGCTCTTTAGCCAACTCAGCAGTCGACGGGTACTAGCCTCCTACCCTCTTATTAATAAACACGGAATAAAATTACACCAGGAATAACAAAGGAATAACCATACATTTTCAAAGGTTTAAACTTGGAATAACTTTATTCTGTGTTTATTAATAGGAGGGCTAGAGTATACATGTTCCTTTGTACTAGCGAAAGGTGCTTGTGTCGCTAAGGTAAGTCCCACCATTTTTGACTTATTGACGTACTGCACGCCTGTGAGAAGTATGTTTCTGTATGTAGGTACCTACTCTTAAATGATCACTAGTCACTAAAACTCTGCTTTTGTTAAATTTTTGCTCTAAGAAGAAGAGTTACTGTTAAAAAAATACTGAAAACTTAAAAAAAATATATACCTATGTTTCAATTGATTTTTTAGAAGTTACTTTTTTGTTTTAATTTATGAATAATTTTATGTTTATTTATAATAAATAACTTCATAACAGTGTGTTTTATTATTAGTTTATAACCTAATCTTACATTTCCTTAAATTAATAGACTTAAAATGGGTATATTTTTGCCTACAGACCGTCATTTATATCTTTACGCCCCCGGGACGTATGCTAAGGCTTTGTGTACCTCTAAAATAGAGTATACTTCTAGGGTTAATAACAGCAGGCAGGTAATAAGTGAGGCACGGTAATAAGAAGTTTCTATGAATTCTGTATCGACGGCTAACAAGGGACTAACAGAGGTGGTAAATGGTGCTTGATTTAAATGCCATAAGATTCTGCATACAGTTTATCTCCAATTAACTTTAATTTGACAGTGACAGCTTCTGTCTCATTAAAATTGAGATTCAGACAGAACTAGACAAAAACTACAATCTAACTTGTTTTATCTGGCGTATATACTCGTAAAATCCACGAAACTATTCCTCGAAAAAAAAAGAAGCAGGCTTTACAGGCACGCATCACTGGGAATTGGAAAACAAACCAATTCGTTTAACAGCACAAGTCCGCATTCGAGTTATTATAATTGGTAATTAAAAATTCTGAGGCCCCGTTCACACAGCATTGATCTGCACGACATTTTGCAGCATAATTTTAAGATCACATTGCAGTTCTATACTGCATTTGTTTTTAACTGTATGAATATTGGGCTATTGACGTGTGATCCCAACTTTAAACTGTATAATGTCGTGCTGGACAGCGCCACGTGAACGCCAAGTTTAGAAATAAAAGAATACTCTCCAAAACAATTGCATAGAAATCTAAACAGATGGGTCGTACACTTGCAAACGAAAATAACCGTGCCATTAAGAAAATTAGTGTTTTTATTTTTGCTTTTTTTAATTGTTACAGTTTTTATTTATTTATTTTTTATTTGATAATTGAGGTTATTTGATAACCTCAATTCTTATCATATTCATTTTTATTAAGTAGTTTTCAACTTCATTAAAAATAGTTGAAACCATCAATGTGTTAAACTGCTAATACAGCTAATACGTTTGTGAATACTTTGTTAATTTATTTTTTGTATGCTTTGTATATTTATTGTTTATTTTTTTTTGTTTTTTTTTGTCACATTGATGATGCACGTCATGTCCCTGCGACAAACAAATATTTTTTCTTTCCTTCTTTCTTAATAGGTACTCTCTTTTAATATTGAATGATAACGTTAGAATTATACCAGAAGATTTATTTAAACAAATAATTATCTTTTTATTTTATGTATCTGAGATAAATGTTAATCTAGTGACACTTATTACATTATCTTGTTTTTGTTAACATGTAGATAATATAGTGATAATGTGGCTGAAATATTGTTAATACTACACATGAGTCTATATTATTGTTATTTGTAAACATATTATATTGCAGCTGTTTATTGTGCCATAATAAATAAAATAAAATAAACATTCATAAAAAAATTGAGACGGATTTTAGTTACATTCCAACTGCACTTCTACCTGTTAGAATAGCTGATAAAAAATGCAATCCTTAACGCAGAGGGAATTTTAAAACTGCGAAGGTACAAAAATTACTCTATTTTTCCTTTCAGCAAAAACGTACTGTTATTGCGTATTCTGGCTTGCTAAAGGCAGGCTTGATTCGCGAAATTGTCGACTGAAAGCTAGTTTTTGAATTCGAGAGGTTTTTAAATAAAATATACTTCCTTCCTTTGCTTGCTTTTGGACTGTGTGAAGTTGAAGTGCGACTAGATGGACTTGCACTATGAAAAATGGCGAGTGCCGAACAACCTAAATAAAAACAAGGTGCTGTGGAAAATCAGCACCTATCATCTGCGTAGCCTTTTTGAAAATATGTTTGGGTCCGTTTCCAGTTTAACCGGATGCAGCTGAATACCAGTATTTTACATGGAGCAATTGCTTATCTGATCTTACACCCAGCATATGCTGAGTAGGTGACCCTTTCGTTAAGGGCATGCTCAGCGCAGTTGAGCTGTTTTAATTAATTGTTAAGCTTTTTGTTAGTAATATGTATATGTATGTGCTGCTCTATTGTGTTGCTGCTGTCCATTAGCGAATAAATGTTTATTCTATTCTATTCTATTCTATCTTCACAACCCAGTTAGTGCGATTCCCCTTGATAAGAATGGTTGTCAGAATTTCGGGTCACTGGACTAACTGTAACAACTGTCAAAGATCTACAAATGACAGCCGCGACCAACGGCTTAACGTGCCTTCCGAGGCACGGAGGTAACTCGGTATGTAGTGGATGGTCACCCATCCACGGACCAACCTAAGCTAGCGCGGCTTAACCTGAAGATCGAACCGAGCGGCTGTTATTATTTGGCCACGACCTCCGAGTTATGAATAACGTGTAAGAAAGGTTTTCTTTTTTAACCTATATAGTATTTTGTGCTAAATGCGTTGATCAAATTGCTTTGAGAGGCCTCTTTTTTTGAGCTTTAATGTTTGTGAAAAAACTTGTTACACGTTTATACTGAAAAAGGCGTTTTCTTCTCTGATTTTTAGAAAAAGGTCAATTTTATTTCTTCATCAATGGAGAGCAAGTTTAAACATGTTTGCTGTCGCTTCCTTTGAAGCCTAACGAAGATACCGTCAGCAAACAATCTAATATACAAAATAAACCTGTTATGAAACAAAATAATTTTCCAAAAAAAAAAAAAATGGAAATTCTTGAACAGAATACATACGTCTACGTATTAATTTTCATATTCCTGTGGCTAGTTTTTTTTCGTTACCGGTCACGCGGAAGAAATCACTCTGTAGTAGTATCTGAAGTATCTTGGGAACTAACAGTGCATGGTGATAACAGCAATCAATTCGATTTGTTTCTCTATTAATTATCTCATGTAATCTAAAATCCGTCATGGAATCTAACCAGAAAGCAATCAAATCAAATCATCTTTGAATTTGTGAACTAACCTTGATGTCCTGGGGGCCTAAAATGGCCTCTTTAACAGAATCATAATAGAATAATAATATGAATTATGTTACAATTCGTAAAATGCTTACAAAGTGACTAGTCATAAATTAACTGCGTCTGTGACTTTAAGAATTTTAATGTTGTTGCTGTGTGTGTTTATTCATGGTAAGATGCTGAAAAAAAAAGGGGGGCCTAAAACGGCTGCTTTAGGCAGCCATTTTAGCCCCCCCCCCCTTTTTAATTTTTTCGGATGGGAAATCATCAAATAACCCCCCCTCCCGCTCTGGGCTGAGCAGGAGGGAGTGTCAGACTTTTACTGACTAAAACCCATCCATGTTCCTTCTTTGCCCTTTCTGTTTCAGGGCCGCGGTATCTCTTTCGAACAGTCCCGCAACCCTGGCAGGATTTTAGGGCCCCCCTGATGTGATGATTCGACACCGTCTCTCGTATCAGGCAGAACGCTCTGCTTGAAGACCTTGCTAAAGCAATCAAATACTTTATTTGTTCATGGGTTTATCTACCAGTAGTAGCACCTATTTTTAGGGTTCCTTACTCAAGAGGTAAAAACGGGACCCTAATACTAATACTCCACTGTCCATCTGTCTGTTTGTCTGGCTGTCTGTCACCAGGCTGTATCTCATGAACCGTGATAGCTATACACTTGAAATTTTCACAGATGATCTATTTCTGTTGCCGCTATAACAACAAATACTAAAAACAGAATAAAATGAATATTTAAGGGGTTCCCATACAACAAACGTGTTTTTTTAGATAATGGTACGGAACCCTTCGAGCGCGAGTACAACTCGCACTTGGCCGTTTTCAGACACCGTTCTGACATGTGTAACAAATATAAAGACGAAAACCAAACGGACTCGCACACAAAGGATTCCGTAGCAACAAACAATATAATAACAATATTTTCAATGCTCATAGAGGTCAATTTACACTAAACAACAAAAAAAAAGTTTTTCATAATGTGATAATGAAAACCAAAGTTACTGCTGCAATTTTACGAAAAAGTCTCATATCTAAAAACAAAGAAAATAACATTAAATCTTATTCAAACAAATTTTCGTTAAAAGTTCTTTTTACATTCTGTATTATTTTTTGCGGCTTTAGTAGCGAATATATTTCATCATCCATTGACTTGAGATTGTTTTTTTTTGAGAAACCTCAATTTCATTAATAATGATCTCTCGAATAAAATGCCTGTGACACACACAGCCTACATTTTACTCCCACGGTCGGACGGACAGACGGATAGGACGAATCTGTAAGGGTTCCGTTTTTTCTATTTGACAACGGCACCCTAAAAAAGTAATTTTCCAAGAACATCACTGCACACAGTACGCTGTTGTTGGTTTGGATTTGATATAATTCAACAGTTTAAGAATATTTGGGCATTAATTTAAGTTAAGTATGATATTCTTTTCAAATGCAGGTTCGTAACAATATTACGAAGAGTACTTTTCGCAGATAACATTAGGCGTAACAATTTTCGCTTATACCTAGAGGTGCTGTACTTAGAAAACTCTTAACTAACCTATTCTTTAATGCTTACTGTTTGCAATATCCACTAGACTAGAATACCTTGCTCGTTCTCCGAGCAAAAATGTCTAAAACGTGAAACAAATAAAAGCGGAGGCAACGGGATTATTATTTCATAACTGTGAGGCATTCATCTTGGCAGCTATGTGGTGGCTGCTAGCTTGACTCAAGTTACTGTAAAGTTGTGTATACACTGTTTTGGTTACTCTCTTCTTAGGAGAGTAGAAATGTACCTTTTTTAAATTGTCGGGTCCGGTCATTAGTACGGACATAAATTGAATCGAAAGCGCGTCAGTGATGACATCACGCGACCAACTTACAAGTGATGTTTTGAGCTCTCAGCGAAGATGACATTCAGTGTCAGATCGCAGAAGAGTTGAGTCGTCCCAGAACTGTACCCGATTCATTGTGTCCCATGTCATGTTAAATTGTTATTTAAAGTAATTTGTGATTTTAATACAGTGTATCGAACCCAGTGTCTTTTCATTGCACGAAACCCATCCTCTGCCCACATGATGTACGTTCCATGTAGCCTAATGGAAAAAATCCTGACAATTCGAGATACACTAAATAGTCTTACGTTTGGCCGCGACTCACCTGATGTGAAGCGAAGACGCTGCTTAGGGTGGAGCACGCTTGCCTAGAAGAAACCGATTCAATGGAGCTTTGGTATTGCTTATAGCAGTGATAGTCTAGTGGCGTGACCGTCGGACTGCCAAGTCATAGGTCTCGAGTTCGAACCCAAGACACGCACCACTGATTTTGCGGATTCATGTGCGTATTGTATAATTATCACTTGCTCCGGTGAAGGGAAACATCGTGAGGAAACCAGCATGCATTAGAGGTATTTCTTGACGGCATGTAAAGCCAAGTCAGAGGCCCATGGGCGGCCTAAAAACTTTGACACCAGGTTAGGCACTAACCACACGATAAAGAAGAATAGAGCTTTGAATTGAAAATCAGGGAACAGAGAAGCTGGCAGTGAATTCCACAGACTGGCGGTTCGCACAATAAATGTGGAAGCATGGCGCTTGGATCATCATCATTATTCTCCCGAGGATATGAACGGAAAATATATCAATTCAATAACATCACACTGCGATTCGAATACAATCAGAACACTCGTATAAGGCCTACATGGATACCCAAACAACTGTACTGAGCCGTGGTGGCTATCCAAAATAACTGCAGCATTTTTAATTGCCTTCCAGCGCAACTCCTGTACACAATTTTCAGCTCAAAATATACAGGCCTTTATGAAAAGAGTGAATAAGTGAAATTCAGCGGCGCACCTCGCTGAGCGCTGAAACATTTACACCAAACAGCTTGTTTTACATTTTCGGAATACTAAACTCGGTCGATGTTCGCTTTGTGTGGACGTTCGGCCTTTCGATTAAGTATTAGTTGCTTGTGCATAATTATTTTGTTGATATACCAATACTGAATAATTGAATATACTAAACTGAGCACAGTATGCTGTTATCCTTTTAAACTCAAAGATTCTTTAGAATCCGTAGCAGGTGGGGTTCTGTAGTTACAGCCTAAACGCGTGGGGGGGAAGGCGTGTGTTTGTGTAAGTATAAATAAGTATTATTGAATATTTTAAATATTCCAATATAAAACAATATTAAAAAAATATAGTATAGGTACAAAAAATATTATCCCACCAGCATCAGGGTCCGAGCTACCGGTGATCAGGGCTCTTGAGAGAGGAACCTCTTAACAATACGCGCCGTATCCTGGAGTACTGCTTTCTGATTCAAGCCCTTCATCCAGCTGCCAAGCCCTTGATCCAGCTGCCTCAGGTGTTGGTCGAGGCTATTGGCTATTAAGCCATGGGCTGACACGACTATCGGCACAATGTCTGCTGCACTCACGTTCCACATGTCGACAACCTCGCGAGCCAGATCTAGATACTTGAATTGTTTATCTTTCTCTGCTTTCACGAGGTTCTCGTCATGCCGTTATATTAACAATCATTGCGCGACGTTCAAATCGATTTATCACCACAATGTCAGGCTTATTGGCAACAATAGTCCTATACCACAGCCTGAGTTTAAATGTTTGTAAACGCACCCACGATACAGGACATATTCCTAGAGTGGGGTGAAGACAAATAAAAAAGCCGGATAAGTGCGAATTCGACTCGCGTGGAGAGAGTTCCGTATGTTTATAGATTTTTATAGGTTGTCCTGTAATGTATAGGCAAAGAACTAATTTTTTTCAACATTTTCGGCCCTGCTCTTTCGGAGTTAAGAGGGGGGAGGGGAAAGGTCAATTTTTGCCTATTTTCTTAAATAACTTCAAAACTATTTATATTAAAATTATAATTAAAAAAATATTTGAGATGTTCAAAATGAGCCCTTTAATTTGATTGTAACACGAAATAGTTTGCAAAACTTTTTTTTTTCATTTCCTAGTTTAGGTACCCCCCCAAAAAAGGCCCCCAAGTTGTTGTTTAAAATTAATTAATTTACATTACACGTCCGTCTTTGGGTCGAAGACTTACATATGTGTACCAAATTTCGGAGTAAATTGGGTGTGACAGACGGACAGACAGACAGACACGCGAATGATCTATAAGGGGTTCCGTTTTTTCCTTTTGAGGAACTGAACTCTAAAAAACCTACCTTTTAAAGTAACATCCACCCTATTCCTACCGCAGCACCATCACGTTGCACAGCTGGATCGCCAACAAATATTTGATATCGGACATAGCTCGACATCCCAGCATCCGCAACACTTCTTATTCCGTATACTCCAGTTATTGCGGTATCAACGTGCGAGCACTTTGTATCCATTTGTTTTGTGCAAATTATATTTATGTCTCTTTGTTTAAATAAAACAATTGTGTGCAATTCCAATGAAGTTTATTTTTGCATACGGAATATTAATAGATAGTAGATGGACTCTTACGGCATATAGTAAAAACAAAGAGAATATGTTTGAATCATCATCATCATCATGTCAGCCGAAAGACGTCCATTGCTCGACATAGGCCTCCCCCAAGTTTACATGTTTGAAAACATGTAAGTTTTTTGAATGAAGAGGCGAAAATATAGAAACCTTTGTGGAAACTACATTTTCTAGCCATTTGGGGTTGAAACTCTGGGGCCGTGGGGTCCGAGTGCTCGTAACCTGTTTAAGGTGGAAGCGCAAGGGTAGCCTGCGAAATTTAAATTTTCTTAAGTTTATTTCAATTTGCAGGTCAGTGTCAGGTTGTATGTTGATGAAAATATGAATCGCGCCAGTAACACGTATGGAGTTACAGAATTATAATCATTGAAATACAGCCCTCCAAGTTCATATAACCCTATTCAATAGCTATTTCATGAAAAAGTCACTCAATGCCGGTCCCGCATGGGCTGAGCAGGAGGGAGTGTCAGACTTGTACTGACTAAAACCCATCCATGTTCCTTCTTTTGCCCTTTGTGTTCCAGGGCCGCGGTATCTGTTTCGAACAGTCCCGCAACCCTGGCAGGCATCGGTCCTTTCGGACCCCTTCCTGTTTGCTGACTCTCTTTGAGGCGCGCGTGGAACACGAACGCGCCGTCGACACGGCCTGTCGTCATAAGACGGATGGACGTCTATCGACTAAGTGTTGCTATACAACGTGGCAACGCCGCCAGTCTCTTGGGCACATTACCGGCTGACAGCGTTGAGGAGGAGTTTTGCGATACCCTTTTATAGATTGTTGTTAGTTTATTTTATTTAATCGTTTTAAATTAATATTATAAATAGCTAATTTACCAAGAATGAAGTACCTATAGCATCTTTTTTGTATGATGGTATATCTAACCTTTCAACCTTCTGGGAGGCCTTTCATACGATTATTACTGCTGACCACACCCTTGCCAACTCAAACTCAAGCATTTATTTTAATTAGACCATACTTTTGATTGTGAAAAATAATAAGTTATAGTCTCAGTCACAAGGCATAATAACTTGTGAAAGTTGGTACTGTAGCCATTCCAAAGTGTAGATCTCTATGGAGAAGATTGAGAAAGAAACTCCTTGAGAAACACTCTTTTAAATCAAAATATTGTTACAAAATCTTGGTTTCATCATTCATGTTGAGATTAGACATATATGTGAAAACGTTGTAGAAAGACAGTGTCCAGAGTAAAAAGATAATTCAAAATTAAAATAAACCATGACAGCCAAGAGATGACCAGTCCCTACTATCAGCGCCCATTCACGAACATGATGCATGGCATCAGCACCATTCAGCTCAACCATTTTCAAGGAAACTTAATGATCCGATACACGCGCCACCATCAGCGAGATATTCCGGTCCGATGTCCTGGCGAAATCGGTGATCCGTTGGATGAGACATAAGACCCGTCGACGTGGCAACGCTTGGGAGAGGCCCATCCCGAGCTGAAGACGTCATTCGACTGATATAATGAAAAGATCCAAAAGACTTCTATATCGACTATTCAGATTCCGGTTAACCAATTAAGTAACATAATACAAAACATTAAATTATCGATCCATGAGTGAGTTCTAATGTCACGAATTTTTCCAAATCTCAAAATACGTTGCAGTTTGTGTTAAATGTCAAACAGTCCATGGACTTTCACACTTTCGGCACCTCAATTCTAGAACCACTCGTTTTTTTTTTAATCTGTGTTTTTTGAGAATTCTATTTAACCCATAAGAAAGAAGAAAGAAAGAAAATAAATTTATTGGGCACATGCCTCAAGTGCAAACAGTATACAAAAGACACTTGTGCCTCACAACTGCTCCAAATAGGTCCGGACTGACTCCGCTCGTCTGTACCGGGACCAAAGTGAGTAAGTAACCGCCCTCTTACTGTTGCGCGACATGCACGGGTCAGTATTTGTTACAATATTAATATTATCTTGGCCGACATAACTTGAGACATGAGAGTGTTGCTGCTTGATAAGAAAAATGTAATTCACATCATCACGTTGAAAATTTTATTTGAAGTATAATCTCGCACAACACTATCAAGCGTGCTGGTGGTGGACAAGCTAGCTTTTCTTCTTGTCATGTAGGAGGGGCGAGTCGAAGGGATGGATGAAAATAACGAAATTGTAAATAGTACACTCACATTTCACCAGATAAAGGACGGCTGTAAAAAATCTAAGTTTAATTGTATATAGAAGCTGTTAAACCTTTTTTTTTTTTAATAAATACTTACCTCTATTTGCAATCATCTTAACTTCAGACTATCTGCTCCCTAAATGCACTTCAACCCCATCCATCAAAGAAGCTCCATAATCTTCAGCTAACGTGTTATCTCAGCAATTTACGGAATATTTGGCATAGCCTCGGACATGCCCGCGCCAGGCCACACGATTTATATGGCCTCTTAGTATTATATAATTTATGAAGAGCTTAAATGTTATATTTTCTCCTCATTGAAAATTATTAACTGTAGCTTAAAATGTATGAAGAGAATTTGGCCAAGTTCCTTCGACCTCGTTTGTAGATTGTATGCTTCAGGATAATTTGGTTGTAAAGTTGTTGTAAAAATGAATTGGCGCTTTTGGTTCCGTGTTATGCTGGTAAAATGGTGTTCTTTTTAAGTATTGCATCCAAGAATTACTTTAACTGAATGTACTTGTTCATGCACATTTTTATTATGTATTCCATGTATTTTATTTAGTCTTACCAAGGGGTGTCGTATTATAAGCCGTTGGTCCCGGCTGTCATTTGTAGATCTTTGACAGTCGTTACAGGTAGTCAGTAACCTGAAATTCTGACAACCAGTCTTACCAAGAGAATCTGTAGAGTATTACCCAATACTGACTGGGTTGTGGAGGTCAGACAGACAGTCGTTCCATGTAAAATACTGGTATTCAGCTGCATCTGATTAGCCTGGAAACCGACCCAACACAGGGGAAGAGGCTAGGCAGTGATGATAATTTGTAACGATTTTACACGTGCAATTTTATAAGTAACCAACATAGAAGCAGCCCACCTGACGTTATGTAGGTACTCATCGCCACTTGCAAAAGCTGTGTTTAATTTGTATGTATATTCTATCTGGCTATCTTGCAGACATCTTTAATTTGTTATTGTGAGAGTTTTAGCAGATGCGTGGTCACACGAGAGACTTAAGGTCTATCCACACATATCAGGGCCGTGCTCAGGACGAGACAGGGCCGTCGTCAACCCGGGCACGGACGTTCATATAAAATGTACACACCGATATTTTTTTGAGGGCACGGTGCTTCCACGTCCTTGGTACGGCCCTGATATGTGTGGATAGACCTTAAAGCGGAGGTGGCTCATATGTGAATGAAATTAAACTGGCTCATACCCCTCAAGAAGAACCGAAATACGCTGTTTTGAGGAAGAAATGGGTACATACCTCGAGATTTCGATTGTTCGATAATTTCTGATTAAAGAAAATACAAGTTCCACAGTATCGTTTCAGGCTAGTTCTATATCAAGACAACACGCAGGTGTCCTGCAACCCAATTCCATAACACTGTCCATTGAATACTTCTTAAATGTTTGACAAAACGCAAAGATGCACAAAGATACGTAAATGATAAATGATGTTTATTATGCAAATAGGTTTTTACAGACACTTTCGCTTCGTCTTTTATAAATAATACTAGATGAGACCGGTGTTTCGTACCTGACTACTCTGAGAAGAAACAGCCGGAACAAACTCAGAGGTCATAGTCTCTTTTAAGATCCAGACATACTCGTAATCGTGGTCAACTCACATAAGGACTATGCAGATAAGTGTCTGAGATGGTTTTTTGAAGAAAACACCACACAAATTTGAGTGGACCTGTCCAGCCAGTGCAAGGATTTCATTATCGTGTAGCTAGACTCATATAACTCAAGGAGCTCAAAAAGTCAGCTGTAAACAGTAAAAATTAAATAGAGTTGAATTTGCAAGTATGTACATACCTACGTAGACTTAGCAAAGAAATACAACAATAAGCAAAATTAATCCCCAACCTCTAATTACAATTCCTTTCTCAAAGAAAACTTAAAATTAAACCCTCAATTTTATTCCCCTGCTCTAAAGAACTAAACCGTAATACTTGACCAATCTTTATTCCGTAAGAAGATTGCAGCATAATCCTCTGAGATGGTTCAGAACGGAATATTAATCCAGGCTTTATTAATGCCTTGCAAGCGAGGCACTGAGGTCTAAGCCAGTACGATGAAGCCTCTGCAATTAAGGCCGATGATACATGGGCTAGTTTCGAAATTCATTCAGGATGGGATTAGAGATTGTTTAGGAGATTCTGATCGGGGATGTTTGTCATGTGTAAGAGGCTCCAAAAGTGCATTTCTCAATTTTTACCTTCATCAAAGTGTCTTTTTATAAGACCCTAGCTGTGCCTGTGGCCTTCGTCCGCGAGAAGATATTATAAAAATATTACTTCTATATTTGAATCGGATTTTACCAATAATTTGAAGGGTTTTAAATTTTTTTGCACGGGACCCTATTCCTTCTTCTAAGTTACTTTTTATAACATCAGCTATCTGCCGGTAGTTCCATCCAAATCGGTCCAGCTGTTTTTAAAGTTAATTGGAACGAACAGACAGAGAGGAAAAAATAAACGTAAAGTACCCTAAATACTTTTCATATGCGTTCAGTAAAAAGCCGTTAATTTGATATTACAAACAGATGCCTACTTATATTTTATTTATTTGTAGAGATGTATAGATCATAAGACAACAAGCCAAAGATGGTAAAAAATGCAGGGAGACATCAATAAGTTCAGTCGATCAACTTCAACAGACAGCAAAAGACTGAAGGAGGTGAAAGAGTGACGGTACTTAAATGAACAATCGTTTGGAGCATCCCGGGTAGTTAGAACCGCAGTCCTTCGAATATCACCTTCCTGACTTGCCAATCCGAAAGAAAATGACAAAAAATACTTATAAATTAGAAAACAGTTAAAATACCCCGCTCGTCTGTCCAGACCTTTAGGTTTAAACTGTACATTTCTAGATCCTCTGGTCAGGGGCTGCATCATAACGGTGGTGTGTCAAAGCGCAAAGACGATTGTGCATACTCACAGGGTATTACCCAAATGATCCGCTTGCACCGGACTTGTGAACGACGGTGTTTGCATTTATCACTTTGTACTCTAATATTAAGCAGTGGCATACATATAGCCTAGTGGTGTGACCGTCGAACTGCCAAGTCATAAGTCTCAAGTTTGAACCCAAGACACGCACCTCTGATTTTTTCGGATTCAAATGCGTATTGTGTAATTATCACTTGCTTCGGTGAAGGAAAACATCGTGAAGAAACCAGCATGCCTGAGAGATATTTCTCGACGGCATGTAAAGCCATGCCAGAGGCCCATGGGCGGCATAAAAACTCTGTCACCAGGTTAGGCACTGACCACACAATAAAGAAAGAAACACGGACTTTGGGTCCATATTCTAGATTAAGCATCGTTTGCAGAAGAGGGTCCGTATATGGACGACCAACCGTTACATATTGAGACCACTCCGTCCCCCTGAAAGTACGTTTAGTCTTTTATCACGGTTCGATCTTTGACAGTCGTTATTGGTAGTCAGTGGCCCGAAAATCTGACTACCAGTCTTATCAGGGGGTATCGTGTTATCCAGAAATTGAGTTGTAGCGGTCATACACGGTGTACGGGTAGACGGCTTCCATGCCATCTTGCGCAAGCGTCGCCCTAACAGCATTCTAGCGATGTTTATAGACAGGCTGGGAAATCGGTTATGTAAGCTTTTGATTTAGATAAGTAAGTTCTGTATATTTACTAACATACAATGTACATACATAGTCACACCTTTTTCCCACACGGGTAGGCAGAAACCATAGAACGCCATCTGCTACGATCCTTACATACTCGAATCCTTTCGCCTCATCCACGTTCATACATCTGGGAGCCTAAAATGGAAGCTTTATCAGAATCATAATATGAATCACGGTTTTCGCCACAAAGTCCATTTTAAGAGTTTTAAATTTTTAACGTAATTTGTATTATGATTCTGATGAAGCAGCCATTTTAGGCCCCCTGGTCATACACGCACGCCAGTTGCAAGTACTACGGACCTGACCTTTCTGAAGAACCATTTCTTAACTAACATTTTGTGATGTATACTTAAAGGTTTGGTCGTGTGATTGTGCACATACTTTGTTGTTAGTTTATTTATTTTTAATTAATAATGTATGTAGTTAGTTAACTCTACCACACATTAATTGTAAAAAACTTGCTTCATTTTTCACCATGCAAAACCTCCTCGAAAGCCAAACTAAAACATAGGTACGTCGATAGCTCCATAAATCTAGAAACTTCGATAAATCAACGAAAATCTACCAGCTGTTGCAATTTGAGCGATGTAAGTAATTTGGCACTTAATAACCGGATATAACTAGTTTGAACAGCTTCGTTCCAGAATAAAATGATTCAGTACGGATAGCGTCGGCTTCTGCCAAATCTACTTAGTGAAAGTACGTAGTTGGGACTTTTTCTACTCTGTGAGTAAAAGAGTTACAGTTTGGTTTTATGTCGAACTTGATATTGTCTGATGGCTGTATTTAGTACCATTTAGTATGTAGTTTGGTTTTAATATTATTTACTCTGCCAAGTTCAAATAAGAAAAGAAAAAGAAAAGAAAAATTGCATTTGTCTCGCACAGGATAAAAAAAAAAGATTAAGATAAACAAAAATATAAAAAGTACACACAAGAAAACAAAATGTTAAAAAACCTTCATAAAAGAAATCATTTAGAAATCATTAATCTATCATTTTCTATATAGTCGCATTTTTTTTCCATTTATAACTTTATCCAACTTCTAATTACAGTTTACACCGCTGATACAAGTTAATGCTTAAATATAAAAGTCAACTGAGCTACTGTATAGAATCGGACAGAATTAAAAAAAAAATGTATTCAGTGCTGAGTCGGCGATTCCCTTTATGCAGCTGCGCGTAACAGACAGCAACAAAAAAAAAAAGACCGTCTTTTGTTTTTAAGATAGAGATGACCTAGATTTTAGGTCCTAGAACTTCATAACTTTAGGTGCTCACCGGGAGCGTTCGCCTGTAATGTAAGGAAACTTCCAATGAGTGAGCGCCATTAGATCTGTGATCGGTACGACTTTAGCCTATCCAATCAAGTCTATGACGAAAGATAAGTATTCCGTCTGGCAGGACGACGAAAACTTTTAGCTCTAAAGACCGAACTTCTTTCAAACGGTGTGGCGAAAAGACTAATCGTCTGACTTAAGGTGAAAGCGCCCGCAAAATTCAAATTTTCTTACGTTTTTTGCAATTTTCCGGTCAGTGTGTTAGGCTGTGTGTTAAACAAAAAATGATTCGCGGCCGTAAAACGTATGTATTTACAGAATTGTAATAATTAAAATCACCAAAACAGCTTTTATCGGATGGGAAATCATCAAATGATAGGTCCCGCTTTGTGCCGGGCGGAAGCGAGTGTCAGACTTGTACTGACTAAAAACCCACCCATGTTCCTTCTTAGCCTTTTGTGTTCCAGGGCGCGGTATCCTTTTCGAACAGTCCTGCAGCCCACCAATACAACTTTTTCATGAAATTGTCATTAAATGAACTTGGAGAGATTTTAAAGAATACAATTTAAGCCACGTTTGTTACGGCTGCGAATCATATTTTAATCAACGTACAACCTGACACTGACCAGAAAATTGCAAAAAACATAATATCGCGGAATATCGTGGACTACCCTGCAGTGGCGAAGGATCCATACAACTCGATTCCTACCGGCTTCCCTTTGAAAAATGGCACAGTCAGTATTTTATAGACAAATAATAAAATCACATTAGAGATATGTACTCCGGCTTACCTCTTACAAAATTGACCCTTCGCTACTGGTACCCTGGTGCTTTCGCCTTAAACAGGAATACAGATTAATTTAGGGGCGTAAATTTTCTTCCATTTAAATTCAAAGCGTCTGAAAAGAAGTGTTTTTATTAGCATGCGCAAATAGTGGGCCAGCATTAAGTGTGGGTAATCTTTCTTTCTTTTATAACCAAGCAGCTTAGGTGCTTGCGTAATACCTTTTATTCTTGAGTTATTAAAATGTAAAGATAAGATGGCTCTTAAGTTTTAAATAGCTGCTGTATCAAACAGAGTAAGAAGCCCGTGGCTAATTATTAACAGCCACTTGGATCAATCTTCAGGTTGAGCCGGGTTAAGCCGCGCTTGCCTAGGTGGGTCTGTGGATGGGACCATGAGATACCGAGTTTCTTCCGTGTATAGATAGAAAAGCACTTTAAGCTGGTGGTCTCAACTGTCATTTGCAGATATTTGACAGTCGTTATAAGTAGCGACGCGTGAAGTCAGCTGGTCACATTCCTGCCTAGCTACAGAGTTCACCGAACTCGTCGTCGCACTTGCCGTTCGCTACGTGCGTTTTGCCCCGGCTCGTTACCGTGGCAAAACGCACGTACCGTTGAGCATTGCGTATGAGGAATTAAAATAAATCAAATTTATTGGTTTCCATAACCTTCCTGAAATAATTTCCTGTACCGGTCATCTTAGTATGATATACTGAATTCACCCCATCAGTCTGCGGAGTTGTCCAAACAAAAACAAGACACACACTACACACACACACCCCACACACACACTCTCACACAAACACACTCAGCTTCTTACTTCTTTTTCTTCTTACTAGGTCATCGTCCTTTTCTTACAAGTTTTTTTTATATTACTGTCAACCCTAGGAATTTCTCCTGTATTGTGGGTGCATTTACAAACATTTAAAATCACATACAAAACAAAACAACCACCTGTAGTCCATACAAATATTCCGTGCGGGAATCAAACCCACGACACGCAGCGCAGCAGCTATATATAATCGATCAGATTTCAACAAAGATGTTTCCATCTATCCTCATACCTGGTTTCTATCTTCTATCTGTGTTAGGGTTTTGGTTTCCGCGCTTAGTCCTTAAATAAGTGGTGGACCATTGTACGTGAGCTATGGCGGCCGTTACTCCAACCAGCCGACCATCCAGAAGCAGATTAATCTTTCCGGTCTTCTCAAGTCATCTGCAAGGGATCTTGGTGTTCCAAGAGTTTCCGGATCTGGGTGACACCGGTGCACTCGAGGAGTAGTGTACGAGTTCCTCCGCCTCCATGCACGCTCTGCACAGGGGCCGTTAGTGACATCTAGGGTGTGAAAGTGTTTGTTCAGTGAGCAGTATCCAGTGGCGTCGTAGGCTATCTCTGTCCAGGCGCAGAAGGCGCTTGGTCAGCTTCGTATCTGAAGACTTTTCTGTTGGATCCCCTTCTGCGATTTCATCAGCTGCATCGTTTCCAAGTGATCCACTGTATACTTTAATCCATTGCATAACACAGTTTTCAAAAAAAATATTGTACAGTATACAGTTTGTGAAGAACAATCCAAGTCGTTTTGAACGTTTGGCCGATCTTTACCCAAGAAACAGACGTGACAATTCAAAATTAAATAATGTACCGTGTCAAACAACTATGATGAGCAAAAGTATCTATTGCATGGCCCCAGTTGTTTATAATAAATTGCCAAGTGCTTGGAAAGACTTAAAAACGGTGCAATTTAAAAGTATACTTCGTAAATTATTAATAAATAAAACATACTACAGTGTTACTGAGTTTTTAACGGACAATTTTTTATCAAACTACAAATTTTTAATTAATTAATAATGATTTTACTTGTGGAATATGGTGTATTGTCTATGACCTGGAATTTTAATGTTTATTTGTTTATTTATCTTCAGAACACGATTTTTTTAGTACTTTTTATACTGACAATTTAAATTATTGACAATTTTATTTAACGTATCTATAATGTAATAATTAAGTTGTTATTTTTAATGAACATTTGAATTTAATTAATTTTATTTAGTGAATTACTTTTATTTAATTAATTTATTAATTTAATGTATAATAATTTAAATTTTAATAATTTTATATAATGATAATGTTTGCATGCCGAATGGTGAAATATGGCAGAACTCTGATGAAAACCTACTACTATCTACTTGTGTATAACCCATATTTGCAAATAAATGCTATTCTATTCTATTCTATTCTATTCTACCTTTTATTGCTAAAAAAGATACTGTTGATGACAGACTGTTGATTCAACTTCTATTACGATTACAATAGGGAAGAAAGATTAACTTAGCGACACTATTAAAACTTTTCGCGACAAAAATTGATTATCTTTGGACTTATTTACCTAAAAGATGGGGCAGAAGGAACAATCCGAACGATACTTATACTGAGCATAAATGAAAAATGCGTTGACATATGTATCGTTGAAATTATCAAAATCTTTCTATATCATAGATTTTTTAAACTAATATTTTATTATTCAACGTTTCTAATAGTGACCGTCTTATTGGTTGAGTGATCGCAAGCGCTGCTGAACATGACGTCCTGAGTTCGATTCCTGGGTCGGCCAAAGTGTTATTGAGTTTTCCCATCAGGAATTTTGCAGTAGCAGCAACGAAGCCTGGATTTGTGCCCTGTTGATGGCAATAGGCTCTTCCTCTGTTACATGGGACTTAAACATAACTGGCAAAATATTGGTGTAGGTACTATTTATTAGGTACACCTCTCGGGCGCTATTCTTATACGAATAGGTCATCTTGGCGGAGCGGAAGGGAGTGTCAGACTTGTACTGACTAAAACCATGTTCCTTCTTTGCCCTTTGTGTTCCAGGGCCGCGGTATCTCTTTCGAACAGTCCCGTAGCCTCGGCAGGCATCGACCTCTACGTACCCTTTCCGGTTTACTGACGCGCCGTTCGACACGGCCGGTCGTCCTAAGACCGACAGACGGCGAGCTAGCCTATTACTCACCGTCCACAGGCCCGCGATGAGTTAGCTCCTTTTAATACATATTTTTTCTTCTTTGCCTATGTTAATGACTTGATGGTTTCTCAATAACTTCTAGTTACAATGCAAAATGAATGCATTCATCAAGTCGGTATTTTTTAAAAGTTTTTTAGTACCTTGTACTTCTTAACCTGCCTGCCACGTGTCTTGTTTGTTCCTTAAGCGAGCTGAAACTCCGTCCCCATAATATGGGACTTATGGTTTCGGACGGGAGACATTCTAACTTTTTGCTAGCAAATGATAAAAATAAGTTTCCTTCAGGAGGGTCCCGTGTCATTACTGTGAAACGAAGTTGTAATGAGAAATTGAGAATTGGGTGGAGTCGGCAAACATTTTCTGAAATTGTTTCCAGGAAGGCTTTCGGCTTTGTTTGAGAGAAAGTAATACCTTTAGCTGAGGTTTAAGATATTGAATTGGAAGATGTTGTGTGTGTGTATTAGGTAGGATTTTACTTATTAGGTAGGCGAGTACCTATACATAGGTGTAGGGAATGTAGTTGGTAACAACATTAAATAGAAAAAAAAACTACTTATGAATACTCGCAAACACAGAACTTGACTTGCTTTAAAGACGTATTTAGAAATGTAAAAAAAAATCTTCACTTTAAAAATAACTTCACTGTTATCATATCAGGAAGAAGATCATAAATTCGCAGACATTTTGTGATAACCACCAACCCGAGTTAAGCCTATCTCTGAGAGAAAGCAGGCTTGGGTCCAGTGAGTATATTCTTCCTTATATTCAATTATTCGTTTTAACTATTTTTTCATTTATATAGACTTGATTTGACTGCCTCGTTGGTCTGGTGGTCGCAAGCGCGACTGCTGAGTGTGAGGTCCTGGGCTCGATTCCCAGGTCGGGCAAAAATATATTGGGGTTTTTCATCAGGAATTTCTCAGTCAGCAGCCACGGTGTCTAGAGCTGTGCCCGGTTGATGGCAATAGGCTCGCCCCTATTACATGGGACTTAAACATAACTGGTGTTACGTGGATGTACTAATAGGTACACCTCTGCCTAATCATACGTGGGTTACATGCGTGATGTTATGCTAATTCATTCCAAGATTTCGCATTACATTTTTCACACTAATCGCCACACAAATAGAAAAGCGATAAATTCAATCAAACGACAAAGTGAAATAAAGCACAAAGTCCAATAGCTGTTCTTTGTGAAGCACCTAAATTGGACCAGCCCTTAAACTGCGACAGAATAGTTCCTGTCTAAAAGCGGACAGATCCAACTAGCAGAGTAGATGTGCAACCGTACTGTAACATTGTATTGTTGAAACTTAATGAGTGTAGTGTCGTTTGGGGGACTAGATCAATTTGAGCTTTAAACAAGTTTAGTCTGCCTGTCCTGCTGTTTAAACATTATAATTTTATTATGTATTGCGCCGCCAGAAGCCACGATTACTAGCAGTGCCTCATGGACGAACCAACTTGCTCAGCAAAGCGCCACTGCCGCACGCTTTGCACGCACTAAATGACACTGTTGACATGATCGGTTTATGTTCCTGCTCTCTGAATGAATTCACAAAAACAAAATTGTATGTGTTATGTTATAAGATAGTTTAATTTAGGACCACGTTACGTAATAGTAATTCTCTGTAATGTTAGTAGTGTTTGTGATAAACAAATAAATAAATTATAGGAGCTGATAGACGCTACTGAAAATCGGTGTTTTTGTTTCAAATTCGCCATAAAATTATTAAGAAATGGATTATATCTAAATAAATAAATAAAATAAAAAATTGACATAATTACACAAACTGGACGGTTTTTTTTTTAAACCGTTTAGTGCTGAAATTAATAAAAGGAGCTTAACTTTCCAAGTAAGTACAATCATACGTATCTACTTCCTCTCGGGTTTGTTTCTTTAGCCACACATCAAGAATAAAAAACACAATGAGTTAAAGTGACGTCACATTTCTTCATAGATATTTTAAAGATTTTTTCACATTTTCGTTTCTTCTATTTAAATGACTAAACTTAAGAGGAAAAGGGGGCGCAGCAACTTTTGAAAATTAGGTATTTAAAGAAACTATCGCTGTTGCTCTGAACTATCGAGCGCTATTTCAAAATTGGTGCGATGAGGACAACTGCAGATCCGACTGAATAGCCTAATTTAAAAGTCATAATTCGAGGTTTGGCTCTCAACTATTTCCTCCTCCAATATTCGACCAATGTGAAAAATATTTCATAAACTGAATAAGCGGGGTAAACTGTGTTCCTAAGTGTTTCTTTTTTGATTAATAGTTGTCAAATTTTTACACTAAGCCTCTGTTGACAGCGGTCTACGAGCATTTTGAAAAAAAAAATAAAAAAAAAAATGGAGAAAAGATCACCCACTTTTTCTGGAAACTTCTCCATTGCTACTGGGCCCTCTTATCAGTATCCAGCTCCAAGGCCGAAGGTAAAACCATAAATCCATTGTAACATTTGACACATACCTTATTTGTGTGTATAGCCAGCTTCTTTTTTATGGTTCCGTACCCGTAACCAACGGGACGGGGAAAGCCTCCGCTGTCCGTCTGTCTGTCAGCGGGCTGTATCTCATGATCCATAATAGGTAGACAGTTGAAATTTTTGCAGAATATGTATTTCTGCTGCCGTTACGCAAATAAATAAAAAAATAAAGGGGGCTCCCCTATTACTAACCCTTCATGCGCGAGTCCGACTCGCTCTTGACTGGGTGTTTTTGAGGTTAAACCTGTGTAGAGATTTTTACCATCTCGAAAAACCAATGTGGTGGTCACAGCCTACACAAGGAGGAGGTCGCAGGAGGTATTGTTTCCTCTTAAAAGACACGACTGAATCTGATCTGTACATCGCCTGCTAGGGCTCATCCCTTGGATGACTAAAGACAGAGGGAGGAGGTGGGGGTACCAATGCAGTATTCTGGACTTCCAGAAGCAATTTCATAAATTACCACCAAATATGTCCCAGATACACACCACTTAAGCCCACCCCAGAGAATCAACGAGAAACGGTTATTACATGTCGGTGTGACAAACTTAACGGCAATTGTTCGAATTAATGACAATCGGTTGCAATCAATTTGCGGTTAAGTTGGACGACAAAGCGAGTAGAGAGTCGAATAGTGATTAATTCCCCATCGTTTGTAGCTTGCACTCGGAGCTCTGTATTGGGAATTTGTAATTTTGTTTCGTGTTGGTTGGAGGGGTTGTGTACTTGCCTAAGTACATGTTGTTTAAACGTGTGTTGAACTTACAATGTGAACGTTAAGCAAAACTGATACAAGGTGTAAAGGCCCCCCCCCCTTCACGAAGCCGGCAAACAAGCATTCTGTACATCAAACCAAGTAACTATACGCAAAAAATATTGCTGGGAATCAACTTTTTTTTGGGATGATAAATCAGGTTTTACGGTAGGACTCGATGAAGCTCACTGTAGACAAATAATTGTGCTAATCAATGTATTGAATAGTACGGGGGTGGTGGAGGTATTTAAAACCAAGATCTAACAAAAAAAAAAAATGAAAAAATTGAAACTTTGACCCCCAATATCTGTTTAACTAGGTATGTTCTAGAACATGATCGCAATGACGGGGAAAACGACTGCCTTTCGGCTTTTACACCCATTCAACCACATTTTGCCATCTGCATTTTTTTTTTTGAAAGAAGGCGAGCCTATTGCCATCAACCGGGCTCAGATCCAGACTCCGTGGCTGCTACTGAGGAACATAACTGGCGAAATGTGGGTGTACTAAGTATTAGGTACACGTCTGCCTTACCCCGCGGAGATTCTTTGCGTGACGTTACTGTTCTCACTAATGGGATGCTGATCTATCTGGGAAATAGAATAAAATGTTACTACCAATACGAATGTCAAAGTCAAACTTAAAAATGTATATAAAAAGTATACCTGACATGCAATCATCGTCATCCTCCAGCCCTTGTCCCATTCTACTTGGGGTCGGCGCAATACGTTTTTTTCTTCCATTCTCCCGTCAGACGTCACGGCATCATTTACTCCTTTCTCTTTCATATCATTCCTCACGCAATCCATCCATCTTTTCTTTGGCCTTCCTCCCCCTCTCCACCCATCAGCATTAATACCTAACCTCCAACAATGTGTGTAATTTTGAGCAATTTTTTTGACTAATCATAATTCTACCACATCACTTTTTAATGAGTTAACTTTAGAAAAGCTCCCCTACAGCGGAAAAAAATAAAATGAATATTAGAAGTAGACTCGAAATTGTTTTGATGATTGTACAACAAAAAATGACTCCAGTTTAGTTATGTGTCCTATCATTACCTAGATCAAATCAAATCAGTAAGCATCTGTTGAAGCTGAATAAATAAATAAATAAATATCGCTGGACATTACACACAACGCCATCTAGGTGGCACACTAAGCTACGAGGCTTGTGTCGTGGACACCAGATAGTTGATAATACTACATAGATACTTTTTGTTTGTAAATACATACTTATTATACATATAAACATCCATGACTCGGAAACAAATGTCCATGCTCATCACACAAACATTTGCTCCTACCGGGATTCGAACCCGGGACCCTAAGAACGTAAGGCAGCCTCACTACCGCTGCGCCATTCGGGTCGTCAAATAAGAACTCAATATATTTTTCTACTCCTTATAACATTATTTATCTGCCAGTACAAGTTCCGTCGAAATCGATCCAGCCGTTTCGGTGATTAGCCGGAACAACCAGACAGGCAACTTTTTTTTTTTTGAGTACTGTATACAGCATGTAACCGAAAGGGTATAATCATATGGAATACTGTGGTACGGACCATCAAACCGAACAACTTTCTCTATTGGACCACCATCGAAATCGTAAAAAAATAATCAGCTGTCCCATACATTTGGGTCGAGTAGGTATTGAAATTTTGTATATTTTACGTTTTCCTTGGTGGTCTCATAGAGAAAGTTGTTCAGTTTGATGGTCCGTACCACAGTATTCCATATGAATATACCCTTTCTGTTACAAGCTGTATACATCTGCCTAGCCTTTTCCCAACTATGTTTGGGTCGGCTTCCAGTCTAACCGGATGCAGCTGAATACCAGTATTTTACATGGAGCGACTGCCTATCTGACCTCCACAACCCAGTTAGTACTGGGTAATACGATACCCCTTGGTAAGACTGGTTGTCAGACTTTTTGGGTAACCTGTAACGACTATCAATGATCTACAAATGACAGCCGGGACCAACGGCTTAACGTGCTTTCCGAGGCACGGAGGAAACTCGGTATGTAATGGGCGGTCACCCATCCACCGACCAACCTAGGCAAGCGCGGCTTAACCTAAAGATCGACCCGAGCGGCTGTTATTATTTTGCCACGAGCTTTGTTACAAGCTGTATACATACTATCATAATTAAAAAAGCTGTTTTTCGAAATTCAAAACACACTTTTATTTTATTTATTTGTATAGATATTCAGTCATCATTGACATGCTAAGAAGACCTTGCCAGTTATGTTAAAGTCATAAATAATAATAGCCACAAATTCAGACTCGAACCCCGGACGTCATGCCCAGTATTCGCGCAAAGACTCTAAGACAGTGGCGTGAACGCGAACGTTAAAAAAAACCTTTGAAAAGAAATCCAGAATCAAATCCAAAAGTCCTTTTAAAAAGAATCCGCAGCTCCATTACTTCTAAGAGCACTAGAAAGCTGAAATAAAAACCTATAATAGAATTAAAGTTCAGGCAACGTTCTACGGAATCCTGCTAATCGCCTTACATTAAGGAGGTAGCATGCATTTTCTGTGGCTAAAGTGCAGGCTGCAAATTGTTCTAGAACGTGTTGATAGCTAAGGTAATGACCCATCAAGAAAGGAGTACGTTGTAAGTGATTTTAGCAGTTTCAGTTTGGAAATTACTAGCGACCCGCCCAGGCTTCGCACGGGTGCAATGTTATACATATAAACCTTCCTCCGTAGTCACTCTATCTATTAAAAGAAACCTCATCAAAATCCGTTGCGTAGTTTTTTAAAATCAAAGCATACCTAAGGACAGACAGCCGGAAGTGACTTTGTTTTAATCTATGTAGTGATGATAGGTCTAAAGTATTTCCTACATTTTTCTTTTTGTTTTTTGAATTTTTAGATTATTTACAAAATGTGTTGGTTTTGCTGTAAGAATGCTTTTTATTAGGGTTACGGGTGGAACGAAACCCTAATAATAAGACTCCACTGTCCATCTGTCTGTCTGTCTGTCTGGTTGCCTGTCACCAGGCTGTATCTCATAAATCGTGATAGCTAAACAGTTAAAATTTTCAAGGATAATGTATTTTTTATTTTTATTATATTCCTTTATTCATATACATACAAATTATTTACATATTATATTATTATTATTATAATCCACCACGTGGGCCCAATGCGGGTTGGTAGATGTCACATGTCTTCGAATTTTTGGTTCTAGGACATGCCGGTTTCCTCACGATGTTTTCCTTCACCGTTTTGAGAGCAGTGGTAATTAAATAAATTACACAAAGTAATGCGCCTGCTTGGGTTCGAAGCCACGACTTATTGTTCGTAAGTTGGGGCCGCCACCACTGGGCCACCGCTGCTCATTCAAAAACTGAATAAAATAAATATTTAAGGGGGGCTCCCATACAAAAAACGAGTTTTTTTAATTACGGAACCCTTCGTGCACGAGTCCGACTCGCACTTCGCCGGGTTTTGTTAGACAGCAGACACGTAAAGGTAAATTCTTATCTTTTATCCCACCTTACCACCACCTTTTGGACCTACCCTACACGTAGCTCCTACATAAAACACGTTACTGTACAATGTATACAATTAAAACAAAACAAACATAATTAAGTTGGTAGAAGCACAAAGTACTTCAGTAAGTGACGCAGATTATTGTCCTATTATAGACTTGATACATCGCTTATGCCTCTATTATATGTAGTTTAACCTAAGAAGCGTGTTCTTTGACGTTCAACGCTCACCGTGAGTTGAAATTCATACAGGGCAATCAATAATATACAGGCATTCATCTAATTAGCACTTAGTAGTACTCAATACAGGCATCTGTCGCTCATTCAATAACTATTTTGTATACTACCAAGTTATAGCTTTATAAAACAGAACTTTCTCATATTCATAGCAAAATCATGAGGAGTGACTATTTTAGTTAACTAATACTTAGGTACTAATGTATTACCAATCTAGAATCTAGAACGAACGTTCTATTCATAGAACACATTCAACTTGGCAAGGTGGTAGTACGTAATAGGAAAGAGACAGACGTACGTGTGAAAAGGAGAAAGCCGTTGTCATGCGTACTACGATCCTCGCAGTCAGTGATGGCTTATTTCAAGACTTTTAACAGCGGTCCCATGGTGTAATGGTTAGCACTTTGGACTCTGAATCCAACGATCCGAGTTCAAATCTCGGTGGGACCTTAGTTTTTATTACAGTTTCTTATTTTTACTCATGTTTTACACCCTCGGGCATGCATTTACATATATTTATAAAAGCTTTTACAATAAACCCATCCGCATTTTGTCTCGGTAAACAACATTTGCTGTGTACTCCATTTCTAACTATATTATTAGGGCCTGTTTCACCATCTACGATTAAGAGCCCGTTAATATAATTGGCAGGTAATTTTATATAATTCTGTTCCATTTCTGAATTTATTCGGTGAGTAGTACTGCCGCGCTTATGATAATTACAGTAAGTCACATTTTTGACGATATTGAGTTGTATATATATTTGGAATGTAGAGATTGAGATCTACATTTCTGTATATTTAAAATTTGAAAATGTGGCATAGAACATCAAATAAGCTTAAGCATAATTACAGTAAGATACGTTTTGCGTCAATGCATACTTATTATGATTGCGGTATGGGCGGTTGATTTTTTCATAAAGTTAAACCCATTTCCTAGGTAATGCTACAGTAAGTAATCTTGCTATTATCATTTTAAAGTTATGAGTATGCTTTTACCAAGTACCACTGAAACATATTAACAGTAAGTGGCACTTGTTGTTATTATATTAAGTGTTGGAAATAAATCATTATCATACTAAACCTTAACATATGTACAGTAACAGCATATATTATATTAATGCTTAAGAGTTTCGCAACATATTAATGTATTATCTTAGCATAAGTACAGTAAGTGGAACTTACTGTGTATATGATAAGTCAGCGAATTAAAATATATATTTGTACGCATAGACGTAATAACAGCAAGATTCACTACTGTAATTATGTTTAGGAATGCTTAAATTTATGCGTAGACTTGCCTGGAACAAATTAGGTAAATACGTTACTTACTGCAAATATTCTGAGGCGTTTAGGATCCAGCCGGGTATTATATTATATTATTTATATAATTTCGACATTTAGGGCTTTTTTGCTTCACAAACGAGATGCCGAACATGTTATTTTGTGGGCTGGTAACTGTGCATCCCAAAATAAAAATTGGGCATTGATGTCGTTTTTAGTACAAATTATTAATAGTTCCTTAATATCTGCAAAAACAATCGAGATACGATATTTCGAGCCAGGACATACCTTCATGTCAGCTGACCATTTTCATCATCAGGTCGAGAAAATGTTAGGTAAAAACAAAGTGTATGATTTCGATGATTATGTTCAAAGGGTGAAAATGGCAAATAATCGCAAATGTTTTGTCAAATCAATGGATGTTTCGGACTTTTATTTTTATGAAGACTTATCGTCACAATATAAACTGAGAAACATGGAACACAGGATTTACCTTAAAAATATAATGGTAGTTAAAGTTGAGAGGGGTAAATTCGTAATTATGTATAAAACGGGTCATAATGAGATGTTTCAATCATTGGACTTCTTACAAGCTAAAAGGCTCAAAAAATCCCTGAGGTGAAGCCTAAAAATATTCCAAGAGGAATCACTGCAGATCGAAAAGCAGAGATCATACAGAAGCTTGTACCTCTGATGCCTCAGAATAGAAGGGAATTTTGGTCTAACATCCCGGTTTCTAATTCTGCTACAAATCTGCTTACTGACGAGTTTTAGGTTGACAATTTTTTTAATATCATTTATAGATTTAAGTAATTATATAGCAACGTAGCTACTTTTAATTGTTAAATGGATAAAGTATTATTGTTGATTAAATATAGGACTGATGTTGTTATCCTAAAATATTTTCTTATTGTAATAATAATATTTTTATAAGCCTACATTTTACTAGTCACATAAAGGACATTTTACTATTTTACCATAAATTGCTACATACTATGTAGCAATTGTAGCAACTTAATCGAATAAGCCTTACAAATTAATTAGTACCTATTAGGTACTAATTAATTTGTAAGGCTTATTCGATTAAGTTCGTATAACGAAGATCTCATAATTTATACAATAGTAAAGTGTTAATAATTATAATAGTTCTAAGAGGATAAAAGTCTTATTGAAGAATTTAAAGTGCCTTGAAAGATCAGAGTTGTGCTGTGTTCTGTCAATCTGCGTATTATTATTTTTATTATGAAGAATTCCAAAGAAAAAACTGTGCTTTTTTTTTGAGAAACTAAGTGTTTATTTTAATTTATTTTTTGTTTTATATGAAGAAGTACAAACACGAATGTATAAAAAGTTTTAGGGGAAAAACTGTAAAGGTGTTATTTTAGAAACAGTGCTTATTTTATTTGGTTTACGATTGTTTCATGTACGGAGCAGGTTGTACAAACACGAATTGTTTTTTTTAGTTAGTTTATAATCAGATTTTAAAATGCTTAAAAAATAAAAAATAAACGGAGCTGATTATACAACTTTGTACTATTAATAAAGCTGTGTACTTTCTACATTAAACTGTGATTTCATAAGATTTTTTTTGTTTCATTATCTACAAATAATATCAAGGAATAGTAATTAATTATGGTTCCGGTGCTTTGTGGCAGATAATTAATTTTACATATTGCTCCTAGCTATAATTACAGTAAGTGATTAAGTTACATTAGGCAAATTGTGTAATTTTTGTTATTCTATTTAAACATTTATCTCATTTTGTAATCATTGTTGCAGTATGTACTTCAAATTAAAGATTGTTACAGTAAGTCACACACTTACTGTACCAATACTAAAAATACATAATTTTTTTAATCGTTCGTTCCTTAACATAAATATTTTTTTTTAACTTTACAATTAAAATATTATTCCTAATTAAAAATTAAAATATAGAAATTGTTAAACAAACCTATACTTATCTTAAATATTTTAGAAAACTTAGGTTTAATTTATAGTTTAGGAAGAATGTCAAAATTAAAAAAAAAAACTTTTACCGCCTTTTTCTCGAAAGTGTCTCCAACGCACTTACTGTATATATCACAAGCACGGCAGAGTAGCTAATCGGGCATCGTGAAACAGGCCCTTTAAAATCATAAATTATAATAACTTCATACAGGTTGTGATTTCGTGAGATTTGTTTTATTCTGGTGCGCAATTAGTCAAATACGTTTGCCTATCGATAATCATCCTCCGAAGTGCAATAGGTAAAACGTTTTTGATGAATTTAGCTGTGAACTCAACTGAAAACTCAACTGAACTTTAGAGAAACAATCGAAAAATCTAGTATTATCTTTTTGTTACGATAAGCAATATGAGTGCTGTGTTGAAGAGGGATTTGGCGAGCCACGTCTGTAATGAGGAAAAAAAGTTTGTATTAAATAAAGGAGGTATACTGACTAATTAGATTTGTAGAAAATAAGGTTCTTGATTTATTTTTTCTGAAGGAGTTTTGGCGATACAACGTCAAGTAAAGCGACACGAGATTTTTTCACTGTCCGTGAGTACCTTCGACTAAAGTTAAAATTAAGTAATTTCTTTTCTCCGCAGTGGCTGTCGCACGCAACGCGCGTGTTGTTTGCGGTCGTAGCTCGTGGCCAAGAAGAAAGATCTTAGAAGACGTACTACCAAAAAGTATCATCACAAATCAAAACATAGGTAAAATAAAATTTTCAAATGATTACTAGGTATTTAATAAATCAATCAGGCTGAATCAACCAGTACAGAAAAATCAAGCTAAAAAAATACGATTTACATTTTAAATCTAGGTGCAAGAAAACCAATTTCTATACATAATCAGATGCTGCAGACCATAGCAGTGTCACAGTGGCTGGTGGATATAGTTGATTTAGTATAACGAACGAGCTGTTAGTGTCGCAGCGCAATTACCGCGCACTTGGAGCTTCGCCGATACTATTGTAGCGAGAACTGATGCGGATAGGGTGAGGTTATACTGACAGCGATTTTTAAGAGGGAACAGTTTAAAAAAAACGACCAAGTGCGAGTCTGAATCGCGCACGAAGGGTTCCTTACCATCCCTACATAGTATCAAATAAAGTTGCTTCCTGCTGTTTGACCCTATGTATGCTTAGGTCTTTAAAACTACGCAATGACGGGGAGAACAAGTGCATTTCCGCTTCGTTAACGATCCTCCCATAACCCCTCCCACTCTGGGGACTGTCGTGAGTGCCGCGTCTCTTTTATTTTAGCAAGACGCGCGTGCGAGGTGTTCTGAGACGCGTCTCCGCGCGGGCTAGTTATCTACGTCGGTCTTGTTACACCCTTTATAATAACAATATTTTAACGCTCGTTCATTATGTCAATTTGCACTCAAGAGCAAATCTAAATTTGTTAAACAGACAGACAGACAGACCGACTACTGACAGACAGGCTGACAGACAGACTGACAGACAGGCTGACAGACAGACTGACAGACAGACTAACAGACATACAGACTGACAGACAGACTGACTGACTAAAAGACAGACAGACTGCAGATAGACTGACAGACAGACTTAGAGACAGAGTTACAGATAGACTGACAGACAAACTGACAAACAGACTGACAGACAGACAGACAGAGAGACAAACTGATAGACAGACTAACAGACAGACTTATAGACAGAGTGACAGACAAAGTGACAGACAGACTGACAGACAGACTGACAGGCGTACTGACGAAAATACTAACAGGCGGACTGACAGACTGAACTGACAGACAATCTGACAGACAGACTGATAGACTGACACTGTGTACTGACAGACATACTAACAGACAGACAGACAGATGACAGAGAGACTGAAGACAGACTGACAGACATACAGCCAAACGACTTACAGACAGACTGACAGACAAACTTGATAGACAGACTGACAGACAGACTGACAGACAGACTTACAGACAGAGTGACAGACAGACTAACTGCCAGACAGACTGATAGACAGACTGACAGGCGTACTGACAGACATACTAACAGACAGACAGACAGATGACAGAGAGACTGAAGACAGACTCATAGACATGTATGTCTATGAGTCTGTCTTCAGTCTCTATCAGACTATGTCAGACTATGTCTATCAGTTTGTCTGTCAGTCTGTCTGGCTGTAGCCAGACAGACTGACAGACAAACTGATAGACAGACTTACAGACAGAGTGACAGGCGTACTGACGGACAGGCTTGTTAGCCTGTCCGTCAGTACGCCTGTGACAGAACTGGCAGACATACAGACCGACAGACTTACAGACAGACTGACGGACAAACTGACAGACAGACTGACAGACATACTAACAGACAGACAGACAGACTGACTGGCGTACTGACGGACAGACTGACTGACAGACAGACTGACAGACAGGCTGACAGACAGACAAACTGACTAACAGACAGACTTCATGAAACATTAATGAGTAAATTGCAACCGTGCCGGCCAAGTGCGAGTCGGCCTCGCGCACGAAGAGTAGGAACTCTAGGAGGATGGGAGATGGGGGGGGTAGGAGGATGGTAAGGATAAAAAACACAATGGCGTCGTTTGTTCCGATTTGACCACGCGCCACAAGATCAGGTACGGATATTAGCTGAGATTACTTAGTTGATATTGTTAATCAATTAATTATGTCTGTCTGCAATTAAATAGTGGTAGGTAGTACTAGCTTTTGCCCGCGGCTTCGCTCGCGTTTTGGTCGGAAATTATCCCACGGGTAAGTACATTGCAAATATAGCCTAAGCCTTGGCAATCGGGGATAAGTAACTTCCTATTAGTGAAAGAATTTTCAAAATCGGTTCTGTAGATTCAGAGACCCTACATCCTCACAAACTTTACCTCTTTAAGCCCACTACTTTACCTCTCTGCAAGGGACGCAGCGCAATTACCGCGCACTTGGAGCGCCGAATACTATTTGGAGTTAGAACTGATGCGGATGGGGTGAGGTTATACTAACAGCGATAACAACTTTTGTGTTAAATATTTTATTAACTCTTGTGAAAAAGTTGGAACTTTGACCCCAATATCTCCGTAACTAGAAGGTTCCCAGGTATGGTTTTTAACAAAAAAAATGTCGCAATGACGGGGAGAACAAGTGTATTTCGGCTTCGTTAACGGTCTTCCCACCCTTCCTTAACACCCTTTATAATAACAATATTTTAACGCTCGTTCATTTTGTCAATTTGCACTGAAGAGCAAATCTAAATTTGTTAAACCGACAGACAGACAGACCGACTGACTGTCAGATAGGCCTACATACAGACTGACAGACAGCCCTACAGACAGACTGACAGACAGGCTGACCGAAAAACTGAAAGACAGGCTGGCAGACAGACTGACAGATAGACTGACAGAATGACTGACAGACTGACAGACAGACTGACAGATAGATAGACAGACAGACTGACTGACAGACAAACAGACTGACAGACAGATGGACAGACAGACAGACTGACAGACAGACTGACAGACAGAGTTACAGACCGACTGACAGACCGACTTCTTGAAACATTAATGAGTAAATTGCAAAGCCGAGGCGGGTCGCTAGTTTTCAATAAATTGTAATCCCCGAAGGAGTAGGCAGAGAAACACCCAAATTTTGCAATTAATGTTTGAGCCTATTGCCATCATCCGGCCACGAATACTACTAAGAAATTCCTGATGGAAAAATCCAAAAGCAACTTGCCTGACCCGAAAATCGAACCCAGGACCTCATGCTCAGCTGTTGCGATTGCAACCACTAGACCAACGAGGTAGTCTATGCCTGTGATTTATAAAGCAGGCATGCCTAATGTATAACCCACACACTGTTGACTCTATAACCCAGCATAATGTCAGTCAGATTGTCATAGGAAGATTAGATTGATTGATATACATAACTTTCTTTTGGTATTCGCTGAGGTCTGTTATTACGATTGGGTAAAGTTAAACCTGCAGGTTGCAGTCTTCTTCGGTAGAGCATGTTCATTTTTTCTTTGTCGATTTTAGAGTTCCTTACCTCAAAATTAAAAACGGAACTCCTTATAGGATCACTCGTGTGTCTGTCTGTCCGTCTGTCACAGCCAAATTACTCCCAAATTAATGGACCGATTGAGTTGGAATTTTGGTACACATAATGTAAGTCGGTGACCCAAAGACGAACGTGTAACGTGAATTTTAAACAGGTCCCATGTTTAAAATTCACGTAACACGTTCGTCTTTTGGGAAGTACATTAAAAAAAAAAAGTTTTGCAAGCTATATCGTATTATATAATTATCATGATATATATCGTAATATATAATTATCAAAAAAAAAATTAGTTGCGGACAATGATGTCCGCAACTAATTTTTTTTTTTGAATTTTTAATATAAGTAGTTTTGAAGTTATTTAAGGAAATAGGCGAAAATTCACTATTTCCCGGCAGAACATTTTGAAAAAATTACAAAAATTTGTGCTTTGAGTATAAATTACAAGAAAACCTATAAGAAAGCTATAACAACAAATAATAGAAATAAATTAAAAATTAAAGTGGGTTCGCCTACTAAGATGGTACGTTTTTCACAAAAATCGCTAACTGTATAACCGCGCCCCTACCACAGTTATTTAGTTAGTTAAGAAGACAGAATAGGTGCCGCTCCCTTTGCATTTTTATTGGACATTTTCTTTCGTTCCGACGTTGTATTTGAATAATACTCTTTAACAGAGACAGGAGCACAATTCACGCTTCTTTGTGTTAATATTTTTGGAATAAATGTGTAATACAGTGTGTTTTTGTTTGGATTATCTATAAGGACTAGTCTATACTTCTATACTAATATTATAAAGAGGTAAGTTTGAAATCTCTGGATCTACTGAACCGATTTTGAAAATTCTTTCTACACACCTTAACAGGATTCTTTAAATTCTTGGATAAGTGCATCAGATTTATACTTAATAACTTCAAGATCACCTCGACTTTCTCGTTGGTCTAGTGGACTGCTGAGCATGAGGTCCTGGGTTCGATTCTCGGCTCGGGCAAAGTGTTATTGGATTTTCCGTCAGGAATTTCTCAGTAGCAGCCCCGAAGTCTGGATTCATGCCCGGGTGATGGCAATAGGCTCGCCCCCTATTACGTGGGACTTAAACATAACTGTCGAAATGTGCGGTGTACTATGTAATAAGTACAACTCTGCCTAACTCTCCGGGGATTACAGGCGTAAAGTTATTTTAACTCCAAGATTAAAGCAGTTAAGTCGATCAATCTAACACATGTCCATAAAGAAATCTCTATATGATTAGCTGACACTTCAAATCTTCCAGTCGGGGTTTCACTTAGACCGGAGACTAAGCAGACTGTGTCACAGTAATGTGGATCAAGTGTTCGACGCCATACTTAAGTTCATTGTCAGGCTTTGTTAAGTTACTTAAGTTAGAATATTGTGTTGTCTTTATTTAACCCCTAAACTTATCTTCAAGGTTAAGCGGCACTTGCCAAGGTCGGTCCGTGGATGGGTGACCATCCATTACACATCGAGTTTCCTTATAGGAAAACACGTTAAAGTCGTTGGTCCCGGCTGTTATAATGTAGATCTTTCACAATTGCTACAGGAAGTCAGTGCCCCGAAAGTCTGACAACCAGTCTTACCAATTGGGGTAACATTACTAAGTAACTGGGTTTTGTAAGTACAGATACCCATCTGTGCTTACAAAACCCATCATATATCACCATATCATTTTACATAGAGCGACTACCCCGTCGCTCTATGTAAAATACTGATATTCAGCTGCAACCGGTTAGACTGGAAGCCGATCCCAGGACAGTTGGGAAAAGGCTAGACATCTGCCTAGCCTTTACCCAACTGTCCTGGGATCGGCTGATGTACCTATCAAACAATCATTTTTCAAATGTACTAGCGTCGGTTTATACGACATTTGTCGGGTAAATTTTGAATAAATTTGTTAATTATGAATCTAGCTATGGAACTTATTAAAAACTAGCTGATGCCCGCGGCTTTGCTCGCGTTTTGGTCGGAAAATATCCCACGGGCACTTTGTAAATATAGCCTATGGCACTCGGGGATAGTGTAGCTTCCTATTAGTGAAAGAATTTTCAAAATCATATCAGTAGATCCAGAGATTACCCTCTAAAACCTCACAAATTTTACCTCTTTATAATATTAGTATAGATAAGTATATTTCTATTGTATTAATATAGATTTATTGGGTAAATGTCTATAGTTATTTCATTAATTACGAATAATCTAACTAACGAACGTAATGAAAATAGAAATAAAACATTTTGCGAGATTATCTTCCCAAAATTATCAGTTTATTTTTTTTATTATAAACACCTTTATGACTTAAAACGTTTATATTATAATTACAAAAATGTCCTATTGTTTAGATTGTCATTAAGCTCAATGAGTATGGCCCTTCATCAACTTTAATCTTTGCAAAGAGTGACAGAATTCACTTTTCTTTTTTGAGAGGATTTTCTTGGATACCTATCCTAATTTATGGACCCTCTGTACGTTATTGAAAAAGCTCTCTGCCTTTTGGAAGTCCTTCTGAAAGTAGGGTGTCCAAATCGTTTTACTTAATGACGAAACATCAAGAAATCGAAACATCATCGGATTCAAACTCGTTGACTTAGTTGTGTATTAACAATAAACGATTTTATTAGCACTGAACTGCCACTCGGGTACCCTTAAAAAACGTCATATTTTGTTTTTAGATTCTGAATACTTATGTAACTAAATAACAACTTTTTACTAATAGTCAATAATATTATAAAGAAAGATAGGAACGCTACGTTCATACTGAGCAGGCGGCGTTCAAATATCGTTGCGTTGTTACTACTGTGATACATATTACGGAATGTATGATACAGAAAGAGATAGCTATTACTCTTGAAGTAATTAAATTACGATAATTGTCTGAAGTTGTCTGCAACAATTGTAATAATACACGTACAACAATAATAAATAATAGTACACACAGCAACACATACACAGTACAACATGGCCTCGCTTTGTATATATTTTCTTTACAATGAGAGATCTGTATAAAGTGTAAGTTTTAATCGTCTGCGAAATCTTTCACATTACCAAACTACAAACCAGGAAATTAAAAAAAAATAGTAATTAAAATATTCAATTTTTGCTTTCAAATATTTTCAGTCGGTTTTTTTTTTAAATTATTTTTTGTTTTGAATATTTGATTTTAAAACTAGTCAACCTCTACCTAAGTTAAATTTAAAACATAAATGTAGTTGGACAGTCCTAAACTTCCATTCCTTAATTCAGAAACAGAAAATATACCCTTAATCAAAATAACATCATTGTCACCCTATATAAAGGTGAAACTGGTTTTAAATGAACACAGCAATCTCGACTGATTGGAATTTCGGAGTGATATTATCAAGATAATGAATATAATACAACACTTTTCAACTTCGCCACTTTAGTATTGTTTCAAGAGCAATTTGAGACTTTTATTAAAATAGGCTTTGGGGTGAAGTAGGTAGGTACTTTGCTACTTTATTGTAAACTAGCTGTTGCCCGCGACCTTCGTTCGCGTGAAATAATTATAAAAAATATTATTTTCTTTTTTGCATCGAATTTGGTTACCAATTTCATGAGTTTAAATTTTTGCGCGGATCCGTAATAATTTTTAATAAAATAACATCAGCTATTTGCCAGTAAACCCGTCAAAATCGGTTCAGCCGTTTCGAAGATTAACCGTAACAAACAGACAGACAGACCGACAGACAGACAAAAATAAGAAAAAGTGTTTTTGTTTTAAGTACCGTATAAACTTTGCATTTAGTAAAAAGCTGTTATTTTGGTATTACAAACAGACTTTATTTATTTGTATAGATTGCTTACTGGTTTAGATGGGTTTTTTCTATAAAACATCGTTGCTACAGTTTAGGGTGTAGCAAAGGGAACGAAATCTTTACCTTTTTCGACTCATGTTCCTTATGGAAAATTGACCACTTTGATGGTCTGAATCACCATTAAAGTGGACATACCCTATAGTGTGACAGGAATAGATATATTAACGTTACGTGTAGTTCCTGAAAATTACTGACATGTTTAATTTTTTTTATCTTTCACTTTAAACATTGTTCAATATACTGACCAGTGAAAGAGCTGGTAACCCACTGTGGACAATAAATCATTATAAGAGAAACTTTGTTGGATACATTTTTTAAATAACCTATATTGTGTGGGGTTTTAAATCCAGTAAAGGTACACAATCCAATAATATAGGTACCGCTTAGTCTTAAGGAAAAGGGGCACTATTTGACCTGTAAAAGTAAGTTTTCAAAGTCCTCACAAAATAAGAGTAACAACACGAGTGTAATCCCCAAATAAAAGAAATACTATGAGGGCATAAATTAAGTAGGGACAATGACATCAAAATATAAGTAGAATCGTAAAAAAAAGAATAAGTAGTAAAACAAATAGTATAGCAGAATCATATGTATATTATATGTACTCGTATTGCAACTAGTATCTAATCGTAATTTATTAATATCCAGAAAAATAGGAACATATAAATAGTAAATAAAGATAGAAAATATAAATATAACATAAATTGGATTAATAATCAGTTTTAAAATATAAATAGTCGAAATTAATAGCATAGAGTATGGTCTCTTCGGCCTCTTGACAAATCGAACGCTGAAAAGGAAAAATCATCAGAAGACAAGGTCTCTGATCATGTCAGAGGGACACTGGCGGGGCAGGAGTGGTTTTTAGCCGGTTCGAGTCCGGCACTACCTCGACTGTCTCACAACCTGTGAGGCAGTCGAGGTGTCCGTGGGGATTTCCCACTCCTGCCAAAACAAAAAAAAAACAAAAAAAACCCCAAAAGGTTAGGCAGGGATGCACCGAATAGTAAACCCACATGTAATATAGAAGAATGGTTACGAAATTCCATGTTTAAATATGAGATATGTGGTCTGAAGAATTATTCACACTAATAGAGAGACATCAGATGTACATTTCTGATCTATGATGTTACCCTGACTAACACAAATCCTCCATTTGTCTAAAGTGGTCATTTAGCTCAACCTGTGGGTGTGATCTAGTTTATACACGTGCAGTACCACACAATTGCTTTATTTCTAAAACAAATCTCTGATTTTGAAAGATTTTGGCTGCAATATTATCACTCTGTTACAATTTATAAATATGCACATAAACAAACAGAAGGAACATAACACCCTTCTGTTTATTAAGGATTAATGACCTTACAAGTATTGGTTATACAGCGTGTATCAGAAAGGGTATAATCATATGGAATACTGTGGTACGGACCATCAAACTGAATAACTTTCTCTATGGGACCACCATCGAAATCGTAAAAAAATTATCAGCTGTCCTATACAAAATTTCAATACCTACGCGACCCAAATGTATGGGACAGCTGATTATTTTTTTACGATTTCGATGGTGGTCCCATAGAGAAAGTTGTTCAGTTTGATGGTCCGGACCACAGTATTCCATATGATTATACCCTTTCTGTTACACGTTGTATAGAGTATGTATAAGATAGCCCAAATCCACGTCTAAGCAATTCTAGAAACCAGACAACAAAGGAATATATTTATTTATTTTATTATTTATTTATAATAATATCTGGAAATCCAGAGTCCCATGTTTGCTAATGAGATATTCGTAATGGAAAACCTCAAAAACACTGTCCGACCTGAGAATCGAACTCGGGACCTCATGCAGTCGCTGCTTGCCACCACTAGAACAACGAGAGATATGCAAAATAAGACTGTATTTTATCATGATTCAGAACATATCCACAAAAAATCCCTTATTTAAGTAAAGTAACGCGATCAACAAACGGAAGCATAAACTCCATAAAATAAAAATCCATTACAGGTTTTCATTATGCTCGGGCAATATTTTCCCAGCAATCATTCAGCACGCGGAGTAAAGTACACAGCAAACATCGTTGTCGCGACAGTCTGCATATTTTTATTTTTACCGGTAAAAATTACCGGTATTTTTCACCGGTATTGAAACTACCCAGTTCGTGTCGAGGAACATGGATGGGAAAATGAAGTATTAAAAGTAAGTAACAGGATGAACACTAACGATGTCAGTCTTGGGAGTTTTATTTTGTAGGTATTTTTTGGTACCTAACTAATGTCGAAATATTATCTATACTAATATTATAAAGAGGTGAAATTGTTCGTAAGTTTGTATGTAGGGGGTAATCTCTGGATCTACTGAACCGATTTTCAAAATTCTTTCACTAATAGGAAGCTACGTCATTCCCGAATGCCATAGGCTATATTTACAACGTGCCCGTGGATTAATTTCCGACAAAAACGCGATAGGAATGTTATTGGGTTTTCCATCATGAATTTCTCAGTAGTAACCACTTAGTCTAGATTTGTGCCCGATGATGATGATTTGTGTTTGATGGCAATAGGCTCGCCCCCTATTACATGGGCCTTAAAATATAACCGGCGAAATGTGTGTGTACTGTTGGGTATAGCTGTGCCTAACCTTCGAAGATTACAGGCATTATGTTAAGTTGTTATTAGACCTTCGGTTTTGGCCAGAAATCGACATTTGGAAGGACTCTATAATATATTCCTCCTGACCGTTTTCGGTCACGGCGACCAATCTCAACGCAGATTAATCATCGGTGCGGGAGATATTATAGTGCACAAGTGTGTGCGCAGGCACAGGTGCACTCTCTGTACCTTTACTCTCCATAGTCCGACGGCAGTCCGACACGACCGGAGAGAGATCAGGCGCAGGCGCGACTTAACGTGCTTTCCGAGGCACGGGGGTATCATACCGCCAACTTCCAAACTCTGGGCTACTACTGAGAAATTTCTAATGGAAAACCCAAATCGAACCCAGGACCCCTGGGCTCAGCAGTCGCTCTTTCGACCACAAGACCAACGGGGCAGTCGGGGCACGGACACTAATAAGCACACATAGATAACTCGAAACCACGTTCATAATAATGAAATCGCGTCCCCCTCCTTCTAATGTATACATCTATCTATACAAATAAATAAAATTGCGTGGCCCCAGAACACAAAGAGCGCTGAAGGAACACGGATGGGTTTTAGTCAGTAAAAGTCTGACACCCTCCTGCTCAGCCCAGATCGGGAGGGGTTATTTGATGATTTCCCATCCGAAAAAAAAAAGGTGTCTGTTTGTAATATTAAAATATCCGCTTTTTACTGATTGCATATGACAGTATTTATACGGTTCTTATAACAAAAACACACTTTTTTCAATTTTTGTGTATCTCTTTGTCTGTTTGTTCCGGCTAATCTCCAAAACGGCTGGACTGATTTTGACGGGACTTTTACTGGCAAATAGCTGATGTTATAAGGTCTAACATGTACTATTTTTTTTTTTTTAAATAATTAGGGTTCCGTGCAAAAAAAAATAAAACCCTTGAAATTGAAAACAAAATCTATTCAAAAAGAGAACTTATATTTCTTATAATAATTTCACGCGAATGAAGGTCACGGGCAACAGCTAGTTTAAAAAAAAAAAATACACAGTAATTAAGATCTAGACAGACGTATGTTCTGGAAATAAAACTGAAGTGTGCTATGTAATTAATTAAATAAACAGACGTCCATTACATTCTTGAAGCTGAGAGCAAGCTCGTTAATCTACGATAGTGTTTCCTTTTAGTTAGTTTCTGGAATTCTCACTTTAGTTAGCTAAGAGGTAAAAAATAAATAAGAGGGAGCGAATTTAATAAATAAGTGTAATTTACAAGATTAGATAGTGATCATAACATCGCGCCTGTGATCTCAAAAAGTTTGGGCAGAGGTGTACTTGTAATACAGCCAGGGCTCAAAGTGTAGTGCCATTGATTGATCTTCATAACTGTCATGATAATTATTTTGATAATCGTACTTTGACAATTATCTGGTTACTAAGAATCAAGTGCGAGTCGTACTCACACGTACATAGGGTTCCGTAGCACCAAACAATATAATAAAAATATTTTGAAGGCATTCGTTCATATGGTTTTTTTTTACATTCATCAACAAAACTAAAGTTTAACATACGTTAATGAAAAATAAAGTTGTTGCTGCAGTTTGATGAAAAAGTTAACAACGTAACCGGTCTCTGAATCAAAACTAATGCCTGAAACCAGCTGTTGCGCTTATGACCACTAAAGCAACAAGCCAGTCAGTGTCCGGTGAGAGGAGTGAAAGTACTACGTGCCTCAAACATTATAAAATACTTTAGTAATAATATCTACCCAACCGAATTACAGCCACGGCGGCCAATCTCAATGTATATTAGCTAGTAGACAATCGTGTGCGCAAAACAGACCAGTAGGCCTAAAATTGCCGGTTTAGCAGAATTATAATAGGTTAATAATATGAACAACGTTACAATTTTTAAAATGGTCACCAGGCATTACAAGCGTAATGTTATGTTACGTTAACAGACGCAGTTAATATTATGAATATGTCACTTTGTGACTATTTACGAATTGTAACGTAATTCATGTTATTATCCTGTTATGATTCTGCTAAAGCGGTAATTTTAGGCTCCCTATAGCACTCTTTTTTACTTTACTGGCATAGCCCGATGGGACCTAAGGAATCACTAAGCACCTTTGCAATTATTTTTCTTATAGTTATAATTCACTGAAACACAAAACTGATTCTTAATAAAAACATAACCCTTGTCGCTGCTGCCTAGTCGGCTTCAAACGCCGCATGAAAAATAACTCTACCACACGATATGACTCCCGAAAAAAAAAAACAAAAAAGTCAAAATAATCTGTGGCGAAACAAAAAGGTCTATCTACACGTTAACGCACGCACGTACCCTTGAAACGGCCAAAAAGGCAACCTCTTAATAAAACGGCCTAGCTTGTACCTACGACGGGTGACGAACAAATGACGTACAAAATTTATCCACCTTTATATATACCGACTAGTCTGTACGTCCCTTTTCTACTTCCACTAAAAATACCGTGAGAATTTCTGTTAGAACTTTACAAGTTCCATTCTGCTACTAACAGGTAATTTGTCAGCACCTATCGTGTGGTGTGAAGGTTGAATTTACCGTGGTGAACGGTTTTTGCGTTGTTTTTTCGCAGTCAAAAGACGTGACCGTGGGATTTCGAATGCGTGGGAAATGACTACACGGGTGAATTTTTTTGCGATGCGTGAATTTAAATGTTGTAAGATATCTAGTGGAAAACGTAGCGGTAACGAAAAATATGTTTGGCTAAGCGTGAGAATGCGTTCACCTTTCTTTTTTTTTAATTAAAGGAAAAATATAAGTGTATAAAGCCCTGTATTACACTTATTTTGGCAATACTTGGTCAAAGAAACATCAGGGATTTTTTTCAATCGAATATTATTTTAGTCTATTAATTAAATGAAATAATTAAGGGATATCGTATTATCCAGTACCAACTGGGTTCTGGAGGTCAGACAGGCAGTCGTTCCATGTAAAATACTCAGATGCATCTGGTTAGTTCAGTCTAACCAGATGCATCTGAGTATTTCCGACTCCAACATAGGCAGATGATGAAATAAATCAAATAATTCCAATGAAAATTATTTTGCTTGAAAAGGCTGTTATTTGTACATTAACAAACAATATTTTCTGAATCAAACAGGTACTTATTATAGAACGAATTCCAAACTGAAATAATCCATGCAATTATTTTACAAAAAATATTTTATTTAAAAAAATCCTACCCATTCACTGCGGAGTCTGCGATCAAAAGGTCAAGGTCAGTGAGTAGACGAGTTGCTGGGGCGTGCAAACTCGCTTCAGTACTACCCCACCGATCATTTATCTGTATTTGGGTAATTTTGCTATGTTATAGTCAAAGGTCGATGAAGCCTCTTCGCGGAATGTCTGGTTTTGTGCAACGTCTTTCGGCAAACCCAGCCGAGTCCAATTCCGGCCTTTGACTAATGTATTTTTAGACACACTTACAGCACTTAACAGTAACGTAATAATCTGCTTCGGACATTGCCTAGGTATTGTATTCTTTTCTAGGTAGGGTTACCATTTCAAAAATTGAGAAGTTTTAAAGAAAATTCCGGCCATTTTACTTTAACATCTTTCATTTTATTTTATCTCATGAATTTATCTATTCTGTTCGACTTTTACTTCATCAACATTGTCTTTGTCTTTTGTGTATCTGTGGAGAACGTTGTTGGTTCACATTTGTATAACTCCTTATATTCTATTTTTTGTAATATATAATGTGTAATTATTGGTTCTTCCAATTAAATAAAATAAAATAAAAATAAAATTTCTCGGTAGACATTTAACTCTTTTTATTTCCTATTTAAATCTTCTTACGTAGAAACCCTCCGACGGATGGCTAGAATGTCATCTTTGGAAAAATCCGGACGGTTGGTAACCCTAATCCTCAGCTTCGGGCAAATTCATCAAACGTCGATTTGTATTGCACTTGTTGAGATTTTAATGCCTCGTTGGTCTACTGAGCATGAGGTCCTGGGTTCGATTCCCGGGTCGGTCAAAGTGTGTGGATTTTTCCATTAGGTATTTTTCAGTAGCAGGCTCTGCGGAGCCTGGATTTGTGCCCGGTTGTTGGCAATAGGCTTGCCCCCTTTTAGGCGAAATGTGGGTGTAATATTATTTACACCTCTGCCTAACCCTTCGGGAACCCTTAACAGGCGTGTGTTATGTTATTGAGGTCAGCCTAGCCAAATCTAGGAGCGCCGAAACTTCAATGTTTGACTACAACAGCTAGATAAAGTACGACTTTTTGCTTGAAAACCCATCTATTGTGTACGTCTGTTGAATGTGTGTCTTCTATTTTAGAAAAGGTCTATATATCATGTCTGGATGTGAAAGATAAGCTGACCCTTAGTTACTGAGAGTCTATTCAATTTAGTTGTCACATCTAGAGTCAATTTACTTGATTACTTGTTATTTTGGGCAAAAGGTTCTACACAGACATAGTTCTACATAGATATAATAACTTACATAACTTAATCGTCAACATCGGTGATAAGTCTGCGAGGTCAAAATGGGACTGGGCGGGTCACATTTCCAGGATGGTCAGGACAGATGGGCCAGAATCGCCACACGGTAAGTGCCTGAAAACGGTCGGCGTCACCGAGGCAGGCCCAAGAAACGCTTGCGTGTGGATTTTAATTCTTTCCTGACTGATTGGCCAGAGAAGGCAAAACACTGACAGTTGAAAAGAAATGGGAAGGCCTTTGCCATCTGGCCTTTGGACAAAATAGGTCAAAAAAACCAACTCTGCTTAGCAGCTAAAACCACACATTACAAGTACTTAAAAAAAATGTATTTTTTTTCTGTTTGATTTAAATATTTAACCCTACGGTCACTGAGGTGGTCTATACTGACATTAAAGGTCGCTGACTAGATGAGTCAGTGAAGGTGAAAGGTCGTGAGAGCGAGATTAATCTACGTTTGTGTTCCAGCTAACTGGAAGACCGTGTCACCTTTTATGTAGATAAAATATTTTTGAATATATTTATTTTTTTTACTAAAAATTATGTTTATTTTAATTTAACATTACGTCACAATTTGACGCCTGTAATCCCCGAAGGCATAAGCAGAGTTGACTCTATTAATACACCCACATTACGTTATAAAGGAAAATCTAGCTATGTTTTCATAAATAGTTAGTTTAAGTTATAAACTAGAAATAGATAAGGTATAACCCACTCAACGTTTTATCAAATAAAAAAGTGAAGAAGAGGCGATTCATCGTGCTATCGCGATCAAGGTCAAGGTCGAGATAAGTCAGATCGGGCGTGAGAACCGTGTGAACTTGCCCTCAACCCGTGGGAACCGAAAGATCGATTAGTTTAAGATTCTTAAGACGAAATGCGGGTTAAGGAACTTTCGAAAATTAGGTATTTGAAGAAACTATCGCTATCGCTCTGCGAGCGCGATAAGGACCACTGCAGAGACGACTAAATAGCCTAAGTAGAGAGTCATAATTCGAGGTTTGGCTCTCGACTATATCCTGCTCCGATATTGGACCAATTTGAAAAGTATTTTATAAACCGAATAAGAAATATATAAGTACTGTGTCCCTATGTTTTTCTTTTTTCATTAAAAGTTCTCAAATTTGTACACTAAGCCTCTGTTTACAGCGGTCTAATAGGCAATTTTGAGCATTTCGTAAGGGGTCTAGTGGTTTACAAAGATAATGTATCGTCAAAAATGAAAACATAGGGACATAGAATAGAGGTTGATATTTATTTTACTGTAAAAAATCATTGCTTTAAAGTCATAAACCAGAAAGAAAACAGACGAGAGTGTTTGAATGGAGAAAAGACCACCCGCATTTCCTCCAAAGTTACGAGATATAATAAATATCATGAGAAAACTTACAAATAATGTATTTTTACACAATTCGCAGCAGAATACATGAAGATTACCATCAATTAGACAGCACTTCACTTACCTATTTCCGATAAAATTTTAATTAATAAAAGTGTTATGGGTCATTGTACTGGCACAGTCCATTCAAATCAAGGTCGCGAAGGGCAAGTTACTGGCGCGTGTGAACTCGACTGCTCATGAGAACCGATCATTCAGCACAATTAACTGTAGAGGACAGTGGGGTGATTAAGATACGAAGCTCCCTTTTTAATTGCTTGTTCAGAATTCAGACAGGAAAGTTTTAATGTTCGGCTATTATAGATAAATAAGTCTAGACATGAATAATAGCATTATTAAAGTAAGGTGTGTAACTGGATATTTTGGTAATATTTTTGAAATTGTATTTTTAACTTTATTTTTTTATAGTAACACACTAATGACTTAACCTCATCATTCGGCAAGCATTATTATTTTCAACTGAGTTTCAAAAGGTCTATTCGTAATTTTATAAAATACTTTTTCAACCTTAAATATTGAGTTAATTTTTAATCAAACTATTTAGTGGAAACCCACTTAGAACCAAATGAATACACTAACAAAACACATTTTTAATAAGATACACAATACAATATGTATTTGTAATAAGATAAATTAATTCATTAGTCGTTGAGCCTTTTTGTAAGATTCACACGGTCACACCAGTAATCAAAAAACGAAGGAATGAAAAAATAACCTACCTGCCTTCCCATCTGTTATGCCAGTGCGAGTTGAAGGTCGTGATGGGCGAGTTACTGGGGCGTGTGAACTCGCCAGGCAAGCGTGGGAACTGAACGATCATACATTATTTATTACTATGGAGGGAAAGTTTTGATAAGTATTAATTTTGTTGAATTTGCTCAAAGACGAGCCGATTAGTAACAAATACAAAATGCCCACTGAATGTTGAGATTCACACTGTATCAACAAAAATCGAAGAAAAAAATAATAATTAAGTATCTGTGTCATTGCGAGTGCGAGTAAGTTCAAGGTCGATGGGCCAGTTACTGGGGCGTGTGAACTCGATAGGTAAGCGTGAGAATTGAACGCTCATAAATTATTACTCTGAAGGGAAAGGTGCGTTACTTAATCAATTATTTATAAAATGCATAGAAATTATCCGCATTTGAACTCCATTTAGGCATGATAATGAATTGCGTTTTGGTGAATTTTCTCTAAAATGTTGCCATAATAAATAAGCAGTAAAAAAAAAATTATACAACAAAAAACTAGGTAAAGTTATTATTCAACATGCCGTGGCTTATAAAGTATACTATACTGATATTATAATACCTAATATTAGATGAATGCATAACCCATTCCTCCTCAATATGTCTACAGCAATGTAAATATCACATTCCAAGATAAGAGATGACATTAATGTGACACACAATCAAACAACTGTCAACACAGCTTTGCAACATGCAAAAAATGTGCAAATAATACGCTAATACTATGAGTATTAGCGTATTATTTGCACATTTTTTTTTTTTAACACTTTAAGTCTATAACTTTAAAGTTAAAATTCCTTTAACACGATGACAGATTCTGTGGTTATTAGGATTCCCACAGAGATTTTTTCACATGAGAATGAAAATTTTGTGGGAACATTTGTGGCTCCAGCACGTGCCGAAGGGTTATCGGAGCGTATTAGAGGGTTAAGTGTTTAATGTTAATCAATTTATGCGTGATATAATTATAGATTTATGGTGGGGTGACACATGACTGTTGGTGACACCATGTGATGATCGTTAGGATTGGTGGACCTGATAAATAATAATTTTAGATCGATTTCTGTATAGTTTTCAGCATCTTCAAACACAACTTTGTATAAAGTAAATACAAGGTGTACACAGGCCCTTAGCGAAGCCGTTAGCCAAGCATTATGTACATCAAACTAAGTAACTGCGCAAAAATTATTGCTGGGAAACGCCTTTTTTTGTGTTGAAAAATCACGTTTTACGGTAGGAATTAATGTAACACACTCAAAACATTGTCCTGATGGATGCATTGAATAGTGCGGGGGTCGTGACGGTATTTAAAGAAAAGTTATAACATTAAAAAGTTGGAACTTTGACACCCAATATCTCCGTAACTAAAGCAGCTCGAGCTAACTAAGAGCTCGTGGCAAAATAATAGTAGCCGCTCGGGTCGATCTTTAGGTTAAGCCGTGCTCGCCTAGGTTGGTCTGTGGATGGGTGACCACCCATTATATACCGAGTTTTCTCCGTGCCTCGGAAAGCACGTTAAGCCGTTGGTCCCGACTGTCATCTGTAGATCTTTGACAGTCGTTACAGGTAGTCAGTGGCCCAAAAAGTCTGACAACCAGTCTTACCAAGGGGTATCGTATTACCCAGTACTGACTGGGTTATATGGCAGCCGCTCCATGTAAAATACTGGTATTCAGCTGCATCGGGTTAGACTGGAAGCCCACCCCTACATAGTTGGGAAAAGGCTAGGCAGATGATGAACAAAAATAATGATTGCAATCACGGGACAACATGTGCCTTTCGGCTTGGAAAGTGGTACTTTTCACCCATTGATCATTCTAATAAAAACTATTTGGTATTTCTGATAGACTAATGATGCCTTAAAAAACTAGGGAGAATGTCATAGTAACTAAATAATTAAAAATCGAAGTCATTTAATTTTATCGCGTTTGTGTGTAGTTTTATGGCATATAATTACGTCTATTATTACTGTTGTATCCATTTATTGTCTGAAAAAATAATTAGCAATCCAAGTGACTCATAAAATAAATAAGTAATAGGTATTTTTGTGAACCTTTCAAAATACGCTTACATTTTTCCTGTAAAATGTTCGTTCAGAATATTTGTTTTTGTTTTATTTAAAAAAAAATATATCTCTCACGAAGTTTGAAATATATCAGTATCTTTAGATACTTTAATTTAACTTCCCAACACACATTTAAACGACAGTTAAAATATTCACACGAAAAATTCCTGCTTGTGTAAATGTTAACTACAAAAGGCCCCATTATATGTTTTTTGCCCTAAACGGTGGTGTTATCATGTCATTGTGGGGTCAAATACAAGGTCTTGGTGTTCCCATGGGAGACCAGTGTTTCCTATGTGAACTGTATCGTCATGGGAATGTAATTTTTTACGACTTTTTTAGAGTGATTGCCGAAGTGATGACGTTTGCTTTGGTTTCGTGGAAATTGAGACATGATGTTGAATAAATATTACTTTCAGAGGTAGTCAATAACAAGAATCGTTTTTTAGTAGCTTGATCACAGAGCTTGATTGATACTTAAGGAGTATGATAAACATATAAACAAACAAAAAAATAAAAAACAAAATATTTATTGGAAAAATAAACATTTTACAAAAATTTTGTGTTATTTAACAACCACATTAGTAAGGATTACTGTGTCGCGGCCATTAGCGCCACCTTCAAGAGAAACGACAGCGTTCCAGAGTATAAACCAGAAAAAGAGAGATAGATTTTGTAGAAAAAAATATAAAAGGTAAAAAGAATTATTAAAATCCTAAGTACTAATTTTATTATTTAGGCATGTGAATGTATGTAAGTGTCGTGAATGTATGTGTATACGCGTGAGTGAATGTGTGAGTATGTGTAGGTAGATTATGTATGTTTGACTGTTTATGTGATTTGGAGGGCAGTGGGAATGAAAGGGACAGGAACAGGGGTAGGATGTATAAACGGAGTATGGTGAAAAGACCTTCATCCCTCATGGAAAAGGGAGGATCCAGTTGTTGCCGGGTTTTCTAAATAAGGCCCCATTAAAATAGGTGGACAAACTTTAACACAGCGTTCAGTACGTGTAATCAATGATATCCAAGCAAAAAAAACACTGATTAAAGTGATTTTATTTTGACCTAACATAATAAATTGCCGGCGGCACTCTAGATTAAACAAAAGTCAAAACAAAATCACTTTAATCAGTGTTTTTTTTGCTTGGTTATCATTGGTTAGATGTACTGAACGCTGTGTTAAAAGTCCATCTATTTTAATGGGACCTTTTATAGTCATAAGTCTAAGTCAGATCTCTAACTGCGCCATTCAGAATTTTGATGTTAGTTCTTCATTCGTGTCATAGATGGCGTTGTCATACTTTTTATAGTGCCGCTACAATACTAACATAAAGTAGTTTGCAGAATTAGCAAGCTGAGTTGCAGTTGCAGTGGGCTGGACAGTTACCAGATTTGTGGAGGGGCCGATGTAGCAAGCAAGTTAGCTATCGTATGAATTTTGAATGTTTGTTATTATTTAAAACTAATTAGGTCTTCACTTTTTCATTTTTACACTTTTTTCAGTGTATATCAATATAATAAAATTCATTAAAAGAATGAATATTTCAAACTAAAGCAAACTAACCATCATAGCTACAAAACTAACTCCAAACAGAACTCTAACCTTCGCCCTTGCACGTAATAGACATGTTAACCCTCCGCCCGCCGCCTGCTACGACGGGGTCTGTTAATAAAAATTCCCGCGCGCCAGACGCGGTTCACACGCAAAAGCACGCACAAAACATTTCAGGAATATTCGATTTCTAAAAAATAAAAAGACAAGCGGTTTTTTTGTTTGGAATGTAATATTCTGATTTGTATTTTTTGTAAAATATTTAAGTGAAAAAGCAAAAGAACAAGAAATATGGTCTTGGTTTTTGATTCAAATATTGGCAGTTCTTTAGAAATCCAATAGACAGATAGACAGACAAATAGAGTATACTTTATTGTACTTACACAAAATTTGTGACTTAAGTGTGCAATAACGTGACTATTCTTTTCACCTATTCGAAATCCAGTTATAATTTTCTAGATTAAAATTAGTTAAACGTTACAGTTTTGCTCTTCTTCCAAAGCGGTGAAGGAAAACATTGTGAGGAAACCAGCCTGTCCTAGAACTAAAGATTAAAAGACATTGGCCTCTGCCAACCCGCACTGGGCCCATTCCCTCTCGTAGAGAGGAGGCCTGTATCAGCAGTGAAATTGATTATGATATGAAAATACTTACCTACCCATTTCAAAATGGCGTCGGTCTTAGGGCCGTAATGTTACTTAGTGCCAGGGTCAATATTTTTGATAACATCGCGACTGTAATTCACGAAGGGTGAGGCAGAAGTGTACTCTAATAAAACCACCCACATTTCGCTAGTTGTGTTTTAAACCACACTGTACACAATAATTCTTGCGTAGGGTTACTTAGTTAGATGGACAGAATGCTTGGTTAACGGCTTCGTGAAGGGTCTCTTTAAACCTTGTAGAAGTAAGCTACAATATAACACAGAAATATATTTAAAACGGCCAATAACAAAACATATAAAAGTTTCATGTCACGCACGGGTTCAGTAGGTATCCTGAAGTTATCGCTGTGTAATGGATTTCCGGTTCGAAACGCATGACCCCAAAATGAAAGCATTACAACGAAAATCCTTTGACCAGTGACAGGTTAACACAATGACGTGTTTGCAAAAGAGTTTTATTTGTAGAGTGAAAAATGTAAACAGGCATTTAATAGGCCTTTACATCAAAATCAAAAACTGTTTACACTGAAAATAAATGGTGCTAAATCTTTTGAATGATTTACAAAACAGAACTTTTGACTAATCTTTAGTCTAGTGGTCGCTAGCGTGACTGCTGAGCTAGAGGTCCTGGGTCCGATTTTATTTCTCATTTTTTACAAATTAATTACATTTTTAAATATTCCTTATAAAAACATTTTTAAAGTATAAAAAAATGTTGCCCACCGGTATCGGGAACAGGGTCCCGGTCACGGGGTGGATACCGGTGAGCCTCTGGGCTCCAGAGAGTGGAACCTCTTAATAATACGAGCCGCGGAGCCGTGTCCAGGAGTACCGTTTTCTGAATCAAGCCCTTGATCCAGCTGCCTAACGAGAGCCTCCTCAGGAATTGATCGAGGCTCTTAGGAACTCAGCCATGGGCTGATCGACACAACTATCGCCACAATGATCGCTGAGTCCACATCCCACATGTCGACAACCTCGCGAGCCAAGTCAAGATTCTTATAAATATAAATTTTATTATTATAAATATTGATTTCTCAGTAGCATCAACAGTGTCTGGATTTGTGCCTGGTTGGTGGCAATAGGATTGCCCCCTATTACATGGGAATTAAACATAATTGGCGAAATGTGGATGTACTATTAGGTTCAACTCTGCCTAACACTTCGGGGCTAACAGGCGTGATGTTATTATATGCTTTACAACACATAAACCAGTGTTTTATCACCTTGTTTCCAAAATGGCCACCAAAATCAGGATATACATATTATTATCATAATAATCTAATTAAACCATAATAAAATTATCATTTATTGCAAGGTTCACATAGCCTGCTTGTTCCCATACTACTTCCCGTGTGAAATGTAGATAAAAATTGTAACCTTTTTTTTTCATGGGATTTGTGACTTGCGTACTTAAAAGTAGGGTATGGTGTCCAACGATAAAAAGTTATACACGGACAGTTCCCGCGACTGATATTTTTGTCGCCAAAGTTTGAAGAAAAAACTTTGGAGGAAGTTAAAATTGAAAGAAAAAAACTCGGTCGTGTATTTACCGAAGTTGTAAAGATTAGCTTCGGATTTTAAGTAATAATTTTGCGATGTTAATGCGTTCAAGATTAAAACTTGGCAACAAAAAAATAGACATATTTAAATCAGTCAAACTGTCATTTTTTTTGTAGAAATACAAAACGCTTTGCAAGCGACTGCTATTGGACTTTGTGCCTTAACACAAGGCCTTCAGGACAGAAAAATACTTGAAGAAATCAAACCCACTTTCTACCAAAAACCCTTTTTCACAGTCACTCTATTCGTAAGTTGATTTCATGGGTTATAAAATTAGGGTGGAATGAAAAGTCGCGTGCCATGTCCCAACAATCTTGTTACTTTGGTATGTTAATATACACGTCATGGGGTCGTAATCATAGTAATTTGGGGTCTGAAGGGGTAATCATCTTGATATTGTAATTATAATTTAACTTACCTAGTAGGATTATGTGTTCATTATGTCGATGATTGAAGGGTTATTGAACAAGGAGTAAAGTGCAATTTGATTGATTCCGTTGAAGAACAAAGAATTTTAACTCGCGGAATTTTTAAGCTGTACGGATCAATGTGATATTGAATTGGTACCTAAAACCTAACGTAAAGATTTAAAAAATCGTTTACTATAAATTACATAATAGTTACATAGGCTTTAAGCTAAAAAAGAATCAAACTTAAGAGTATAACCCTAGATATTTCAATTCCTCTTTACATTACATTACACGTTGATTTTAGAAAAATACAAAAACGTCGTACCTAAATGTTATTGTTAAAAATTGCAAAAGTAATACCTGCCTACCGTCTTTAATTTGGCAAAAAAATCTAAACAGTCCAGTAACTAATCTTTGGACATCTCCATTCACCTCAGTAATTTAGGTGAATTTAAATCTTATTAAAATAATAACTAAACTCTGTCATAAATCTTTCCCAGAACTTAACCTGTTTTTGCTGCGTGCTAAAAATATTTTCCCAGGACACTATCTATTAAGTTTTTTGGTCAAAACACCATAACTGTCTGTTCCCATGGTTTGTGGTTCTCTTGCGAACTACACTATGGGAAGGATAGCGTGGGACAATTTCAAGGGATCGTTATTTGGGCCACTAAAGTAGCGGTTTGTAAATAAAGTTTAAAGCGTTTTTTAAAGAAGCATTATTTAAATAAAACATTTTTATATATTTTGAAATAATTATTTTCCTTAGCGTTTTTCCTAAAAAATGGAAATTGTAATTCGAACAAAATTCATCATAATATCCACATAATGTGTAATCATATTCCAAACAATGCTGGGTCGGCTTGCAGTCTAACCGGTAAAATCAATTAAGGTCGGATGTAGAAAACTCTCTCTATTTGTTTATGTATGGCCTTATATGCTTTTGATGTCGAGCATTATTCCCGCTTATTCTATCGCCCCTCATTAAAAGGACAACAGTATCGCGTGCCGAAGCTTTCGTGACAATTATCACAATAGGTCGAGGGCTACGGGTAACCATGGGGTTCCTATCGTTACCACCAGAATACCTTAACAAATATTTGTTTTACTGGTTTACACAGCAGTTACTATTGGTTTTACAGCACTAGTGCCACTTTTATACCTAATTATTTCGGTGAGCTTTTATTTCTCACTTTGTTAGCTGAAACAAGGTTTATTTGGTCATATTTTAAAGAAGTTATTTATGTGTTTGTTCATTTGTTTTTCACAATAAACATTTTTAGTTGCTACCTTGTGCATTTGGGGATAAAGTCATAAAACATCAAATGGTTTGATAATGAACTCAAAGTTAATTAAGCGTGTTAGTGATAAAAGCAGGTAGCAATACAATTCCTTCGGCCCTTTCTTATTCTCACGGTTTTTTTTTGTACTGACTTTTAATTAAATCCGTCTTAGTTCACACGAGATTCGGTTGGTTCCCAGAGGAAAGATTTTTGTGGTGGGAATGGGAACCGGGAACTTCGGCGTTCGACTGGCACGTGGCGGTCATAGGGTTAAGTGGGTGTGTATTTATTTACAGGTCATTATTGAGAGATTTGATGGTTTAAGCACCGGGTTAACAAAAGGCCCTACGCAATTATGTGACGTAAACATAACTGCAAATTATGTAGGCTCACCTCTGCCTTACCCTGCAGGGATTACATGCGTGATGTTATGTTTTGTTATGATCTCTTTCAGATAATTAATTAATTAAATTATTAAGAGACTTGTTTTCACGTTTTAATTAAAAAATATAGCTTTGGTGGTATTTTTCTAAAACACCTAGTAAGTTAAATTCCATTAACGGTTGTCAAAGAAGTCACAAAATCAGAAAGCAATTCAATTCCTTCGTCCCTTCCTCATTCCCACGTTTTTTTTACTGACTTTTAATAAATTAAACCCGTATTAGTTCACACGAGATTTGGTTAGTTCACATAGGAAAGACTTTTGGTGGGAATGGGAACTGGGAACTAGGCCAATCAGCGCGTGGCGGTCATAGGGTTAAGTCGGTGAGTATTTATGTATAGGTCATAATTGATAGATTTGATAGTTTATGTACGATATCAGCAAAAGTCTCGCTTTCTTATAAGGGGCTTAAATATAACTGTGCGATGTTTAGGTGCACTTTAGATACACCTCTGCCTAACCATATCCCTGCGCATTACAGGTGTAATGTTGTTATGATCCTTTTGGAAATAAAATTTACATTCATTAGGGTACTCGTATGTTTCTATAATTCAATTAAGACTATAGATGACACTTCAAAAAGTACCTATTAGGTGTAATGTGTTACAGAAAGAAGTCATAAAAACAGGTAGTACAATTCCTTCGTCCCTTTTTTATATTCACGGTTATTCTTCACAAATAAAATTCAATTTAGTTCACACGAGGTTTGGTCGGTTCCCAGAGGAAAGATTTTTGATGGGAATGGGAACTTCTGCAATTGACTGGCACGTGGCTGTTATAGGGTTAAGTGGGTGTGTATTTATTTATAAGTCATTATTGAGAGATTAGTGGTTTGGTATGGGGATCTTTTTCGGTTAGTAAAATTATTGAAGAGACGTGTTTTGATTTTTTATTAAAAAAAATACATTTTGGTAGAAGTGGTTGCCCACTCCTATACACTTAGACATTGCAACCGAGGCTGAAATTATAGTCAAAAATGCCCAATGAATGAAAAGGATTTTTGTCATTAATTATTGTGAAGCTATGATTTATTTTGAGAAGCAAAGATATGAAGCCGCAAAACCGTCAGTATTAAAAATAGAAAATTCAAATATTTTTGAATTTAGAACACAAATAAATGTCAATTTGTTGTTAAAAGCAAATAATTTTATAAATAATGTTTATTTTAGATATTCAATACATAAACACAATTTAAATACTCATAAAATATTTAGGACTTAAAGGCATGTCAGCTTGCCGAGATTAAAAAAAATCTATGGCCAAAATAAAATACTAGTGGAAATAATCAGGAAAACCACGAGTGTGAAATACGAGTATTACACTGCAGTCCGAACCTAATAGTCGTACTAACATAGCTCCTAAGTACTCGCTACTAACTTATATGGACCCTTGTTCGAAATAAAGTTTTTTGATTTGATTTGAATAGTAGTGTACTAGGAGCAAGTTTTCGAGGAAGTGTTTTTGAAAAAGATGTATTATTACGCTTTTCTGTTAATACCTATTAGTGTGTTTACCAAGTCATAAAAGCCGGTAGCAATTAAATTCTTTCGTCTCTTCCCTATATCAAATCCGTTTCACTTCACACGAGATTTCGTTAGTTCCCATAGGAAATACTTTCGCTGGGAATGTGAACTGGGAACTTCAGCTATCGGCAGGCACGTGGCGGTCACAGGGTTAAGTGGGTGGGTATTTATTTGATGATCATTAATGAGAGACTGAAAAGTTGTGTGGTAATCGGTTGTCGTGGTATGGACATGTGATGCGGAGGAATGAGGAAAATGTCGTGAGGAAAGTTTTGAGTATGAATGTGGATATCTATAAGAGTAGAGGAAGAGCAAAGAATGATGGAAGGAGTGTGTAAAGGAATGATTATGTAGTATCATAATCATTCCTTTACACACTCCTTCCATCATTTCACTCTTACTAGCCATACCACTCTTTCACACAGTCCAACCATCGTTTCTTTTGATCTTTCCCTATTCTCAAACCGCATGAACACCAAAAAGCACAGCCAATTCAGCATGCATTTAAGTTATTTTTTGTCATCCATAATGCTTTTCTCACGGTAAAGTTTAACGAACTTTTTTACATATTAGATCCGTTTTCAGTTCACACGGATCTCAGTCGGTTCTCACTGGAAATATCTTGGGGTGTGAATTTGGGGTAGACCGGCACGTGACCATATTTCTGGTTTTATTGATAAGTAAGTGTGAATTCTATTGACACAAGTACTGTTAATTATATGAAAAGTTGATTGAGGTATAATTTTATTACAGCACGATTTGTTCTCCTTAATTACTCAATACTATTTCGTCATCATCTGCCTAGCCTTTTTCCAACTATACGTCAGGCACTAGTTGCCGCCATTTTGCTGAACGGGGCCTATTTGGCGCAGCCGTGAGGCACATAGTTTTACAATTTTTTGCTTAGATTTAAGTTTTTTTTTCTTTTTTCTTATATTATTAGGTATTTTATTGTATTTTTTATTTTTATTCAAAAAGGCATATGTTTTATATTGTGGTACTTGTGGCATGTGCCCAATAAATGTATTTTCTTTCTTTCTGTTTAGGTTGGGGTAGTAACTATTTAGTAATCTGTGGTTAGGGTCGGCTTCCAGTCTCACCGGATGCAGATGCAATACCAGTATTTTACAAGTAGCGAAAGCCTATGTGACATCCACAAACGTATCCGAACAAAGCGTGAAAAAAAAACGAAAGAAATGCGAAAGGACCTCTGTCTGTCGGTTGTCACCTTATCACATCTTAAGACTGCTCAAAGAATTTTGATGAGGTTCACAGATACATCATGACCTGGCTGGGGGAAGGACACTGATTATTCCAGTGATGCCTACGTTCAAGTGATAACTCTACATCTATCATAGATAAATATGTGGCAGGAAAACAAGCACGTAGGTATAGGCTCCGGTATGTGTTGCAATTGAACTACTAACAGTCAAAAACAATTATTATCTTAAAATAATTATTGCATTATACAATTAAATATTGCACACGAATCAGGTATTATGCTACATCGTCAATTCACTCATTAAATGCCTTAGTCAAGATGATAATTATTTTAATAATGGGCACACGATTCGCACGATAAGTTTTAATCTTACCTTATTAACTATTTATCATGATATATTATCGCTCTCACATTCGTAAGGCCCGCATAGACTTCGCGGGTATGTGGACCGTGAGTAATGGGCTAGCCGTCCGTCATTATGACGACAGGCCGTGTCGACGACGGCGCGTTCGTGTTCCACGCGCGCCTCAAAGAGATGTCTGCAAACGGGATGGTGTTCGAAAAGACCGATGCCTGCCAGGGTTGCGGGACTGTTCGAAAGAGATACCGTGGCCCTGGAACACAAAGGGCAAAAGAAGGAACATGGATTTCAGTCAGTACAAGTCTGACACATTCGACATTCGACGATTTCCCATCCGAAAAAAAAGGCTCGCTTGCACAATCAACTGCCTAGCCTTTTTTTTTCAGTTTAATCAGATGCAGCTAGATACTATCAGTATTGTACGTTACATACCTACATGGAGCGACTGCCTGACCGCCACAACCCAGTTAGCATTAGGTAATGCTGGCCCGTACGTAAATTACCCGCTTAGACGTGGAGTTGCGGTCACCAGCCCGTTATACTATACAATACAATACTGGCCGGTTTGCAACACAACTCATTATAAAAATGTTGAACGTTAAACGAATTTTATAATTGTTGTGCATACGGGCCCTTAGTCTTTTTAGTTGAGGTCGTAAATTATCCCATGAGACTGTAACTACTTTTATAAAAAGAAACCGATGTCCTAAGCTGGATAATATATCGCATGTCGAATTGCGTCGATATTCGTTGGGCCGATAAGGTGAAAAAAGATAAACAAACAGACAGACAGAGCTACTTTTGTAAATTCGTTTTATAATATTAGTACGAAAACTTTTATTTTCACACGAGTGCTTGTAAGTTCTCACAGGAAATAAATTGGGGTGGGGATGCGTCATCCGTCATCCGTAGGGTTAATTTTGTGTGAAAAAATAATTGATCAGATGATCGGTAATTTTAATATAGGTAATGACATTTAACACATCTAACCAATAAAACACTTTGGAGCAAAAATAAATAGGACCCCCGTGTGGTTTCTCGGATCATTAAACTGAATTAATTTTGTTCTACGAGGTCTGGAATTTCCCAAAAAAAATATTGGACTTTCTATAGAAACTGTCGCGATCAGCTGATCAACATGTAAGGTAAAACTGAAAATAAAGTTATGAAGTTCCGAAAGTCATAGAACCAAAAGTGTTTCAGTTTCATGGTCTGATACACCACACGGCCACACGGTATGTTACACCATGTATAAAAACCAGATACAAATAACTTACTACTTAGACTTGGGGGAGGCCATTGCCGAGCAGTGTGACAGAATGGGCTAGAGAGAAAAACAACAACAATTCATTACCTACGTAATTTTTCTTATAATCAAACGCATTTGTTCATCGTGATTCTCACACACCAAGGAAATAACTATATTTTTTAAATACGTTGATTTTTCACACGAGACCCCCTTAGGTTCTCACAGGAAATTAATCGGGGTGGGAATTTGGGGTAGTACGGTGACGCGTGGCCGTACCTGTCGCATCTTTAGGGTTATAATAACCCGCGCCATTGTTTGAGTATCTACAGGTGAATCCAGTGTTACTTTGAAATTGATATTATTGTACTACAGTTTAATCGTGTGGTTCTAAAATAATGGATATATACTTAAATACCTAACCTATCTATACACATATTACAAAATAATAAACAAATAAAAAAAAAAAAAAAAAATATGCTAAAGTAACTAATCAAGCAAAACAAACTAAAAGAAGGCATCGAAAAATCGTAAATGAGCCCAAGAGATTAATATATTTATAATTAAATAGCTAGTATCTTTTGTTTAAAATTTAAGAACCTATCGAGTTAGCCTTTGTTTGTATCTTTCCACCACTATTTATTGAAATCCCAAACAATAAATTTTCCAACGTGAACATTGTTAAAACCACAAAAGTACATAAATTACCCGAAAACCTTCAAAACGTATTGATACCCCACATTTCGTTTTAATTCCCACACAAATTTCAACGGATCTTGTACCCGCAAAATTCGTTGATGTTTCACACGGGTCACGCTGGTTCCCACTGGAAAGTTCGGTGGTGGGAAAAATGTGGTGCGTGCCAAAATGGGTCGCGGTTGACGGGTTAAGTAGCTGTGAAATTGTTCTATAGTAATATTGGAACAATAGGTTTATTTGCTTCTACATTACTGTTGGGGACAATTTTCAAAGAGTAGACCTTTTTTTTTACACATTATGTTTAAACGTGGCAACTTAACATATAGACAGGATCTTTGGCTTATGCAAGGGAGTGACGAAAAGGGAGGGAGGGACGTGTTTTGAAGGACATCTCTAATTTTGACGTTCAAGTGCTCAGTTTTCAGCCTGATTTGAAAAAAATGTTTGATTTTTCAAATCATTTCAATCACCATGCCTTTTGTTTTTTTTTTACTCCAAACTGCAAGCACATAATTATCTTATCCATTACACTATACAAAAAAAAAGCCAAGTTAATTATGTATTTGACTTAATCTTCAATTATTTATTCTTCTCGATCATGGTCCCACGATAATTGTAACGGTCTTTTAGACCGTTAGTCGTTCACACGTGAATATGACAGTTCCCAGTAGAATGGGACACTGGTGGGAAGTCGTGGCGGCGCGTGCCCCATACTGTCACGTCGCGGTTGTAGGGCTAAGAGGCTGCAAAAAAAAACTTCAGTAGGTACTTAAATTAACTCAGTGAGCAGTGGGGCCTATGCATTCAGCCATCGAATTTCGTTGTTATTGTCCATTTTTTCTAAACCAATGTGACGTCCAATAAAAATCGCCAATTTAAGCTTTTCGGGATTTGGGTGGGGCCCATTCCCATTTTTGCTCTAGTTCAATTTATAGAGTTGGCAATTAGCCAGAAATGATAAGTATAGTTTTGGTACATTGACTGAGACAGCCCTTTAGAGTTTTGTGGGACACTTGCATTCGGCCATCTTTGAATATCGCGGATAACTTTAATAACACAATTCAGTTATGATGTTAGTTCTTCGTTTGTGTCACAGATGGCGCTGTAGTTATTTGTGTACTAATTTGCTGTAGTACTTTTTTATATTGACGCTACAGTTTTATCCCTTGTAATGAAATCTTATATTTAGTATATTAATTTTGGCTCTAGTTTTGTCCGGCACTATGTATATTATACCTCTCTTATAGAAGACGCCTTTGTCCCAACAGTGGGCTATAAACTGACAATGTAATGCTTATAGGTGTTGTAATAAAAATATACACGCAAGTGGGAAAACACGGAACTAAAATGAATGTACCAAGTTTGCATTTTTTTTTGACATGTAGTGCCACCTTGAACTATACACAACTGTAGTTTGTTGTTCAGTGTTGGTGTTCGTATTAACAAAGTGAGGGGATTTTTTTCGTTTCTCGTCTTGATTTACAATTTGGTAATACAACTTCTATAGTGATCCCCATTTTTAATAAATTTATTTTATTTTAAAAACAAAACCAAAGAAAAAATGATAAAAGTAGTAGCCCATCGGAATCGGGAACAAGGTCCAGGCTGCCAGTGCAGGTGGTCAGAGCTCCAGAGCGAGGAACCTCCGCTCTATGCGCGCCGTGTCCAGGAGTACTGAGTGCGCACTGAATCAATTCCTTGACCCAGCCGCGCATTAAGAGCATAGTGATGAGCACAGTGATTAAATTATCTTAATGATAAATTAATAGTAAATTGGTAATTATGTGGTATACGATAAATTCAATAGATTCGTATAATCTATAGCCTTTAGTATTCCTAGCTGTACAATGAATCATAATATAATTTAAATACGTAGGTAATACAAAGATTAGAACTCGGCAGTTATATCCTATAATCAAAACCAATTGTACGCATATCACCATAATTATAATAATTGCTTTAAAGTGCATATCATTATGATTTTTAAATGTAGTTACTACACTTTTCACCCTTATGTCCTTAGTTATAAGGTTAAAAGTGATCGACCGTTAGTGACCGCGGTAGTACCTATCTAATCAACAGAAATATCATAATCTTTTAAATATAATATATCACTCTAGCTTGCTTTATTACAGTTATTATAGATTTATTTTTGACCAGCTGAGGCAGCTGTATGCGTAGGTAAAGATTTATAAAAAAACCTTACTTACGAATACCTAGGTATGTTCTCGAAGTATTTTTTGAGGTACCAACCACTGTACTGACGTTGTATTGGTGGGTCTTTAAAAAGTTTTTCAACTAATAAATAACATAACATAACATCACGCCTGATATACCCGAAGGGTAAGGCAGAGCTGTTCCAAATAGTATACCCACATTTTGCTAGTTAATAGGGGGCGAGCCTATTGCCATCAACCGGGCACAAATCCGGACTCTGTGGTAGCTATTGAGAAATTTCTGACGGTAAACCGAAAAACACAAACGTGCTAGTCCATTCAAATGTTTTCATTAAAAAAAAATGTAACCCGTTGACAGTTCACACGATACGATTTGAATTCACACAGGAACGTTGTCATCACGTTTGGTGGGAAATTGGGGTGGCGCGTGCCAACAGTCATCAATGTTATAATCTGCCAGTCATAATGATTTTTTTATACATGAAATGGTATCTTATCAGTGAAATATCCCAGGTGCTTAATTTACTCAGCATGGAAAACAAGTGTATTCATGATTTCATTGTTGATTATTGAATAGCTATGTCATCTTTAAGTGATGAGTGAGGCTTATCGTCTAACCGGATGCAGCTAAACCAGTATTTTACATGGAGTGACTACCTATCTGACCTCCACAACTCAGTAAGTACTGGGTAATACGATACCTCTTGGTAAGACTGGTTGTCAGACTTTCGGGCCACTGACTGCCAGTAACGACTGTCAAAGGTCTACAAATGACAGCCGGGACCAACAGATGGAATACAGGATGTAACAAGACCCTTCACGAAGCCGTCAACCAAGCATAAGTAACTTTACGCAAAAAATATTGCTGGGAAACGACCATTTTTTTTGGGGTAAAAAATCACGTTTTACGGTAGGACTCAATGAAACGGTTTCAAAACATGGTGCTGATGGATGGATTGAATAGTACTGGGGTTGTAGAGGTGTGTTTAAAGTAAAAATCTTGCATTTCAAAAAAAAAACTTGTGAAAAAGTTGGAACTTTGACTCCCAATTAGTAACTAGAAGGTTCGGTCTAGGACAAAAAAAATATCGGAATGACAGGGAGAATACGTATGTCTCAGCTTCGTTAAGGGTCTTGTTACACCCTTTATAAAATCCATCAATAAAATATAAAACCATTTTACACATTTGAGAACTATCTCTGTCTTTAATTTCATGCCACAATTTTTTCCCCTGCTTTGCAAAGTTTGTTTCCATTTATCTGTCTCCTTTCTCCCCCTATTTCAAATTCCCAGGATAATACCAATACGGCTTGTTCGTTGAACACCGTTGGAATTTCACACAAGATCAGTAGTATTCCCGGGGCTGCGGAACTGTTCGAAAGAGATGCCGTGGCCCCGGAACACAAAGGGCGATGAAGGAACATGGATGGGTTTTGAGTCAGTAAAAGTCTGACACTCCCTCCTGCTCCGCCCAGAGCGGGAGGAGTTATTTGATGATTTCCCACCCGAAAAAAAAAACTTGAGTATTAGTTCTATCTGAAACCAAAAGGGCACGTGTACAAATCCATGGTCTGATAATTGTGTCGAAAACGGCTTCTAGATTATGATCTCGTCATTCTTAGAATTTCAAAATGAAAATAGTAAGTTTCATCATATAAGTAATGATGAAATAGTAGATAAATTTCAAACATTATAATTATGAATCAGTCAATCTGATTTGTAGGTTTATTTTAATTAATAATAGGGTCGATAATGGCTTCTTGATTAAGATCTCGCCATTCATAAAACTGCAAAATCAAAGTCATCGTGAAATGGTAGATTGATTTCAAACACTAAATAAATAAGCAAATCTGATATTATAGGTTTATCAATTTTTACTGACAAAAATAAACAATTTTGTTCAATAAGAATTGATTTGAATGAAATGCAAATCGTGTAAAAAATATACAAAACCATCAATATTCTCATGCCCTTAGCCCAATTTATTTGGGGTCGGTGCAGCATGTCTTCTTCTTCCATACTTCTCTATTACTCGTCATCTCATCAGACACCTCCTTTCTAGCCATATCATCCTTTACACAGTGTGTGTATCCATCGTTTGTCTGGCCAAAAAAAAAAATGATAATAAGTAAGTTAAAATGTGTCTTTCCTCCACTTTTTTGTTGTAACACGATTTAATCAAACAACGCACGTAAGTATAGAACGATAAAATTCCGTTAACAATTCACACAAGAAGAATTTAGTTCACACAGGTATGATATGTCCCTTCGTCACGTGAATGGGAAATTGGGGTGGCGCGTGCCAATAGCTCGCATTAACAGGGTTATGTGGCCGCCATACTTGTAAACAAATAAACTCGGTTGTTTTGTGTTTAATTGGGGTTCACAAATAATCAGTCAGATTAAATTAGTGAAATATCACCGATGTGACGGGTAGTATCGAAATCATAAAATGATAAAACAAAAACGGTTTAATGATTCAACAGGAAGCATTGTTGTGCTGGCTAATTTAAATCTACCCTGTCTATGTACAAAAAAACCGATCAAGTGCGAGTCGTACTCAAACGCACACAGGGTTCCGTAGCACCTAACAATATAATTAAAATATTTTGAAGGCTCATTCATATTATTGTTTTACATTCAACAGCAAAACTAAATTTGTTTTTATATTATGTTAATGAAAAACAAAGTTACTGCTGCAGTTTGATGAATAAGTCCCATATCTTATGAGTATTTTTGCTCACATTCTTTATTTTATTACAGAAATAAAGAAAAGACCATAAATGTTAATCCATTAACAATTCACACAAGTACAGTTTCTCATCGAAAACAGATCACCGTGAGAATTTGTGGGAAGCGTGTGAATTTTTAGTATAACTTCTTAACTCAACATTAGATCACGCTTGTTATTGTGTATACAGTAACATCGTCATTTCACCAGTTGGATCGAAGTTCGCTGTCCTGTAATGATTGTATTTTTACATGGTTTTCATACTTCCATTTTTATAATATTAACCTGAAAAAGTAACATTCCTGCTCTTCAGGTAGCTGCATGCTCATTACCTGGAGGCTTAGCATACTTTTTACCTTGTAATTCATATTATTTATGTTTTCTGTAGATTTTTTATCTCTTTTGAATGTTTGTTTACTTTTCTTATGTCAGGTAATGACAGGCCTAGGTTTTTATTTTAATTCATTGCTGGAGCCTAGTTTTAGGTCGTATAGGTAATCCATATCGACCTCGTTATATTTTTATTTTTATTGTATGTTCTACAAATTTCTTCATTCAAAAATTGTAAAATGTCAATTATCTGGAGATGGCTGTGAAGCGGCAGTCTTCGCCACAGAGTATCTTATATATACTGGTAGTCTTCGTCCAGAGCTCAAAAGTATCACAAGTCTGCAAATTTATAAGTTTTAAGAGGAAGTCCTCTAAGATTTTATTCATGTCGCATTATTAATAATATCATCGCACAGCGCGTACCGTGGTTCTTCATCTGTTGCTTGATCTACAGACGTACTAACGCCCTCCGTCCATTTCTACTGATGGAAGACGAAGTCTGATGTCCCTCGGCCTCTACTGCAGCCGAGAGGGCTGCCGTACTCTACGTTCCTCGACCACTTCTGCAGCCGAGAGGGCTGCCGTTCTTCGGCCACTTCTGCAGCCGAGAGGGCTGCGGTTCTCCGTCCTTCGGCCATTACTGCTGCAGCTGAGAGGGCCGCCTTCCTCCGAAGACTGAAGCCTGACGTTCCTCGGCCACTGCTACAGCCGAGAGGGCCGCTTTTCTCCACTTCATCATATTTTCTTATTAATTTCCATTTCCCAGCTTCTCTGGTCTAGTGAGGATAGGTATATAGCTAGCTCCAGCTCCAATTAATTCTTTTAAAATAACTTTGTGTAATTTTTATTAAACTCTGTTCTTGTTTCCCATCTTTTCTTTTAAACCGTGCTCTCCTCCAGAATAGGTAGGTGAGTACCTTAACTGTGACCTCAGTTTCCCTGCTCTAGGAAACTGTCAATTAGGAAATTGGGATGGCGCGTGCTAAGCTCACGTTTGAAGGGTTAAAAACCCGCTACGGTTGTGAGCAAATAAACAGTTGTTTCTTGTGGTTCACTGGGGTTCAAGTTCAATTGTATTAGATATACTTAATTTTAAAAAACACCGCCCAAGTGCGAGTCGGACTCGTGCATGATGGGTTCCCTACCATCGTAGTTGGCGAGCCCCTTTTAATTTATTTTTATTAATTGTTGTTATAGCTTTTTTATAGTAATCCTGTAATTTTTAGGTAAATAACAATTTTTTGTTTCAAAATGTTCGGCCCTGTATTTTCATAGTTAGGGGCCGAATGGTCAATTTTCATCTATTTTCTTAAATAAATTCAAAGTTAGATGCTCACAATGAGCCTTTTCTTTAGATTAGATACACACGATATAGTTGTGCAAAATTTTTATTGTTATTATTTTTTATATATATACCACCCAAAAGTGGTCCCATGTTTAAAATTAATTAATTTACATTACACGTCCGTCTTTGGTACAAATTTCAACTCAAGCGGTCCAGTAGTTTCGGATTAAACTGGCTGTGACAGACGGACAGACACGCGAGTGATCCTATAAGGGGTTCCGTTTTTTTCCTTTTGAGGTACGGAACCCTAAAAACGCCTTGTAAAAAATGATTTATCAAATCCTTTCATTGTTACGGAAGTAAAGAAAATAACGTTTAATCCAAAAAATCGTTTAATCGTAAAATCCTTTAACAGTTATCACGAGACCAATTAGGGGGAAGCGTGAGAATTTTTGACATAATTTAAGACTGAAAAGCTATTGCATAGCTTTCTGCATTTAGAATAATACGTTTTAATTACAATAATAAGTTTGAAAAGATCTGCTGTCCCCGCCATATTTTGCCAGTAGGTATTGCACTATTGTAGGAAACAGGTGCTTTTTATTAATTAGGTACCGATTAAAATTTTCGATGTTCGGGGTTCTGCAATAGATCATTAGTCTGATTATTGAATATTCATTAGCTATTGGATTGTATGTAAACTACATTTAATTCGAGGTGAGAGCGTGGGGATCCGTCACACAGGGTATTCTAGTATGGATGCCAGTCTCTCACAAAGGAACATAAAGGGTGTGACAAGACCCTTAACAAAGCAGAAAGGCACTTGTTCTCTGCGTCGTCATTGCGTTTTTTTTTTGTTCTAGACCATACCTGGGAACCTTCTTCTAAGAAACCTTCTTCCTTCTTCGAAGATATTGAGGGTCAAAGTTCCAACATTTTTTTTAACGCACGTTTTTGATGTCAGATTTTTACTTTAAACACCTTCATGACCTACTGACACACATGAATACATGACTATTCAAACCATCCATCAGCACAATGTTTTGAATGCGTTACATTGAATCCTACCGTAAAACGTAATTTTTCACCCCAAAAAAAAGTCGTTTCCCAGCAATAATTTTTGCGTAAAGTTACTTTAGTTTGATGTACAGAATGCTTAGTTGATGGCTTCGTGAACCGTCCGTTTACACCCTGTATATTATGCATTCTGTTAAAACGTTATTTTTAGAATTATATTTATGATAACTATGTGAAACTTTGTGAAGGGAGAAAATATAAATATTGTATTGTATTGTAATATGTACTGAAGACGTGGTAACCGTTTGTGCGTATCCTGTATATTTGCTCAAAAACATTTCACCGAGGAATCTAATAAGTATCCTATAAAAGAGCACTACCAAATTTTTTGTTCTAAATTAATGTGTCTACTTCATGCCTAGGTTCTAAACTAAAACTACCACTTATTCTTTAAATGAATCTAAAGACTAAAAACAATGATGGCCCTTTAACGATCACAAAAATAAATCAATTCAGGGTTTCACACGAATTTCTAACGACCCTTTTATGATAAAAGCCGTTTGCGGTTCACACGGTACGGTTTCCGGAGAGAAGAACTCCGTCTGAGAACGTGGGGAATGGGGTGGCTCGTGCCAATTCCCGATGCGTCGCGTTCGCAGGGTTAAATGTTTTATTGAAAGGAATACTGTTAAAATTGATAAGTAATTCATGAGTGAGTCTTTGGATTTTAAAATAGGATAGGGTTTGATTGAAGCTTAGTTTTTGTGCAATAAATTATAATAGTTTTTTCTCACGTCTTCGCACGTGGGTCGAAAATTATCCCAAGGGAACATATTACCGGGATAAATAGCAGTGATAGCCTAGTGGAGTGACCGTCGGACTGCCAAGTCATAAGTCTGGAGTTCGAACCCAAGACGAACCTCTGATTTTTCGAATTCATGTGCATATTGTATAATTATCACTTCTGTCAGTGAAGATACCAAACCAGCATGCCTGAGAGATATTTCACGAAGACACGTGAAGCCAAGCCAGAGGCACAAGGGTGGCATAAAAACTCTGACACCAGGTTAACCACACGAAAAAGAAAAAAATATAGACCGGTTAAAAAATATCCTATATCCTAAAGGACATTGGATATATTTTACCCGGTCTTTATTGTCTACAGTCTACCTGAACACCAACCATAATAAAGCTGCTGCTGCACTGTTGCAAGTCGTGAAAAGGTCAGACAAATCAACAGATATATAGTTGGTTTCGCATTTACAATATTAGTATGGGTTTAATTTTAAGGGTAAAGTTGCTGTTTTATGCTGTTACATAGTAGTGATATTTAGCAGATAATCAATACCATACAGGGTGTAACAAGACCCATAACGAAGCCGTCAACCAAGCATTATGTACAATCACCAAAGGAGATAAGTAACCAGAGTTGTCGGATATGGTTTAAGTTTAATAAGAAATCGATGGATGTTTCGAATGAAATTTAATTTGATAAATTAACTGTTTGTGTTCTATTAACTCTTATCTCCGGCCCCCAAGATACAGGCGCAGCCTAGTTTGGGGACCTCCATTTTCTATATATGTTAAAATTTTACTTGTTACGTTGATTCATAGCGCTAAGTTAGGTTAAGCAATTATGTTTTTGTAACAATGGTTTAATAAATTTATTCTTATTCTTATTCTTATAACTAAATTAAATTTTATTCGAACACATCCATCGGCTTCTTACTAAATTTGAACCATATCCGACGACCCTGGTTACTTATCTCCTTTGATGACCGTAAATCAAACTAAGTAACTTAACTAAAAAATTATTGCTGGGAAACGACTTTTTTTTTGGGGTGAAAATACACGTTTTACGGGAGGACTCAATGAAACGCATTCAAAACATTGTGCTGATGGATGGATAGAATAGTACGGGGGTTGTGGAGGTGTTTACAGTAAAAATATTACGTTAAAAACAACAACTTTAAAAAAAAACTTGTGAAAAATTTGAAACTTTGACCCCCAATATCTCCGTAACTAGAAGGTATGGTCTGGAACAAAAAAAATACCGCAGTGATGGGGAGAACAAGTAATTTTCGGCTTCGTTCTGGGTCTTGTTACACCCTTTACATTTTCGAAAAGAAACAATATTATAGTTATTTAGTGCGCCCGCGACTTTATGTCGTCGTGTGTTAAATCTATTATAAGGATAGGTATATCTATTTGTAAAATGATAACTTGATAACAAACAAACCACTTGTATATAATTATGACAGGTAAACACATTTTCGATTAAATTTTATCATTTTATAGATTAATTATTAATGGTTGTAGTAGTAGATCGCAAGTTAATTACAGACAAATCTTCTTATCAATGTGGTTTGATAACTAAAAATATAAAATGATTAACGGTCGTCTACAAAAAATACTTTGGATGCTGTTATCTTCACTGATATATAAACAGATAAAGTTTGTAGGTTTGTATTATAGGAGGTCTTTAATTTCCGATGGATTGAGCAGAGGTGTGCCCGCAATAGATTATCGAGCCTATTGCCATCAATCGGGCACAAATCTAGACTCTACTGACGTGACTGCTACTGAGAAATTCTTGGTAGAAAACGCAATTACACTTTTCCCGAGCTGGGAATCGAACCCAGAACTCTATGCTCAGTACCCGCGTGTGTGACCACTAGACCAACGCATTAGTCACTCGTGTCCGAGATTACTTATCTGATTATAAAGGCAGGCTAACATTGGGAGGGCAAGCCTAACATATCAAATATTCTTCAAAACCAACTGCTTATGGTTCAAGAACCGATCGCATGTTTGCAAACAAATATGAAAAAAAAAAAAAAAAAACTGATTAAAAAATCTTTCACTAATAGGAATCCACACTATTGCTGAGCGTCCTAAGCAAATCATTATCAGCTTCCAGTCTGACCAGATGCAGCTGAATACCAGTCCAGTATTTTATAAGGCGCGGCTGCCTATCTGACCTCAACAACCCAGTAAGTGTACTTACGACTGTTAACCCTTCGTGCGCCAGGAACGTGGATATACCCGAGACACAATAGGTTTTTAATTGTGTCTATTTACTCGGCATATGAAAGGTTAAACATAAACAAAAGACAGCCGGGTCCAACGCGGCCGCTTCATCTGTTTTCCGAGGCACGAAGGAAACTCGATAAGTAGTGGGTCACTAATCGACAGACTAACCTAGGCAAGCTCGGCTTAACCTGAAGATTGATCCGAGCGGCTGTAATTTTTTATGCCAAAAAAAGAAACTTAATGCGGGCAGAGACGCGGGAAGAAACTAGTCTTCGCATTCTCACGGATTTTTTAACGAACTTTTCACACTGGATGGTTTTACTGGTTAGGGGAGGTACTTTTAGTTAATAGGGTGACGCGTGCCACTACTAGCTCGCATTTACAGGGTTAAGTAAGCGTGTAATAATGTGTAAATGAAACGGTTATAAAACCATTTGTATTTTATTATTCGAATTGCTTCGATTATTCACACTATTCATGTGTTATTTGTTTTTTTTTTTTGTTTTGTTGTAGAGTTTTTCATCGATTTTTTTTCGTAATTAATTTTGTTAAACTAAGGTCAAATAAATAAATTAAACTTTATTTTCAGACTGTAGTCCATAGTTTTTTTTTTGTATTTTGTTATTATGATGAAGAATTCTCCGTGCCAGTATTATATATCTATTAAATTATGGCACTGACAGTTCTTGAATGCAGTTCAGGCGTGCTGATCGCGTTCACTTAGTTTGCAATAAATGTTTTGACTTTGACTTCATTAGTGAAACTCGTCCAAAAGCAATGACTTAACAAGTTAAGAAGAAACAGCAAAGATTTGCAAAGCAAACAAAATATAAAATCAAGTCAGATAAAGTCAGAGATCTTTGGCAAAGCACAAAAATAAATGTAAAAACAACAATGTATAAAAGAACTTTATTGTCAACGATAAAGAATGGCTCCAGTCAATAGTTCTCAAGAGAAATCTTGTACAAGAATAACGAACGGGACAAAGATGTTTTATTATTATATTCAGTTCAGTTGCTTTAGATACACAAGTTTTACAGATAGAAGCTGATTTTTTATTTAACTCTCGGATCTTTGCGGAACCGAGGTCAGAAGCCCTCGGTTCCGCAAATTATCCCACGGGAACATACGAACGAACCAGTATATAGCAGTGATAACTTAGTGGTGTGACCGTCAGACTGCCAAGTCATAGGTCTCGAGTTCGAACCCAAGCCACGCACCTCTAATTTTTCGGATTCATGTGCGTATTGTATAATTATCACTTGCATCGGTGAGGGAAACCAGCATGGCTGAGAGATATTTCTGCATTTCGACATAAAAACTCTAACACCAGGTTAGGCACTAGCGGGCCTGTGGACGGTGAGCTATGGGCTATGTCCGTCCGTCTTATGACGACAGGCCGTGTCGACGGCGCGTTCGTGTTCCACGCGCGCCTCAAAGAGAGTCAGCAAACAGGAAGGGGTCCGTAAGGGCCGACGCCTGCCAGGGTTGCGGGACTGTTCGAAAGAGATACCGCGGCCCTGGAACATAAAGGGCAAAGGAAGGAACATGGATGGGTTTTAGTCAGTAGAAGTCTGACACTCCCTCCTGCTCAGCCCAGAGCGGGAGGGGTTATTTGATGATTTCCCATCGGTAAAAAAAAAAAAAAGGTTAGGCACTAACCACACGATAAAGTAGATCGTACCGGGATATCCTATGGCCAGGTCAAGATCTATCTGTGTCCCAAATTCGCTTAGCCTTTATGATGTAAAAAGATAATGGGATTGGGTTCCAGATGGAAATCTGGAATTTCTCAGTTGCAGACACGGAGCCTGGATTTGTGTCTAACTGATAGCAATCGCCCCTTAATACAACTTGCTAACTAGCGACTTAAGAGGGCCCTTCCCGGCCCGCCTATCGTCAAAGCGAGCATGGTCAAAAACAAAAAAATAACTACAAAATTTCAATACCTACTCGACCCAAATGTATGGGACAGCTGATTATTTTTTTACGATTTCGATGGTGGTCCCATAGAGAAAGTTGTTCAGTTTGATGGTCCGTACCACAGTATTCCAGATGATTATACCCTTTCCGTTACACGCTGTAGATAACTGTTGAAATGTGGGTGTAATATTATTACGTACACCTCTGCCTAAGCCTTAGGTGCCTTGGGGATTAGAGGCGTAATATTTTGACTAACATTAACCGCATCTCAAGACATTTTTAACAATAAACTGATGCGTTTAACTATTTAAGCTTTAATGTTCCTGTGAGAGTTAGCGCAGACAAGACCGGTAAGCGACGTAAGGCCGGAATTATGTGGCGTGGAGCTTCTAAACTAGCGGTGATGTACAGGGTGTAACAAGACCCTTAACGAAGCCGTCAACCAAGCATTCTGTACATCAAACTAAGTAACTTTAAGTTAACTTTGCAAAAATTATTGCTGGGAAACGACTTTTTTTTTTTGGGCGAAAAATCTCGCTTTACGGTAGGACTCTGTGCTGATGGATGGATTAAACAGTAGGGCGGTCTTGCAGATATAAAAAGTAAAAATCTTACATTTAAAACATGTATTTAAAAAAAAAAAACTTGCAAAAATGTTGGAACTTTGACCCCTAATATCGCCGTAACTAGAAGGTTCCCAGGTATGGTCTAGGGTCTGGTCTATTTGTCGACACATTTGTTCAATCCCCAGTTCACTGACACTCAGCTATCCGCCGACTTAGCAGGCCGACAGTTAAGCGCATACAACATTAGGGTTTCGGGTGGTCGAGTTCGCTATGCGCTACATAATTGTTAGCCTGGGTCGGCACGCATTACGTCACCGCTTGTTAGGTAATGGGTAGACTACATGCTTGTCAAACGTTAAATCAATATTGGAATGGAAACTTATGATACAGTGCAACATGGTTCTTTTGCCGCATGTACTACATTGTTAGGCGCTATTCGTAGATATTCACATTTATTTATTTTATTGCACACAAAAACAGAATTGGGTTTTCGTACAGCAAACCTAATTTCGATTGCGAGATTTTCAAAACTTGATATTTACCAATGACTATGGGTTCATTGATATTACCTATGTGCATAAAAAGTGGGTACATTTAATTATTTAAATTAATTAATTTTATAAACGAAACTACATACAATATCATCAGCATTCTCCTGCCCTTATCCCAACTAATTAGGGTCGGCGCAGCATGTCTTCTTCTTCCATACTTCTCTATTACTCGTCATCTTAGCAGTCACCTCCTTTCTAGCCATATCATCCTTCACACAGTCCATCCATCGTTTCTTTGGTCTTCCTCTACTCTTATAGCCAACCTACATTCACACTCAACACTTTCCTCACGACATTTTCCTCATTCCTCCGCATCACATGCCCGTACCAAAGTCAACCGATTACCACACAATTTTTCAGTCACCGGCGCCACTTTCAGACTTCCTCTTATGTAGGTACTCATTCCTTATTTTATCCATTCGCGTAACATCACACATCCCCCTTAGCATTCTCATCTCAGCCACATGCAAATGCCTTTCATTCATTCCTTTTGTGGCCCAACATTCTGATACATACAAGACAGGCCAGGTCAATTGTCATTACATACACTATAATAATATACGTAATAACGCAGTCGAAGTAGTTCAGAACCAGAAAGGACGATGACTTCAAATAAAAATACATAGCATATTGATAAATTTGTTTTTATTAATATCATCAACCAATATTTAAAAACATTTTGATTTTTTGGAGTAAGTGATTAAACTCGTTCAAGCTTTTAGTATAAGATTCATCTAAGTACTGTATATTAAAAAGATCCATGAATTGCAATCAGTTCGTAGATCTTTCGAAAATATACTATTGATCTTCATATCTTGTTTTTTAACACATTTATACAAATTGTGTTCAAATAGGAAGTATTTGGCTAAAAATTGCTACAAAATATTTTCACCATATTTTTACTCTTACAGAAATCTATTCGTAGTTTAGTCACTTGTACCCGAAGCGGCTTCCTTCACACTGTATTTGGGCCACAATTTGCTCTCTCAGATACATCTTACGCGTGAAAGTTTCAGGCAAAATCCCTCACTACATCAATAAAGGAAATGCTACTCTATTTGGTCGAAAGCAGAGTTCGTTTTGCGTTGGTGTTGTTTAAAAATTTTCAAGTATGTTATATGCCTCGAAGTAAGAAATTTCATTTGAGACTATTTTGCGATTTCCTTCACTTGTTTCCCTCAGGACAGCCCGTTGATTTATCAGAAAGAATTCTCGCCTTTTTTATTTCGAGAAAAAATGATTCGCGCCCCGCATCGTGAGAGTGTTTTGATGTGTTGTAAAATTAAAACTCTTTTCTGGTATGAATTTTAAATTCTCTTGTTCTCCTTCGTCTTATTGTTTTCTTGTCTTGTCTTTGTCAGAATTTGCGATGTATGTGGGAGTTAATATTTTATTAATCTGTCTCGTTTGACTTGAGGAGAATACACGCGACATAATACGTGTAGGTTTTACGAGAAAAAGGGGCGTACTCATACTTGCAACTTTCTTACGTATAGGAAATCTTGACGTTTATTGATTTAGCTTAAGTCACCGCTAAGATGAGCAGCTATACATAAAAATATATATTTTTAATATCAAAATAACAGCTTTTTACTGAATGCATATGAAAGTTAAATGGTATAATAAGCATAAGCATAATCAGCCTATAATGTTCCCACTGTTGGGACACACGGCCACTTCTCTATGAGAGGGAATGGGCTATCGACCGCGCGGGGCCAGTACGGGTTACTACATGTCAATGTCTAAAAAAAAATGGTATATATAACAAAAAAAACATATTTTTTTTTTAATTTTGGTCTGTCTGTTTGTTCCGGCTAACCTCCGAAACGTCTGGACTGGACTGGAAACGATCTTGTCGGTACTTTTGCTGGCAAATAGCTGATGTTATAAGGTAACTTAGATTATTTAAGAAAAAAGATTGTGCTTATGTGCAACAAAAATATAATCCGATTTAACTAAGGAAATCACTACATAGTATAAAACAAAGTCACTTCCCGCTGTCTGTCCCTCTGTATGCTTAGATCTTTAAAACTACGCAACGGATTTTGATGCGGTTTTTTTTAAATAGATATAGTGATTCAAGAGAAAGGTTTATATTAAAACATTGCACACGTGCGAAGCCGGGGCAGGTCACTAGTATTTTTATAATAATAATTTGACGCGGACGAAGGTCACGGACAACAGTTAATTCTTGATAAAAACATTATCATTTTCATTTTCTTTATTCTTCTACTAATATTCGAACCTATTTGGGGTCGGCGCAACGTAACTTCATCATCCATACTTTTCTATTAGGCACTCCTGGGGCCTTAGTCTGCTATTGCAATAGTGTCAGAATGGTCTATCATTGATTTAATAAGGCCCCGCGCAGACGAATTACCCTTTGTATGCACTTCAAACGAGTTTTGAACGCGCTTCAATACGCCGTGGGCTAGGGGCCTTATTAAATCAATTATAGACCATTCTGACACTATTGCAATAGCAGACTAAGGCCCCTGTTCTAGCCATATCACCATTCACACTGAACATCCATAGTTTCTGTAGACCTCCCCTACTTTTAAAATAATCTGTTGAAATTCCGTGAAATGAGAAGGTATCTTAATGTTGTTGTACCTTACCTGTAATAATAAACTAAAAGTAATGCTCGTAGGGTATCCATAAACGATGTAAGTCTGGACATATTTTATAGGTCAACGCCGTTCCCTGAACAACAGTATGTGAACATAATGCCTGAAAAGACGTAACTCAAATAGTCTTGTGTAGAGTGACCATTGGTTCCAGTAAAATTGGGATTTTCTATACCTACTTGTTTTATACGAGAATAAGAAACAGAGTGATGGGTGCCGTTGTTCCCGGGTTCATTTATAGATCTTTGACAGTCCTTACAGGTGGTCAGTGGCCCGAAAGTCTGACAACCAGTCTTATTTAAACAAGGGGTATCGTATTACCCAGTACTAACTAGGAGGTCAGATAGGCAGTTGCTCCATGTAAAATACTAGAATTCAGCTGCATCGGGTTAGACTGGAAGCTGACCCCAACATAATTGGGAAAAGGCTGGGCAGATGATGCTGAGGGACGGGGTGTATAGTTCCTCAATACTCCGTAGAAAATGGAGGATCCTCCAACCAGACAGGTGTTGTATCTAGTGGGTTACTACCCGACAGTTGTTGGCGGGTATTCTATTATGGTCTCAACATTAATATCGCCGGGCCAGGCATTTGATGTTAGTTTTTCATTTGTGACATAAATGGCGCTGTAGCACTTTTTGTACTAAGTTGCGGTAGTGCCCATACAGTTTCAAACCCAAAATATTTATCTATACTAATATTGATAAAAAAGCCGTGATGTAGCATAGAGTTCTGCATAGCTATTCGCAAACGTTTCGATTCGATTTCGATACGGAAAGTCGTATGTCTATATCTAGATAGACATACGACTTTAGGTTTTTTTACTGTTTTTTTTTTATTTTTTGTTATTTTGAATGGTCACTTTTAATGATTTTTATTCACATTTATTTTTTAAAGTATTATGTATTAATTTTATTTGATTATAGTGAATGTGACGACTATGTGCGTATAATTTTGTTAGTTTTTTTTTCCCACAGTTGTCTGGCAGTTTGACTACTATAAGCGACCTACCCAAATGTCCTTTCTTTGGTACTGTTCGTCGTGTCGTTGAGCTCCTTGAGTTGTGATTCGAGCTGCACGATAACTGACAAATGCTTGCACTGACTGAACAGGTCCACTCAAGTCTGTGTGGCTCTTTCTTCTAGAGACCATCTCAGTCACTAATCTGTATAGTCCTGAGTGAGTTGTCCAAAATGATGTCTGGACTTTAACTTTAAAAGAGACCTCTGAGTTTGTTTCGGCTGTTTCTTCTCAGAGTAGTCAGGTACGAAACACCGGCCCCATCTAGTTTAAAAAAAGAGACGTGTAAAAGTGTTTTTAAAAACCAATTTGCTTATTAAACATCATTTATCATTTATAAGGGTTTGTGAATATCTATGCTGTTTTGTATTCATTGCTGTGTTATTTACTGGGTTATTTGTAGTTTTCATATCTTGTTTTTATATTGATCTTCATATCTTGTTTTTTAACACATTTATACAAATTGTGTTCAAATAGGAAGTATTTGGCTAAAAATTGCTACAAAATATTTTCACCATATTTTTACTCTTACAGAAATCTATTCGTAGTTTAGTCACTTGTACCCGAAGCGGCTTCCTTCACACTGTATTTGGGCCACAATTTGCTCTCTCAGATACATCTTACGCGTGAAAGTTTCAGGCAAAATCCCTCACTACATCAATAAAGGAAATGCTACTCTATTTGGTCGAAAGCAGAGTTCGTTTTGCGTTGGTGTTGTTTAAAAATTTTCAAGTATGTTATATGCCTCGAAGTAAGAAATTTCATTTGAGACTATTTTGCGATTTCCTTCACTTGTTTCCCTCAGGACAGCCCGTTGATTTATCAGAAAGAATTCTCGCCTTTTTTATTTCGAGAAAAAATGATTCGCGCCCCGCATCGTGAGAGTGTTTTGATGTGTTGTAAAATTAAAACTCTTTTCTGGTATGAATTTTAAATTCTCTTGTTCTCCTTCGTCTTATTGTTTTCTTGTCTTGTCTTTGTCAGAATTTGCGATGTATGTGGGAGTTAATATTTTATTAATCTGTCTCGTTTGACTTGAGGAGAATACACGCGACATAATACGTGTAGGTTTTACGAGAAAAAGGGGCGTACTCATACTTGCAACTTTCTTACGTATAGGAAATCTTGACGTTTATTGATTTAGCTTAAGTCACCGCTAAGATGAGCAGCTATACATAAAAATATATATTTTTAATATCAAAATAACAGCTTTTTACTGAATGCATATGAAAGTTAAATGGTATAATAAGCATAAGCATAATCAGCCTATAATGTTCCCACTGTTGGGACACACGGCCACTTCTCTATGAGAGGGAATGGGCTATCGACCGCGCGGGGCCAGTACGGGTTACTACATGTCAATGTCTAAAAAAAAATGGTATATATAACAAAAAAAACATATTTTTTTTTTAATTTTGGTCTGTCTGTTTGTTCCGGCTAACCTCCGAAACGTCTGGACTGGACTGGAAACGATCTTGTCGGTACTTTTGCTGGCAAATAGCTGATGTTATAAGGTAACTTAGATTATTTAAGAAAAAAGATTGTGCTTATGTGCAACAAAAATATAATCCGATTTAACTAAGGAAATCACTACATAGTATAAAACAAAGTCACTTCCCGCTGTCTGTCCCTCTGTATGCTTAGATCTTTAAAACTACGCAACGGATTTTGATGCGGTTTTTTTTAAATAGATATAGTGATTCAAGAGAAAGGTTTATATTAAAACATTGCACACGTGCGAAGCCGGGGCAGGTCACTAGTATTTTTATAATAATAATTTGACGCGGACGAAGGTCACGGACAACAGTTAATTCTTGATAAAAACATTATCATTTTCATTTTCTTTATTCTTCTACTAATATTCGAACCTATTTGGGGTCGGCGCAACGTAACTTCATCATCCATACTTTTCTATTAGGCACTCCTGGGGCCTTAGTCTGCTATTGCAATAGTGTCAGAATGGTCTATCATTGATTTAATAAGGCCCCGCGCAGACGAATTACCCTTTGTATGCACTTCAAACGAGTTTTGAACGCGCTTCAATACGCCGTGGGCTAGGGGCCTTATTAAATCAATTATAGACCATTCTGACACTATTGCAATAGCAGACTAAGGCCCCTGTTCTAGCCATATCACCATTCACACTGAACATCCATAGTTTCTGTAGACCTCCCCTACTTTTAAAATAATCTGTTGAAATTCCGTGAAATGAGAAGGTATCTTAATGTTGTTGTACCTTACCTGTAATAATAAACTAAAAGTAATGCTCGTAGGGTATCCATAAACGATGTAAGTCTGGACATATTTTATAGGTCAACGCCGTTCCCTGAACAACAGTATGTGAACATAATGCCTGAAAAGACGTAACTCAAATAGTCTTGTGTAGAGTGACCATTGGTTCCAGTAAAATTGGGATTTTCTATACCTACTTGTTTTATACGAGAATAAGAAACAGAGTGATGGGTGCCGTTGTTCCCGGGTTCATTTATAGATCTTTGACAGTCCTTACAGGTGGTCAGTGGCCCGAAAGTCTGACAACCAGTCTTATTTAAACAAGGGGTATCGTATTACCCAGTACTAACTAGGAGGTCAGATAGGCAGTTGCTCCATGTAAAATACTAGAATTCAGCTGCATCGGGTTAGACTGGAAGCTGACCCCAACATAATTGGGAAAAGGCTGGGCAGATGATGCTGAGGGACGGGGTGTATAGTTCCTCAATACTCCGTAGAAAATGGAGGATCCTCCAACCAGACAGGTGTTGTATCTAGTGGGTTACTACCCGACAGTTGTTGGCGGGTATTCTATTATGGTCTCAACATTAATATCGCCGGGCCAGGCATTTGATGTTAGTTTTTCATTTGTGACATAAATGGCGCTGTAGCACTTTTTGTACTAAGTTGCGGTAGTGCCCATACAGTTTCAAACCCAAAATATTTATCTATACTAATATTGATAAAAAAGCCGTGATGTAGCATAGAGTTCTGCATAGCTATTCGCAAACGTTTCGATTCGATTTCGATACGGAAAGTCGTATGTCTATATCTAGATAGACATACGACTTTAGGTTTTTTTACTGTTTTTTTTTTATTTTTTGTTATTTTGAATGGTCACTTTTAATGATTTTTATTCACATTTATTTTTTAAAGTATTATGTATTAATTTTATTTGATTATAGTGAATGTGACGACTATGTGCGTATAATTTTGTTAGTTTTTTTTTCCCACAGTTGTCTGGCAGTTTGACTACTATAAGCGACCTACCCAAATGTCCTTTCTTTGGTACTGTTCGTCGTGTCGTTGAGCTCCTTGAGTTGTGATTCGAGCTGCACGATAACTGACAAATGCTTGCACTGACTGAACAGGTCCACTCAAGTCTGTGTGGCTCTTTCTTCTAGAGACCATCTCAGTCACTAATCTGTATAGTCCTGAGTGAGTTGTCCAAAATGATGTCTGGACTTTAACTTTAAAAGAGACCTCTGAGTTTGTTTCGGCTGTTTCTTCTCAGAGTAGTCAGGTACGAAACACCGGCCCCATCTAGTTTAAAAAAAGAGACGTGTAAAAGTGTTTTTAAAAACCAATTTGCTTATTAAACATCATTTATCATTTATAAGGGTTTGTGAATATCTATGCTGTTTTGTATTCATTGCTGTGTTATTTACTGGGTTATTTGTAGTTTCTTCGGTTAGCAAGCGTGAGGTCCTGGATTCGATTCACAGGCTGGGCGAACTGTTATCCAGTTTTTCCATCAGGAATATCACACTACCATTGGTTGATGGATTTAAACATCTAGTGGTATGTATGTGTACTATTAGGCACACCTCTGCTCAAACCCTTCAGATATTACAGGCGTGATGTTAACTTGGACTAACCCGTATACTTGGTCACTCTACTTTTACGATACCTTTTATATGTGCGATGCACCTTCATCACACAAAACATAAGACACATCGTTTCTGTAACAAAATAAGCTACACCTTATCACACCGACCCACAGTTCTGATTCGTGTGGCAATCAGTTTGTGGAAAGTCAAGTTAAGTATGTCGATCCGACAACGCATTGGTCTCTGGGGTGTAGTATCCGATTACAGTTCGGCCATCTCATAGTTTTTGTTTTATATTAGAGCCGTTATGTTTTGTAGAAGATTGGTAAATAATATTATGACTTGCTGAAAAACTTGGGTTTGTCCAGTCGGCCTCATATTAATTGCATAGTGAAGAACTTGAAGAAGATAAAGGACTAATTACACAGTATCAGTGGAGCGAGCACAACTGTGTATTAATTTACCAGAAGATACAGGGTGTAATCGGACCCTCCACGAAGCTGTCAACCAAGCATTATGTACACACGGCGGCACATGAAGCTTTACATTTCCAGTATAACTTGGCCTCGAGAGCTTTTCGGCTTCGTTAAGGGTCTTGTTACATCCTTTATAAAGAACTGTGACAGTATTAACACATTGAAGAGCCAACTAAAAAAAACATGTATTACCCTATAACGTCGCCAACGGCCCCAGAGGCAAATATTATGTTGTTACTAGCTTCTGCCCACGGCTTCACTCGCGTTAATTTAGAATTTGACAACCTAGCAACGTGAAATACTAGTACTTTATGACCTATTCTCATGTAACCAAAAAATATACATAATTATCGGTCGAGCCGTTTCGGAGGAGTGCGTCGACAAACACCGTGACACGAGATGTTTAAATGTAAGAAAGATTTAGGAGTAACTCTGCATCTCATTATAAGTAAACTTTTTATAAGTTCTTCTGAGAAATTAATGTATTTAAAGTTAAACCTACTTCAAGAAGAGGACAATTTGCAGAAGTTTCTTTCTTCAATATTTTTTTTTTATACTAAGGCCATTATGCAGGTTCTACAGCAATTATCCCACGGGACCGTAATGACATAGAATAAAAAGTTTATATTCAATGTCCTAACCCATTCGTATGTATTTGTCAGAGACGGTCATTGGTACGAGCTTAAAATGAATCACAAGTACGCGGTGGTGACATCACCCGATCTACGAGTACTTACAAATCTACCCACACCACAGCTTGCTTGTTACAGAGTCTAGATGGTAAACTCTGAGCCAGGACGACGGTCAGTCAGTGTCTGATCGTGGCCGAGTTAAGACCTCTTGGAACTGTACCCGAATCATTGCGCCCCGTGATATTTTTTTAAGTTGTAATCTCAAGTAATTCGTTAGTGTTGCTAGAAATAGAAACAGTGTATCGCTTTGTGTCTTTTCATAGCACGAAACCCTGACACCCAGACATATTTAAATTTAAAATCCATTTAGTCAGTTCAGCTCGGGGCTAAATACTAACAGCTGGTCGGGTCCATCTTCAGTTTTAGCCGCTATTGCCTTGGATAGTCCGTAAATGTGTGACCACCCATTACATACTGAGTTTCCTCAGTGCATCGGAAAGCATGATAAGCCGTTGGTCCCGGCTGTCATTTATAGATCTTTGACAGTCGTTACAGGTCGGTGGCCCGAAAGTCTGACGACCCGACTTGCCAAGGATTGTGGAGGTCAGATAGGCAGTTGCTCCATGTAAGTAAAGGTATTCAGCTGATTCCGGTAAGACTGGATGCCGACCCTAACATAGTTGGGGAAAGGCAAGGCAGATGATGAAATCAGTTCTGCCCTTACAGTATGAAAAGGTAACAGAAAACCACGGATTACGGCGAACTGTATCCACAGATACCGTGATCCGTTTCCCTCAAAAAAATAATTAATGTTTTTACCCACTGATCACGGTATCTGTGAATCCAAGAATCTTCTATATATAAAAACATACAACCGAATTGAGAACCTCCTCCTTTTTGAAGAAAGTTGGTTGAAAATAGTGCGTTTAAGGTCATTTCTGTTCTGCGATATTTTGCTATTACTACTAATTTGCTTTGAAATATTTGTCATCATCGTTGTTTGGTTTGTCTTCGTTTTTGTTTGTTTCACGTCCTAATTTTAAATTGGTGGATAATAATTGTTTTCTTACCTATTGATTGGTTGGAATTTTGTTATGTCTATTTCTTCGCGAATTATATATTGTTTATTTCACACTGCGGTATTACTTTAATAGTTTTTTAGTATTCATTAAAATGGATAATCAAATTATTATCACTTCTAATGGAGTGCAATTTCTTTGCCAAATAGTAAATATCTCTGGCGATGGCGCATGCTTATTTTCATCTTTATCCTATTTGGTGAACGGCAACGTGGTCGTGGCTTCTCAAATCGCGGCAGCATTGTGCGCCACGTGTCTAACAACTGGGACAGATTCATACCTTTGACCCAGGATCTGTCAGGAGCTGTTTATGATTCAGAGCGTAAAGGCATCTACGGAATCACCTGTGAACTCATGGCAGCGGGAGAATTATTCCCGCGTGTTTCAAAATGGTACTTTTATTGATAGTTTTGGGGAAGCACAACGTCGCGCCACAATTCGCGCCGCCGGTTGCTGTGGCTTACTTCATACATTGTCTACCATTTGTTTTCTCTGCTCACCGCTTGCCGCGCGTCACGCCGCGCCACAATACGCGCCGCGCTTGACTATGGCCAGAAGGTAACAACTGGGATAGGTTTCAACCTTTCACCCAGGAGCGATCAGGAGCTGTTTATTGTTCGAAGCGTAAATACGTTACTGAAATGTGAAAACCATGGCACCTACTGAACCACCTGTGAACTCATATCAGCGGGAGAACTATTCCCATTTGAGTTCCATGTGTTTCAGGATGGTACTTTTATTGCTGGTTTTGGGGAAGCACGGCAGGGAGTCAAAATAATCCGATTCTCAGGAAACTTTAATGAAAATCATTTTGACGTTTTAATTCCGTTGGTTAATTTAAATAATAAAAAAGATCTTTTGACCACTTTTTTTTTTTTTTTTTTTTACCGGTGGGAAATCATCAAATAACCCCCCCTCCCGCTCTGGGCTGACCAGGAGGGAGTGTCAGACTTTTACTGACTAAAACCCATCCATGTTCCTTCCTTTGCCCTTTGTGTTCCAGGGCCGCGGTATCTCTTTCGAACAGTCGAGCAGTCCCGCAACCCTGGCAGGCGTCGGCCCTTACGGACCCCTTCCTGTTTGCTGACTCTCTTTGAGGCGCGCGTGGAACACGAACGCGCCGTCGACACGGCCTGTCGTCATAAGACGGACGGACGGCGAGCTAGCCCATAGCTCACCGTCCACAGGCCCGCGATCTTTTGACCCCTCACGCCGGCAAAATTGAAGAATCACCGACTTTCACCGACTCAGCTGTAAATGTGCAGATGAATTCACAATCCCAGTCCCAATTCCCTGCTATTGATTTTGTCCAGAAGTCGCTCACCTATATTGAGCAAACGGAATGCGAGCTATTTTTTTCTGGCATACAATATGCCAGAACCAAATTAGTGTCTTTGTTGACGAATCACCGACTTACACTCAGTCTGCACCATTTTCTGACATGTCCCATCGCCAAATCCTTTCTTTTGGTTCCGAAAATCGGCAACCTTTACTGAGCCAGAGAATGATGACCCTGATTTGGCTGATTTAAGATCGCCAACCTAACATACTCCTGAACTAAGCCCACACGAATCGGTTATTGTAATGCCGGTAAAGGAAAAATCTGCATTTGTCCGGCAATACCTTCAAAATCTGTCATATGATGCAACCGAAAAAATACTTACAACTTGATGAGCATTGCGCTGCGCTATACACACACTCAAGTATCCACATACACACCACACGCACACACACCACACATACACACACACCCACACATACCCAAATTCACTGACACACCACACCCACATTCAATTACTTAGTAGAATAAGATTTGTATAGAATATAAAACTAGTATTTACTCATTAATATGTAACGTCGTTAAAATTGTAGCATCTCCACAATTAAGTACTATGTTATGTAAAATTTATCACTGTACCATTAAGCTTATGGGACCGAGACTGTTTCTCCTTAACACAGGTTATTCTGTAACCTAGCTAGGAGAACAGTGCTTCACCCACTCGATTGTAGACTACCTAACATATTATGTAAGAACTTTGAGCCATGTCTACCTACTGCAATCTGTCTGTTTGAGTAAATAAATTATCATTATTTGGTACGGTTTACGGTTCTAAACGCGCGAGTTCCGAAGTGTTCTGTTTTTTTTTGGATCATTTCACACTAAATCTCATAATGAAACGCGCGAGTGAAACCGCGGGTACAGATAGTAAAGTACCTATATTTTTCTAAACTGATCACGTTTACTGATTTTCTTTTTGTCTAATTTCATCAACATCTGCCTACGTGAACGTGAACTGATTTTCTTTTTGTCTAATTTCATCAACATCTGCCTAGCCTTTTCCCAACTATGTTGGGGTCGGCTTCCAGTCTAACCGGATGCAGCTGAACACCAGTATTTTACATGGAGCGACGGCCTATCTGACCTCCACAACCCAGTTAGTACTGGGTAATACGATACCTTTTGGTAAGACTGGCTGTCAGACTTTTTGGGCCACTGACTACCTGTAACGACTGTCAAAGATCTGCAATTGACAGCCGGGACCAACGGCTTAACGGGAGGAAACTCGGTATGTAATGGGCGGTCACCCATCCACAGACCAACCTAAGCAAGCGCGGCTTAACCTAAAGATCGACCTGAGCGACTGTTATTATTCTGCCACGAGCTCTTCGTCTAATTTCGTAATAACTTCTTTTTGTCTAATTTCCCTAACAAAAAGAAGTTATTATTACCTACAAAATAATCCCATTTTTTTTTCTTCAAATAAAATTACCTGACTCATACATACCATCATACCAAAACCGGATTCAGCAAAAAAATAAAAAAATACAGGTTATACAAGGAACTCCCGCAAGAATATCCTCAGATATGATTTGGCCCCACCCAAGAGACTGCCCCCGGTCTTTGTCAGGATTACAGACGACACAGGTATGAAATAAAATAAATATATTTATAGACACGGAAAACGGCCATGAGTACTTTTATCTAGAGGAGGCTGTAAATATTTACAGAAAAGTATTAAAGGAAAAAGAAAGCTAACTTTATATTTTTAGGGTTCCGTACGGCAGTCGGCAAAAACGGAACCCCTATAATAGAATAACTTAGAGAAGAAAGGCAACATCCCTTAAGTATAAATCAAAGAATGATTGCACCCGAGGATAGTAAAGGTGATGCGAATCCCTATGCGTACATTTTGTTCCGAATGACAAAGAAGAGAATATGTGTCTTAGTTTTCCTGTTGACAGTAATGGAGAAGGGGGGAAAATGTTTATTTAATTTACCTAAGTATATAATTGACAGCATGATAATTCAAACTGTAAGGATGCCTTATCGTTTTGCCGTAAACTTACTCGTGATCAAGTAGGGGTCCGGACAAAGGAAGTAGGTATTAAGATTAAAAATAGCAGCTGACTCCCGCTTAATAACGGTAAAAAAATAAAATGTAATAGGTAATCAATATCTAATCTTAAAATATAAACGCTCAACAATGAAAACAAGAGATAAAATATTCTCTATAAATTAAAAATATCGAAATATTTTTCAGTTATTACATGCAATCATGGCACAATATAACTTTGAAGGAGAATACGATAATATCAATGAATGCCAACTCGAATTCATTAATAAAGTGATTCAAGATCCAGATTTAGAAGTAACTAAAGTGGTTTTCAGTCCTGTTGGACAGGCTGGTGACAATTTCGTGGCAAACGTAAAGAGGATAAATATTGAAAGTAAAAAAGGAAGCCTGAAAATGATTGTCAAAATCGCATCTGCATTCGAAATTGTTCGTCAAATGAGGAATACTCAATTTCTGTTCAAGAACGAGCACACGATGTATACTGAGGTGTTACCGAAGTTAGTAAAGCTACAGAAAGACGCTGGCGTACCCGAAGAAGAACAACTAAAATTCGCCAAATGCTGATGATCTCTGAATGAAGTACCGAACGAGGTAGTAATTTTACAAGACTAGAACTAGATTTCGTTATGTTGATCAACTTTGAGTCTCTGTCAAATGAATGTGTTTTAAGCATCTTGAAGAACTTCGCTTTACTCCATTCTCTTTGTATCATAAGTACATTAACAGATCCATGGGTAATTTGCATATATTTAAAAAAGAAATACAATCGGTGTTTGATGACGAAACTCACAAAAGTGTAATAAAGGATAAAATACCGGATATCTTTAAATGGGCTGTGCACTTCTCCAAGACCACGGACAATAGATATTCAGTTATACAACAAGGAGATGCTTGGACGAATAATATTATGTTCAAATTCGTGGTAAGTATTTGTTTTACAATATTTATTGCATTTTCCGTCGATTTTTCTATTTGGATTTCAAAGAATCTGTTCTTCTAGATATTTACGGAAACGCGGCGTGTGCAGCGGCCCGCGTTGTCAGACGCTCGAACTCAAACTTATGGCAATGTACGATGTTGTTTACTAAGACGTTGCGCGTGGTGCGGTGCGTGAGGAGCCGCGTTGCCCGCCGCGGGCGCCGCGGCGGTTCTTGTAGCGTGTAAGCGTTGCCCGCCGCCGTGAACGCGGCGTACAACGGCGGTGTCATCTGCATCTGCCATATGTTCGTACTTGCACGTGTGATGCAGCGTGCACTGCCGCGTTGAAAGCCGCGTGCGACGCGGCGGTGTCATCTGCGGGCAAAGCTGCATTTCAAGCAAACGCGTAAAATTGCTTGTCCGTAAACGCTCTCTACAACGCCATTATGTTTGAATTGATTGGGCCGCACCGCACAACGCGCCGCACGACAGTTCGCGTCTCCGTAAATGAGCCTTAAGCCATTTGACGCGACTTTTGTAACTGAAGTTGTGACTTGATCGTCACTTACAACTTACATTACTCTTTTGTGTTTCATTTCTGCTTGCTAAGATGATCTCGCTGACTAGTTGTATTCTTTTTGTTCACAGGGAGATGAGTTAAAACAATCAATCATGATTGACTACCAAGCGTCAAAGAACAACAGTCCTGTGGTCGATCTCCTCTACATGATCTTCAACAGCACCGATCATGAGACCGTCTAACAACACCTGGTTAGACTTCTATCACTCTGAATTAGACAAATCTTTGTCGATTTTTGGCCTGAAAGCTAGCTCAGTGTTTTCTAGGGAGCAGTTGGACGCCGACTTGAAAAGATACGCTGAATTTCTTTTTGGTTTGTCTCTAATGTTAGCAAATCTTTTGACGAGGGATGCCAAGGAAGCCAGTAAGTTTATGGAAGCCAGGACAGGACAGCATACTGATATAAGCGGTGCGTTAGACGCACTGAAAATGGACGTCATGCCCGATGAAACTATATAGATTTAAGAAGAGAGTTATAGGACTTATTGATAGTTTTACAGAATTTGGTTTTTTGTAAAATTGTAATTAAAGTTTATTGATAATATTTTTTATTTACATAACTAATACCTGGTTTCAGTAATCATACTTTTTTGGGAGGACTTTTAAGGTAGGGATTCTTATGCATCTCTTCTTCATATTATTATGTAACTCCACCAGTATAAATGTCATTAGTCTTCTTTTTTGTGTGGTTTGTTGCTAACCTGGGGCCTTAGTCTGCTATTGCAATAGTGTCAGAATGGTCTATAATTGATTTAATAAGGCCCCTGGTGTCAGAGTTTTATGCCTCTGACTCGGCCTTAAATGCCGTCGAGAAATATCTCTCAGGGATGCTGGTTTGGTTTCCTCATGATGTTTTCCTTCGCCGAAGCAAGTGATAATTACGAGTATAAAATAAGCATATGAATCTGAAAAATTTAGGTGCGTGTCTTGGGTTCGAACTCTCTGGAGTCATTTCAGTAGGGAATAGCTGTTTTTTTTTGCGATTGGCTAAAAAGAAGACTAAAAGTAAGTTCCTACAAATGAATGATGATGATGTTGAATGGCAATGCTAATTCTTTGACCAAAGAAAGAGCCAGCCCTCTGGTCACGCGAAATGTCGACCAGTCGGCGAGATATTTCCTTAAAAAGGAGACGCGCACTCGGGCCCCATGACCCGAGCGTTCGACCCCAAACAGCTCAAAACTGTAGTTACGATAAGGTTACAGTATTTGCGCCGCTTGAGGATCTCGGCAGCCGCAGCAGCAGCGCACAGCCCACCGTGCTTGCAACGTGATATGGCGCAAGGGTGTCGACACAGGTAGCGTCCCACACCAAAGGCCTACCCACCTTCCAAGGCACCAACGACATGCCGTCTGGTCTCTTCCCATCGTCACGTACCAAGCCGTTTGGTTCTAATACCGCTGGTACGCCTGCGCTGGCAAGGGCTCGATAAATAATGTCGGTAATGCTGGCGTGCCGTGCAATGCGACCAGCGCTCCTGTAGCAGGACAGGCCATGGTGTCCGAGGCTGTCGACAGCTTCAACGCAGTGACACCGATGCGGAGCAACACAAGGTGCGCCTAAGCGTAGACTCATAGCGACGTGGAACGTTGTGTCGTCCATTATAGTTCCAATGGTGGGTGACGGAAGTGCCTGAAGCCACAACCCCGACTCCCATTCTCCCACGGCCAGTAGACGGGCACGTTCCACAGTATTGATAGACGTATTTATAAGGGTATTCCGTATAATACTAAAAATGTAATGAATACTTATAGCAAATGAATTACGTAAGATTTTGTAAAATAATGTCGTATATTTTTCAGTGTTTTCCTCTATGAAGACCGAGGGCAAAACAGCTTAATTCAGTGGTATTTTTAGGAGTAATGTACGCAAAGATTTACCAACTAGTGCATGCTACTTGAAAAGGTAGCTAGGTAGGCTTTTTAGCTCTTGTTGAGAGAAAAATGTTATGTTGCTTGAAATAAAAGATATACCGTTGGGTGTACATTCGTTATTCAAAGCTCACAATCAGATATTATAAGCCAAGTATCACAGGCAGGACATCACACAGTAGTGTTCGTCACCAGCGTATGACAACCGGAATCGTAAGTATAATGCAATGCTTAGTGAGTGTCCATACTAATATATACTATCTTTGCATTGTATAGATTCAATCTCTTTAGTATTATATAAAGCCCCTATTGTGTGAGTACTATGTACTAAGCTATCATTCACTGGAAACCTACGTCCTTTCTCGACTTGAATGTGCCCTGGCGGTTGAGAGTCATCAATACAGCCCTTCAAGTTCATATAACCCCATTCAATAGCTATTTCATGAAAAAGTCACTCTTTGGGATTAAATGAATTTGGAGGGTTGTATTGATGATTTGAATGATTATAATTCTGTAACTCCATACGTGTTACTGGCGCGATTCATATTTTCATCAACATACAACCTGACACTGACGTGCAAATTGCAATAAACGTAAGAAAATTTAAATTTCGCGGGCTACCCTTGCGCATCCACCCTAATTGTCAAATATGGTTAATTTCGTATTGGCTATGACCAGTGACCATCAAGTATGACGTCATCGGTGCTGCTGATTGATTGCGATTGTGATAGCATAGGTGCTATCAAATTGATGATCACTAAGTTTGAAGTGGCTTTCGTGAAAGACGCTACTCATAGGTAGTGTTTTTCAAGTTCAGTGATGAACACCGAAGCCGGTATCAAAGGTAAACGTTAGGTCTTGTTGTTTTATTGTTATTTGTGTTCGTGGTGAAGTAAGGCACGTATACTATTGCGGAGAATTGCTGAATACACAAAAAGAAAGTTATGGAATGGTATCGTTAGTTCTGATTATAGCCACGCGCCAAAAGATCCTTGTACAGTTACAAATGAAAAGGCTTGATTTAAGGTAGTTTTATAAAAATAGCTCGTAATACTTTTACTCTAACTTCACTTTTCTACATAATGTAATAGTTATTTTCAATACACTTTCTCGAAAACTGGTTCTTATTGCACTACGATTAGGTTCAACATGCAATGTATTTCACACGGATTTTTTAATATTTTTCCGCACACGTGTGGAAATAAAAAATTCCAAAGATGGTCAAGTCCAAATGGGTTCAATGACATAAAGCTATAGTCGGCGGTGATTGTTTTTTTTTAATCTCGCCAAAGAGATATGCGTCTTTACGGCATAAATATTTTTTGAGTTTTAAATTGTGTTTATAAATAGAATATCATAGAAATCATAGATAAACATGATTATTCAAAACAAATATATACATTTAAGAAAAAATTAACATTGATTTGTGTTCTAAATTGGGAAATATTTGAATTTTCTTTTTTTCATATTAGGCTGAATAGCTTATCATACCTTTGCTTCTTCTACAACCTGGCGAAAGCAAAGCGCGGTAAAATAGCAAATTAAATCATGGTTTCTTATTAATTCTTGACAAAAATACTTTCCGTTCTAATATTTTATTTCTTCGAAAGTGTATTGAAAAACGTCGTTTGATACGCGTGGGGATTTGTTACTGCAGTTCTCGGCTCCATAACACCCTCGCCTACACCTGGGGTGTTAATTCCGCGCTCGAATGCAATTACAAAGTTTCCCCACTTATATCAAAATGTACTATTATGATACTAGTGCGGTAAGTTGGTTTTTACAAACGAGTAGACGAATGTAGTACCATAGGAACCACAGGTACCATAGTCACAAGTTTGTAAATACCAATTTCTGCACGTTTTTTTACAACGTTTTTCAACACATTTGCGAGAAAACACTGCAATATGTAATGAAACAAACTTTTTCATTAGACTATTTTAATAGCAAATAACAAATTATACAGATAGGTCACTCTTTGAAATTTATAGTAAAATTTGAACAATTATTGAAATTCAGTGTTTGCTGCTTTGGAATCTTAACTGACTGACATTATTAATTTCACACGTATTATGTTGAACGGGAGAATGTGGCGTAAACGTCGGCGACGACGGCGCGGTGACGTCGCCGTCGCGTCGGTGGCGGCGGAGCTTGCAGCTTAGGCGGCGGTGGCTGGACGTTTTCGCGTGAGGTAGAAAGGCGCTGTTTCACACCATTATTTATATTTATACACTTTGATATCTTGTCGCCTATTTCAATTTTATTGAGCACCGAGACTTCAATCATATGTACTTTTATGTTTTTTTGTTAAATCTATGTCATTAATGGTTTTTAGAGTGGTTTTTAACATTGAATTATCGACCACATTGAAGACGGCTTATACCTACTTCACACGTAATTCATTGAAATAAGCCATCAAAACATGTTCAGAGAACGATTGAGTATTTCTTCGAGTCGTCCATGCTATGAAATTATTGTAATATCATTAAATAGCGCTCTCGCGATTTTGGCGGCAAGAGACCGTTTTCTGCAATTTGCGCCTCATTCACAATATCAGCTACAGTAGATTCAATATTAATATCAGATTCCTCACTTGAATTCATATTATTATTTCGTTTATAAAATTTCAGTCGGAAAGTCGCAACAAACTTTGACGTTTCTAATATGAAAATGGCGCGAATTTGCAAATGGCACATGCACGTGGTGACAATTATTAGAATTACATCTTTCGTCTCGTTTACTCTTTAGTATTAAAGTGAGACAAACGTATTGAACAAAAGCGCTTCCAAGGAGGTTCGATCTACCGGAGGACACGGTGGAGCACACTGTGCAGGTCTGCTCCGCTTGGGCGGAGCAACGCCGTGTCCTCGTAGCGGCGATCGGCGGCGGCGACCTCTCGCGTCCGGCCCTGGTTCAATCCATGGTCCGGAGCGAGACGGAATGGGACGCCGTCACCTCCTTCTGCGAAGCAGTCATGCTAGCGAAGGAGGTGGCGGGACGTGAGAGGGAGAGAACCTCACGTCCCAGCCGCCGCGGGAGACGCACCGGGCGTCGGGGGCCACGTGGTGGCCCCCGGCCACCGTAGACGCGGGCCTGTGGACGGTGAGCTATGGGCTAGCTCGCCGTCCGTCCGTCTTATGACGACAGGCCGTGTCGACGGCGCGTTCGTGTTCCACGCGCGCCTCAAAGAGAGTCAGCAAACAGGAAGGGGTCCGTAAGGGCCGACGCCTGCCAGGGTTGCGGGACTGCTCGACTGTTCGAAAGAGATACCGCGGCCCTGGAACACAAAGGGCAAAGGAAGGAACATGGATGGGTTTTAGTCAGTAGAAGTCTGACACTCCCTCCTGCTCAGCCCAGAGCGGGAGGGGTTATTTGATGATTTCTCATCGGTAATCGGCAACCCTCCAAGTTCATATAATCTTAAAGAGTGACTTTTTCATGAAATAGCTATTGAATGTGATTATATGAACTTGGAGAGCTGTATTGATGATTTGAATGATTATAATTCTGTAACTCCATACGTGTTACTGGCGCGATTTATATTATCATCAACATAAAACTTGACACTGACCTGCAAATTGCAATAAACTTGAGAAAATTTAAATTTCGCGGGCTACCCTTGCGCTTCCACCTTAAGTGAGAGTACCTATTTTACCACACGTTCCGTTGAATGGTGCGTAATTTTTAACTTTCGAACGATACAGGCTTCGTAAATGCATTTTTTGAGCAAATGTGTTGAAAATATATTTGTTTTGTGAAACATGTTGAAAAAAGACAATAATGCTGTAGGTACAAACATTTTTTATTTGAATTATTATAGTGTATCATATTTAAACATGAATACAAATTAGTTTACTTTTTGGCCTGTTAGGTGCCTACATTTTACTACTTAGGTTAGTCCTCTTCTTAGTGCAGGCAACTTATAATTGGACTCTCAACACCATTAAAAAATTATAAAATCTTTTAATAATTATTATGATATGTACCCTATTTTACCAATATTTTTAATCAAATAAGGAGTTAACTTAGAAATTGATCTTATAAAATGTTTTTAACTTAACCTAAGTCATACATTATATAGGATGGTGTAGAAGACCGAAATATAAATAATATTCACGTCTTGAAAACTTCTTTTAATATTTAAAAACACTATAAACATTCGAATCATGCTCTTCTCGTTCCTACACATACTCTCTCATTCACTCATCGCTGCATTCATGCTCAATTACTTTTTTTAAATTATGATCTACAACTCAGTCATTCTGCTTTCAGTCTGCCCTCAGACTGACTAGTCTAAAAGATGAACTAAGCTAAATAAAGTTTGATGAGCTTGATGTGGAGACTGTTTTTTTAAATGGAGACTTAGAAGAGAAGATTTATATGGTTGATTTTTTGGCTATTAATAATCTCTTTCAAGTTAACAATATCTGTAATTGTAACGGTAGAATTTTGGATTTAGTTGTGAGTAGCATTGAGGACGGGAAAATAAACCAACCCTCACATATTCTGAGTAAATTAGATCCGCACCATCCTTCACTTTTATATTGTATTGAATCATCGAATACTGCCTGGCTCCGCAATAACGACAGCAGGAATCTAAACTATTTTAAAGCGGACTACACTGCAATTTTAAGGGAACTAAGGAACACTGACTGGGAATCAATGTTTTTTTTCTGTTGTACTCTTGATGACATGGTGTCTGTATTTTATGAAACAGTTAATGCCACGACAGAGAGCAATGTTCCGAAACGCTCACTTAAACAGCAGAAATATCCACGCTGGTTTTCCTCTTCACTAATTAAATCAATTGCTGAGAAAAACAAAATCAGGAAACGGTACCGCAAGTTTAACAACCCGCGCGAAAAATATTATTTTTGATATTACGAGATAGATGTTCTAAATTGTTTGATATCTGCCATAAAACTTATAAACACAAAATAGAACAGGCTATGACTGAAAATGCCGAAGTGTTCTGGCAGTATATTAAGGAAAAGCGCAACAATAACACCTCATAATCCTGAACGCATGCATCTTAACGGTATTTTTGATGAAAATGGTACCAATATTGCTAATCTATTTGCCACTTCGCTTCGGTTTACCATGATGATACCCAAATAGTAATCAACACAACCACAGAAACTAGCGATTCTTTATCTTGTAATATACAGTTCGCCACAAAGGAAATATTTGTTATTTATTTATTATATTTGTACAAATGCGCGGGTCCTGATTCAATACATTCCTATTTTCTAAAACGGTGTGCCAATGGCTGCACCGTTGGCCAAAATCTACAACCGCTCTCTTGCCGAAGGCATTTTTCCAGAAGAATGGAAGAAATCTCGAATTGTTCCTGTTTATTAAGAGAGGCGACCTATTCTTTCAACCTTGGCCATTATTTTTGAATCCATGAGGGATTCAAAAATTTAATAAAAATAGAATAGAATTTATGCATTAGCAGTCCTATTGTCGAAACGCGCTGTATCGTGGTCATTTTTTGTTTACATGAGAAAATAAAAAAATACGTGTCCAATATTTTTTGATAATCTAACTAGGCCTTTGCCCAGCAGTGGGACAGCACAGACTATTTTTTTTTATCTAACTCGCGGATTAGGAAAAAACCCCATTTTACTCACTATGTAGAAACATAATTTTTATTTTCTTTTCCCTACCTACCCATTAACTACCATTTTACGAAAATGTACCTAATCCAGATACACTCGAACACGATTTACCGACTGCAATACGCTACGCTGTGGCATAGCTAAGCACCCACCGCACCGCACCGCGCGGGGCTCCGCTCGTCTCACAGAGCCACAGGGGGGGTGAGGTCGTGCGTTCATAACTACACACTGTACTGCAACCTCACCTTAGTTCCGAAAAAAGGTCGTAATAATATAAAATATAATTATTCATAATAATACAAGTAAATACTTAAAACAATATTTGATTACTTACTTAAATCTAAAAAAACCAATGCTGGTAACCCTAGCCACGCTTCACTATGGCTACGAGCAGACCGTATGTTCCGCCCAAGGGTAGCCCGCGAAAATTAAATTTTCTTACGGTTATTGCAATTTGCAGATCAGTGTCAGGTTATATGTTGATGAAAATATGAATCGCGCCAGTAACACGTATGGAATTACAGAATTATAATCATTCAAATAATCGGTACAACCCTCCAAGTTCATATAATCCCATTGAGTAACTTTTTCATGAAATAGCTATTGAATGGGGTTATATGAACTTGGAGGGCTATATTCATGACCTGAATGATGATAATTCTGTAACTCCATACATGTTACTGGCGCGATTTATATTTTCATTATAATATAACCTGACACTGACCTGCAAATTGCAATAAACTTAAGAAAATTTAAATTTCGCGGGCTACCCTTGCGCTTCCGTTTCGACAATACTGGTAATGCATAAATTCTATTCTATTTTTATTTATGGCAAATGTCGATGCCAATGTTAACAATTCTGCCAATATCAGAAGTAAATGAGAAAGCAAGTGATGTATAGAGAAAAAAAAAGGGTAATAAACAGTTAATAGCTGCTTGAGTTGAACTCATTGTAGAACTTGTTGGGTTAGTAGGACAGCACTGAAACAAACAAGATTACACATAATACATAAATTATAATTGTTAAAAACATTAAATTATAGAACATATATCACACCAAATATATTTTCTGTTGAATGTTCAAATGCTCGCACACGCGTCCAAAACGCACCTGACGCGTCCAGCGCGCGTCTTGAATATCATAAACCTATTGTGCACGCCGATAAATCGGCATGAACTAATATCTCGTACTACTGCAGCTACATCAAAATAAAAAATACGTGTGTATAGCTGAAACTATACAGAATCGGCATAAATCTGAAAACTCAATTACGACAACTAGTTTTAAATACGTAAAAAAAGTAAACTTGAGAATATGGGTTGAATATCAGTAAAAGATTTGTTTTAGCTAAGTATTTACCAATAATTTTGTAGTTTGTGTCAATAAAACCTATTTATTATTAAACAAGACTCTAAGACCATTATTTTGAAAACATTTTTACAATTTAATATTATTGAGACAGATAAAAGCTATCAGCACCTGGAGCAGTTCTGGGGAGGAGTATGTTAAAAGGGAGTGGAAATTAATTGGCACAGGAATCTTTAATTTGGGGAGACGAGTAGATAAGTCGTAGGATTATATATTCATTATATTATATTATTTTTATTATATTCATTGTTAATGCAGTCGAAAAAAATATGATCCAAGTTACCTCATCCAATCCGCATTCGCAGAGAGACGAGTCCTGCACACGAATTTTACGAAGGAAAACTGGAGAACAGCAAAAGCCTAGGCGAATTCTACATAGAACCGATATGACACTTTTAGGTACCTTCTTGTAATGGTAGAACCATGGTTTTGGTTTTATCAGCGGTTGGACCGCGTAGTAAAAACTACCTTTATTTTTGCTTGTGCTGTTCCACAGCTCCTGCCACGAACTTACCAAATCCGACTTGGAAAGGTTTAGTAGATCATACCCTTGGTGGTTAAGGTGTTTAAGGTCTGCCGTTGGGGAGGTGCATGCGTCCTTAGTCAATATATCAGCACATTCATTGCCTTTAATGCCACAGTGGCTGGGTATCCAAACTAGATGAATGTTTTTTTGCTGATTGGCACAGGAGTATCTTTTTAATATTTAAAATTAGTGGGATAAGTAATTTGCTTTTGAAGGGATTTTGGGATAGGGATTGAAGACAGCTGAGGGAATCTGTAAAAATGACACCAGAGTTAATATTATGGGATTCTATGAAAAGGCAAGCTTCCAATAAAGTCACACTCTCGCCTGTAAACACAGAAGATTCCTTTGGACATTTAAATTGTAAGATAATTTTAGAATTTTGGTAATAAACAGCAGCACCGGTATAACTGTTACTTACTAATTTAGAGGCATCAGTAAAAAACCTTTGAAACCCTTTCCATCGCTCACACACAACCTTTAATGCGGTGGCATTAAAGATTGAGTTTGCCGAAGGGGACTTTTTGAAAATACCAATGTTATAAGATATTTGGGGTTTGAAGCAGAGTACTTCTTATGGGAAGTTAAACAATAATGTAATCTGGGATATTGGACAATAGGGCAATCTTAATTTTGGAGCTGGCAAAAAGCTTATAATATTAGAGGAGATTCCTTGCATTTCCAATATTTTGAAGATCTGTACAAGATAACTAAATCTTTTAATTTCGGTATAAGAGGATGTAGAGTTTTGGGGATAACCCTAGACAGGAACCGGGACGCCCGATACTGCCTCCGCAGGGCTAAGGGAGGGTCAGCGCATTCGTTCTGCAAGGCGTTAACGGGAGAGGACTTCATGCAACCCGAGATGATCCGAAGGCATTGAGACTGAACCCTATCTAATCTAGTCAAACCACCTTTGTTACATGGAATCAACCAAAATGAGCCATAATCTATAATACTTACTACGAACTAAAGCGTTTTAGATTAATTTCATAGTATAATGATGGGCGCCCCACCAGACACTAGGAAGGACTTTTAAAATAGGGATAACCCTTTCGCATTTTTTAACTAAATAATTAATGTGGGGTTTTAAACGAGATAACATGGAATCCAGATACACGCCTAAGGCCGCATTCCGAATTACAAAATAATCACTCACAGCGCTCACATCTTTAATTTGCGTTCCGTTTTAGTTATCACGATTATGACAGCTGGGAGCTGTCATCAATTCCGAACGCTCGTGAACGCGTTCACAGTGAACATAACCCCAAACCAAAACATTTCACGAGACCTATTTTTGAAAATGGACGATATGTTGGTTGACTCTGCTGCACATACAACCCTCCAAGTTCAATTAACCCCATTCAATAACTATTTCATGAAAAAGTAAATTTAATGAATTTGGAGGGTTGTATTGATGATTCGAATGATTATAATTCTGTAACTACATACGTGTTACTGACGCGATTGTTATTTTCATCAACATATAACCTGACACAGATCTGCAAATCGTAAGAAAATTTAAATTTCGCGGGCTACCCTTGCGCTTCTACCATAACAAAACGACACAACCTGTGAACACAACTGTCATTTTTGACAGCGCTCACGGTGATATTTATTTGGGGCATGGTCGGTGTAATCGCAAGATAGCGCATGTCATGACGTAATCGATAATGGACATCAATATCGCGCTCACGGTAATTCGGAACGGGTTTATGGGCGCTCAAATCGATTACAGAGTAATTCGGAATGCGGCCTAAAATGCGTAAATTACATTCTAAGGCCGCATTCCGAATTACAAAATAATCACTCACAGCGCTCACATCTTTAATTTGCGTTCCGTTTTAGTTATCACGATTATGACAGCTGAGAGCTGTCATCAATTCCGAACGCTCGTGAACGCGTTCACAGTGAACATAACCCCAAACCAAAACATTTCACAAGACCTATTTTTGAAAATGGACGATATGTTGGTTGACTCTGCTGCACATACAACCCTCCAAGTTCAATTAACCCCATTCAATAACTATTTCATGAAAAAGTAAATTTAATGAATTTGGAGGGTTGTATTGATGATTTGAATGATTATAATTCTGTAACTACATACGTGTTACTGGCGCATTCCGAATTACGCTGTAATCGCTTTGAGCGTCCATAAACCCGTTCCGTATTACCGTGAGCGCGATATTGACGTCCCTTGAATCGTCATAGATGACGTCATGACATGCGCCATCTTGCGATTACACCGACCATGCCCCAAATAAATATCACCGTGAGCGCTGTCAAAAATGACAGTTCTGTTCACAGGTTGTGTTGTTTTGCTAAGGTGGAAACGCAACAGTTGCCCGCGAAATTTAAATTTTCTTGCGATTTGCAGATCAGAGTAAAGTTGTATGTTGCTGAAAATAACAATCGCACCATTATCACGTATGAAGTTACAGAATTATAATCATTCAAATCATCAATACAACCCTCCAAGTTCATTTAACCCCATTGAGTGACTTTTTCATGAAATAGTTATTGTATGGGGTTAATTGAACTTGGAGGGTTGTATGTGCAGCAGAGTCAACCAACATATCATCCATTTTCTAAAATAGGTCTTGTCAAAGGTTTTGGTTTGGGGTTATGTTCACTGTGAACGCGATCACGAGCGTTCCAAATTGATGACAGCTCTCAGCTGTCATAATCGTGATATCTAAAACGGAACGCAAAATATAGATGTGAGCGCCGTGAGTGATTATTTTGTAATTCGGAATGCAGCCTTACAATGAAATGTTTGTTTTGACATTAGGTTGACATTTGCACGGCTGCACCTGAGTCTAAGTCATAGCTTAAAAGGTCTAAGTATAATAAATTCCATGACTGCTTTGAATAATTATTTACCAAAGTGTTGACCTTGATATTGTTTACTTTGTGACTGTTACCCGGAGTGAGTAATGTGAATAAATCCGTTGTGTGGCTGTGAATACTGGCTGCTGTTTTTATGATGATGGTACTGTCACAGATATTATAATACTTACGTGCACAACGCTTGTGACGCACCTTTAGTGATCATCATCGCTAATCGATCGATGTCTGCAACAAAGGCATCCCAAGTGCATTTACCAACGCAGATATGGTGAAAAGTGTATGTCAAAGTGCTCGTAATTAGTTTTATAAGTTCTAAAAGCGTAGTAGGTACTTAGTTCACACAATAAACAAACATTGATTGATTAATTATTTTTACACAACAAATCCGCAATAATTTACAAAGTTATTTTATCTGTGTGTAAGTAGTTACACAAAGATAAAATAACTTTATAAATTATATGACAATCTTATTATCTTTATTTAGTTTTAATAACGTGTAACCATGGTACAATACAACTTTGAAGGAGATTTCGAAAACATAAGCGAACGCCAACTTGAGTTCATCAATAAAGTGATTCAAGAACAAGACTTAAAAGTAACTAAAGTGGTTTTTAGTCCAGTTGGAAAACCTGGCGATAATTTCTCGGCAAACGTCAAGAGGATCACTATCGAAGGTGAAAATGGAAGCTTGAAGTTAATCGTCAAAATTGCATCTCCATTTGAAATGGTTCGGAAGATGACTAAAACTGAATTCTTGTTTAACAATGAACAAACAATGTATAATGACGTGTTACCCAAACTAGTGCAGCTACAGAAGGACGCTGGCGTACCAGAAATAGAACAACTAAAATTCGCCAAATGCTACGGATCTCTGAATGAAGCTCCTAACGAGGTTGTAATCTTAGAAGACCTCAATGAATTAGACTATGTTATGTTGAACAAGTTCGTGTCTCTATCTGACGAATGTGTAAAAAGCATTTTGAAGAACTTTGGTATTCTCCATTCTCTTTCTTATGCCTTAAAGAAAAAAGAACCAGAAACTTATGATCTCTTCAAAAATAAATTGACAGATGTATGGGTACCTAAGGCAGAGGATAAAGAACAGCAGGCTCACATGCAAACATTTGAAAATGATATTCTATCAATACTTGATGAAGATAGAAAAAATATACTCAGAAATAAACTAGTAACTATTTTGAAACTGGCAGTGGAAGCTGCAAAAAACATTGATAACAGATTTTCGGTTATCCAGCAAGGTGATGCCTGGACGAATAATATTATGTTCAAATTTGTGGTAAGCATTTCTTTAATTACATAAATAATTTTTTTGGAAAGAAACAAATTTAGAGCAAATAACTTACATTAATTCATGTGAACAGAATGTTTCAAGGAACAAATTTTGTTCCTTGAAACATTCTGTTCACATGAATGTACAAATGATTTCTTGTGTTTTTTGTTGTTAATTTGAAGTGACAAATTTTTAGTTTTATTTTTTGTTCTTAGGGAGACAAATTAGAACAATCAATCATGATTGACTACCAAGCGTCGAAGAACAACAGTCCTGTAGTCGATCTTCTCTTCATGATCTTCAACTGCACTGATCATGAGACCAGGTCTAAGAACTACTACAACTGGTTAGACTACTATCATACGGAGTTAGACAAATCCTTGTCAAACTTTGGCCTGAAAGCCAACTTAGTGTACCCTAGAGACCAATTGGACGCAGACTTGAAAAGATATGGCAAATTACATTTTGCACAATCTGTAATGTTCGCTAATATTTTGTCAAGAGATTCAGAGGAAGCGCCCAAGTTCATGGAATCCTGTAAGAGTGAGGATGTGGGAGATGTTTTAGATTCAATGAAAATGGAATCCGTGGCTGATGATACTAAGGTTTGTCTCAAAAAAAGAGTTACAGGACTTATTGATAGTTTTACTGAATTTGGTTTACTGTAAAATTATGAACTGGTTACATAATGGTAATAAATTATTTTAAAATTTTTAAAATAGCTTTTTTTTCCTCCCACTGCGAGGCATGCATAGGTTTTTTAAGCAAATATCAAGTTGTCCTAGTTCTGTTCAAAGATATGGATAAAAATATCTTGGTTGACCAAATAGGGAATATTGAAGAAATTACATTCGAATGTAAGATCTAAAAAATTGTGTGTTCTTGGGGCCTTGTGAACGCCTCCAGCAAGTGCTAGGACAGAACCCAAGTATGCCCATCATTTCACAACATCATGTGTAAAATCACGTTTGTCTGAATGATTGAATCAAGATGATGGTGGAACTCTTTACGCTTGCAATGGCAGTCAACGGAATCTTACCAAAAAGTATATTAGCTACAAATAATCTATCTATGCTAATATTATAAAGCTGAAGAGTTTGTTTGGTTGAACACCCTAATCTCAGGAACTACTGATTCGAATTGAAAAATTATTTTAGTGTTTTTTAGCTTAGGTATTTATCGAGAAAGCCTATAGGCTATATATCATCACGCTACAACCCATAGGAGCGGCGCATCAATGAAAAATGTTGCAAAAACGGGAAAAAGGATTATTTTTGAGATCTTCCGTTGCGTGCGCTGCTTAAGGTGGATGCGCAAGGGTAGCCCGCGAAATTTAAATTTTCTTACGTTTATTGCAATTTGCAGGTCAGTGTCAGGTTGTATGTTGATGAAAATATGAATCGCGCCAGTAACACGTATGGAGTTACAGAATTATAATCATTAAAATCGTCAATACAACCCTTCATGTTCATATAATCTCAAAGAGTGACTTTTTCATGAAATAGCTATTGAGTGTGATTATATTGGGCGGAACATACGGTCTGCTCGTAGCCATAGTGAAGCGTGGCTAGGGTTACCAGCATTGGTTTTTTTAGATTTAAGTAAGTAATCAAATATTGTTTTAAGTATTTACTTGTATTATTATGAATAATTATATTTTATATTATTACGACCTTTTTTCGGAACTAAGGTGAGGTTGCAGTACAGTGTGTAGTTATGAACGCACGACCTCACCCCCCCTGTGGCTCTGAGACGAGCGGAGCCCCGCGCGGTGCGGTGCGGTGGGTGCTTAGCTATGCCACAGCGTAGCGTATTGCAGTCGGTAAATCGTGTTCGAGTGTATCTGGATTAGGTACATTTCGTAAAATTGTAGTTAATGGGTACTATGGGTAGGTAGGGAAAAGAAAATAAAAATGATGTTTCTACATAGTGAGTAAAATGGGGTTTTTTCCTAATCAGGGAGTTAGATAAAAAAAAAAAGTCTGTGCTGTCCCACTGCTGGGCAAAGGCCTAGTTAGATTATCAAAAAATATTGGACACGTATTTTTTTATTTTCTCATGTAAATAAAAAATGACCACGATACAGCGCGTTGATCTCGCGTGACGTCACAATTTCTGTTACTTTATTTATACTATTCAGTGGCGTCACAAGCGCCCTCTTTGGAATTTTGATGCGCTGTATCATCGTCATTTTTTTTATTATATGAAAAAATATTGGACACGTATTTTTTCTTATGTCATGTAAACGAAAAATGGCCACGATACATCGCGTTGAAATCTCGCGTGACTTCACAATTTCTGTTACTTTTTAAGGTCGCGTAGCAGAATGGCAAAAAACGGAAACCTCTGTCTGGCAGCTGTCTGTCTGTACGTGTATGTCACAGCCACTTTATTACGAAACTGTTAGGACTACGCAGTAAATTGGTACCTAGGTTGATGTATTCTTTGAACCGTTTTAGGTCTTAAACAAAAAAAAAAAACAAAGCTACATGTGCGGGGTGTCTAACGATATGTCTTTAAATATGACGGTCAGTCTTAGGGGCGGAATTTTAGAAGTTGGAGTATACACTTAGGGGCACTATTAGCAGCAAAGAAAATGTTTTTTTTTTCTAGTTTTGGGACCGTCAATTTTCCAAAAGAAAAACCGTAAATTTCCCAATTTTATTGCAGAATCGGGTTGACCTAGACCATAGAAAAAAAATCGTTTCCGAGACGCATAGTCCTCCGATGCACCGTTTCCAAATTATAGGCCTTGGTTTAAAAAAAAGAAAAAAAAAGGTTTAGTTTCACAAATTTATGCTGGAATGCTGCTTGGTGGGGAGTGACACCTAGGGGGGGAGAGTTTTGGTTATTTTTTGCCCACACTATTTTCGAGATAATCGCGAAAACGTCACAAAAATATATTTTTTATAGAACTCGTATTTAATTAGATTTTCAGACGTTCAAAAATCTTAAAAAGTACTGCTACCTCGCCTTCAGCAAGAAATCGGATCTATCGATATCGATAATATATATACATATATATATATATATTATAGATATCGATCGATATTATTTGACTTCACTTTAATATCTGTTTTGTTGACATTGTTTTGATTTTATTCATATTTCAATTTATGTAATAATTTGCACGCAGTAAGGTAGATTGAATTCACTTTGCTTTCTGTTTTGTTGACATTGTTTTGATATTATTATTATTTTAATTTATGTAATCATTTGCATGCCGTAAGGTAGACTGTAGCTGATCTCATTAATTTATGTATAACATCTTATACCTGTACCTACATTCAAAGCAAATAAAGATTTGATTGATTGATTGATCGATTCAGCTAAATGTTCCTTGAGCGAGTAGCAGACATTGTTATGGAGCGAATATCATCCTTATTTCTAAGTAGCTTAAGTTTATAATTACATTCATTGAGAATACCGCCATCTATGGTCAAGTAGCAGAATTGACTCGGTAATCGATTCTAGTTTGATTTCAAATTACAAAACGTCGTATGTTTTTTCTGCCCAAAAGCAAAATAAATCTTATTGTTAGAGCACGAAGGTATATTATAAAATGTAGAATCTGTGACTTGTGCCTAAAATTAACACACGAATGTCCCACCGCGCGATACTCTATTACTATAGCGTAAACGCCAGGGGATTTTTTGCGGCGCAAACGACGTACTGTTATGACACGATTTAGAAATCCCTTTTAAAAAAAAACGATTGTTGAAGGTTAAATGATTATAATATTGAAAGGCACAAGTACAGTATAAAAAAAAAGGAAATTTGGTCAATATTCTGACTTGCGACCTATCCGTCTATTGCCTGACCAATGCACTAAGTCTGGAAGGGAATGATGATGTGGTGCTGACTAGGCACTTAAAGGTGTATTTTAGGGATGTAACAGTACGTTACGTCCAACCTCAGGCAGTCCGACGGCCGACGATGAACGAGAAACGAGTAGAACTATTAACGAGTTGGCGATCAGCGGGAAGCGAGTGTGTAGTTTCGATAGTTTTGGCGCCGGGCTATAAGCGAGTGTGCAAGTGCGACGAGCGATTACTCGCGCCACTCGCCCGCGGTCGCTCAGTCCTGTGCAGTCCTGTGCAAACCTGCGCGCGCGTTACACGTGTTTACATACAACTTTAGCGAGCGAGCGAGCATCGCTGAACGAGTATCGCTGAGCGACTTTATTTTTGAAAGCGTGTCGCTCAGCGACAAAACTAGTAAAGCGAGTCGTCGCCGGCAGTGTGAACAGTCAGAGAGGAACTTTTAATATATGCATCTCTTTCTCTTTACAAGGAATGTTCATTAATTGTGCGGTTCTTAAGAGAGAAAATCGCCGATAGTTAGTCGTTTTCTCGCCGGCGGTCGGACCACTGCCTCAATCATATCTAGGCCGTAGGCGCCACTAGGCGGGCACTGACGAACGGCTGCGACTACCGAGCGAGCGATATAATGCCTAAATTTTGATTGTTGTTTCTTCTTGGAGAAAAATAATAATGAAATTAGAAATATGTTTTCACCATTTTATTCAAAATAAAATTCTCCCTCTATTGATCTTTCATTTAAATTGATGATAGAATCTCTTAGCAGTACACGTTTAAAATTGGGATTTAGTGTCATGTTTGATATTTTTTTATCGAGCCAATTATTCTAAATCGCGTTTCTATCTTCACGATTTACTTGAGTATGTTCAATTTTTATATGAAGATTTTTATTTAATAAAAAACTCTTATTTAATTAGATTTTCACAAGTTCAAAAATCTTAAAAAAAAAGTTTTTAAATTTAATTTAATTTAAATTTAACTTACTCGCACAAACTGATTGCCACACGAACCAGAACTGTGGGTCGGTGTGATAAGGTGCAGCTTATTTGGCTACAGAAGATGATGGATCTTATGTTTGGTGTGATGAAGGAGCATCGCACAATCGCACATATAAAAGTTATCGTAAAAGTTCGGGTAAATTCGGTCTGTACTCTGTAGCCACCACTGATCATAGCACGTTACTACGTTTTCGACGCTCTGATAAGAAATATGGAAGCACACAGTTCTGATAAGAACTAAGCGACGTTTTGACGCTCTGTTAAGAAACATTTCTGAAAAGAACTAGTTTACGTTTTTGACGAATTCTGCAAGGAAATAGGAGTGTCATCAGGAGCTGTGAGGCCACTCTTCTAGTCTTCGGTCAGCGTGTCTTCATCTTCCGTCAACTCGATCCACAACATAACATCACTGCATCTTCACTCGACGGTGGCCACTCCTGACACTGAGGCGCGAATCGCACGCCGCCTATATTTATGCCTTCGGTGCGTTCACCGAGCCGCTCGACCGCCGCGTGCCTCCGTGAGGACCCAAGCGCCCCTCGCTGGAAATAACACGACAACATGCTGTGACGTGATTGGTTAAAATCCTCCCATTCTTATTGGATTTTTATTTTGTTTTTATCGATTCAAATTTTATGTATATATTTATAATAGTTAGCGTTAGTTTGTAAAATAGTATATAAGACGACCTTTTTTGGAAATAAATTATTCACAGTCATTCTTCACGGAGTTTATGTTCTACCTTCTGACAACCTGTAAGTGATGACCCTGCCAGAACACAGTGAAGAAGCAAAAACAAACCCCCAGGGGCATGCCGTCCATAGAGGCAATTATCCCTAGCCTACCGTGTCATTCCTACCAACAATGCAAGAAATGCATTTATCATAACTATGCATAGAAATATAAAAAACAGGAGAAGTGGCAAGGGGGCGTGTCTGTGTCGCCACGACGGGCGCACTTTAAGCATGTCATAGGCAAATGGCCGTCTCCGCGAACTAGTGTGCTTTCGACCGCGATCGAGACAACTTATAAGAATGCCGTGTTCTTCAGTGGTTTCTTGTAAAAACCGAAGCATAAACCTTAACTTTGTAAATCATAGAATCACTTACTACATGTATGGACAAGTATGTTACTTAATTTGTCTTCAAAATCATGAAAAACAACAAATCGTAAAATATTTCTTGCTCTTACTATGTTATTTTTGTTTTCAAATATCACAGTGACTGTACTATTTTTGCAATAAATACATTGCTCCATAACCACTACCAAACTTTGTCGCTACGTGACTCGACAGGCAATGTAAAAATCACATAACGATACTTTTTTTAGCGGATGCATCGCGTAGTACGGCCGCTGCTTCTTGCGACTTCTTGAGTTACGGAGTAAGTGATGAGCTTGTGCAGATCCACTAACTTATACTATCGACAATGTCGATTGAGGTATGAAATATTGCTAGTATAGTTTGTTTGTTAATTTATCAACCGTTTTAACGCGGTTGGAAGATCGATGTTGAATAATGTTTTTTTACGATTTTGATTATTTTACAGCGTAGTAGAGTAAAGCGTAACAAACTTTCGTAAAGTAAGGTAATTAAATTTCAGTTTACTAAACTGCCTAGCGAGCATGTTGCCTCGCACCGATATCGCTCGTCGCTGTCATTCTATATCGTCGTGGTCAGATAGGTCGGCTGTTATTACGTGACCCAAGTATTTAACTTCGTGGACTTGCTCAAGCGCCGTGCCGTAAACAATTTTTTACTAACTACGGTTTTTTTACCAAAAATCTGTTACCTGCGGAGTAATTGCGTAACACACTTACAGTAGGAATCGATTTCATTATGTCAATACCACAACATTCATTGATTTACATATTTTCTTTGTTGATCAGACCAATTTTTCGAACACAAAGATTCGATAACTTTCCGATTTAGTCAATCACTAGCGTAGGTATTTAAATTAATTGCTTTTGCACAGCACAACGATAGCACAATATAAATATGGAACAGTACGGAAACTACGTACTAACGGTCGAATCGGCACACTCACACAAACGCGCGCATCTACGAGACCCCGAAGCGGACATCAAAGTGCGCTCAGTCGTGACTGTCGCGTCAAGACGAGTAGTCGCGAAGTAAGTTTTTCTCCGGTTTTTTTTTTTAATGCCACGTACGTATTGCGTAGCCTATGGGTGTTTAAACACTGCTTTATCAAAACCGGAGCTTTCGTTTTTTAAACTCCCTGCTGATTTAAGAAACCTAAGCGTACCATTTGCCTTTAAATGTATTGTAACCGGATCACCTCGGGAAGTGCCTGTTTAAAAATTTCATTATGTTATTTTAACATTTCGTAGGAAATTGACATATGGAAATCTAAGACAGCATTAATACATACCTTTATGCTAAGGGCTGAAAACCAATCAAGACCAATTAAGTTTGGTCCTAACCCTCTAGCTACTAAAACTTTCAAAACACACTTAATGTCTCAAAACGTTACTTGCACAGTTGTCTGGCCAAGCACAGTTATTGGCGTCGCTGTCCAGGATGTAGGTTGACCGGCGCGGTGCGAAGAGTGGTGGTGGTCTCCACTGGCATGCAGTGTTTTTCCACGGAGGGTAACCCACGCAAACTGATATAGGAAAAAAACATCGCGTAACATCATAGCGTCGCTCTACATATGATCACCCTCAAAGTAGTCACATTTTTATTGATTTATCCACTAACCCGTCCGGGCCTCCCGCACCTGCCCCTGGTCAGCGACATGGACACTTATCTCGGATTTTTCGAAAGCGTATGAGAAACAACGCCATCGTCATCATAAATATCAGGAATTTTTTCAATGTGTTTATGTCAGTACAAGAACGAAGGATGTCGCTTCGTTATAAAAAATGTAAAAAATAAGAAGGCGCTGTCAACAAAAAAATAAAATTGACCATGTCGGTACAGTTTAGAGTTTTCGTTCCGGGCTCAATTGAAATTAAGCCTTTAAAAACAAAAGTTATAAATACAAGAACTCACCACATTATTCAAGGTTCAAATCACGATTTTCTGACGATACAAACAGAAGAAAGATTCGTTTAAAATGATGAGTACGAGATGATTTTTTGGGTTAATACTCGTAATTCGGGTACCTACAACCTACATAATTTGCATTCTAAATGATAATAATTTGCATTCATTAAACGATTGTGAATACTTACTGATTTTAACTTCTAATATCAGCCCAAATTTCAAAACATAACACCACTTTTAAGTAAATAAACAAATACAACAAATAATATTTACACTACTGTATGTCAAAACGTCAGTTATTATAAAAAGCAAAACATTCAAGATCGCGAAATAAATTTTGCTTGTCACATGAAATCTTATTCTCTTATGGCTTATATCAAATATGGCTTCTAAGAAAAATATATGTCCTAATTTGTCGATAAAAAACACAACCAAATATAATTGTTTCACTGCATACCGTTTTAGCCGGATAATACTTTGTGGGCAGCCAATCAGTGGCCAGCTGCACTCGCAGGAGTTATGCCCCTTATCTATCTATGATCTATACATGTGTGCCGTTCATACAACTGAAAATATGCACCAGTTTGCGTAAATTTGTCAATGGAAACTAGGCTCGTCGTCTGCCAAGAGAGTACGGAGCGCCGTGCCGGCGCCGCCGTCGAACTGTGTGTTACATCACACGGACGCGACAAGTTGCTATAAGTATTATAACACGAGTTTCAACTTTTTTAAATATTTTGTATAATTTTATTACATAGTTACATAGATATAAGAAGAAGATATGCCCGTTAGACGAAAATTTATCAGGATCGTGTGTCTTCTGTTCGCCCCCACCACGCGGCAACTACTACACATACAGTTCAGTAAAAGAAATAGATGCACAGTCACGCACACACTCGCATTTCTTAAAATAGAACATACTACACAATCAATTATAAGCCTTATCCCATCAAACACAGCGTGTTTTTACCATGCACCGTACAACTTACCCACACAGAAACACGGGTCACTATCGTCACAGTATAAATATGGAACAGTACGGAAACTAGGCCTAGTTGTTAAAATAATTACCTACGGTCCATTGGAGCATTAGGGTTGTCACTCATAAAGTTTTTGAAATTGAAGTTTATTTATGAAAATATTGTATAGTGTATTGATCAAACAATCGAGTTGAAGTAGTTTATAACACGGAACAGTTTATTATTAATACACAATAACTTGTAGAAGTATATAAATTACACTTGACTTTGTCAATATGGCGTAACCTTTTACAAGTAACCTTTTACAAGGCGAAAACGTTTCGTGCGCTCCTTCGTTGAAACTACAGTTGGTCTTTAATAGATTTTCAACTTTATGCTCTAGGGTAAAAAACTGAAAATCTATTAAAAGTCAAACTTTACCTCGTCGTGGCATAACAGGGCGCATGTGCGGCGCCGATGCCTGGTTAACCCAGCGGCTGCACACCGTACCGCGTTACAACCCGAAAATGCATGTGACAGTATTTATAAAACCATAACATTAAAAATAATACCTTTATTCTCCATACTTACAAATTAGTAACTGAAAAATACTTACGTCTGTTAGGACACGTTCGAAATGCTTTATTATTATATTTTATGGTGAAATAAATTCTCATTCTATTAAAGAGTTTATTTAGATAAACAATTGGGAAACAAGGACAGGGTACTATAAAACCTATATTTTCTAATTCTTTGTAAATTAATGCAGATATTTTGCAGTTAATGTGTTTTCTTTTAAAGCAGTAACGAAAAATTTCATCAATTTTTTCGACATATTGAACAAAATCATCTGGTGGTACAACTAAGTAAGCTTCGGTTAGTATCTTTGCTGTATTAATAATAAGCCGCCATCTTGGATTGACATTTTGACACCACTATCGGCTTCAATACCCTCGAAAATCACGAAAACAACACCCATGACAAAAAACTTGTCATTTTTTGCAGCCGCCACCTTGGATTTACATTTTGACAGCACTATCGGCTTCAACACCCTCGAAAACCATGAAAACGACACCCATGACGAAAAACTTGACATTTTTTGCAGCCGCCATCTTGGATTGACATTTTGACAGCACTATCGGCTTCAACACCCTCGAAAACCACGAAAACGACACCCATGACAAAAAACTTGTCATTTTTTGCAGCCGCCATCTTGGATTTACATTTTGACAGCACTATCGACTTCACCACCCTCGAAAACCATGAAAACGACACCCATGACGAAAAAGTTGACTTTTATTTGCAACCGCCATCTTGGATTGACATTTTGACAGCACTATCGGCTTCAACACCCTCGAAAACCACGAAAACGACAACCATGACAAAAAACTTGTCATTTTTTGCAGCCGCCATCTTGGATTTACATTTTGACAGCACTATCGGCTTCAACACACTCGAAAACCATGAAAACGACACCCACGACAAAAAAATTGAATTTTTTTGCAACCGCCATCTTGGGTTGACATTTTGACAGCACTATCGGCTTCAACACCCTCGAAAACCACGAAAACGACACCCATGACAAAAAACTTGTCATTTTTGCAGCCGCCATCTTGGATTTACATTTTCACAGCACTATCGGCTTCAACACCCTGAAAACGACATCCATGACGAAAAACTTGACATTTTTGCAGCCGCCATCTCTGATTTACATTTTTACAGCACTATCGACTTCACCACCCTCGAAAACCATGAAAACGACACCCATGACGAAAAACTTGACATGTTTTGCAGCCGCCATCTTGATTTTACATTTTGACAGCACTATCGGCTTCAACACCCTCGAAAACCATGAAAACGACACCCATGACGAAAAAGTTGACTTTTTTTTGCAACCGCCATCTTGGATTGACATTTTGACAGCACTATCGGCTTCAACACCCTCGAAAACCACGAAAACGACACCCATGACAAAAAACTTGTCATTTTTTGCAGCCGCCATCTTGGATTTACATTTTGACAGCACTATCGGCTTCAACACCCTCGAAAACCATGAAAACGACACCCATGACGAAAACTTGACATTTTTTGCAGCCGCCATCTTGATTTTACATTTTGACAGCACTATCGGCTTCAACACCCTCGAAAACCATGAAAACGACACCCATGACGAAAAACTTGACATTTTTTGCAGCCGCCATCTTGGATTTACATTTTGACAGCACTATCGACTTCACCACCCTCGAAAACCATGAAAACGACACCCATGACGAAAAAGTTGACTTTTTTTTGCAACCGCCATCTTGGATTGACATTTTGACAGCACTATCGGCTTCAACACCCTCGAAAACCACGAAAACGACAACCATGACAAAAAACTTGTCATTTTTTGCAGCCGCCATCTTGGATTTACATTTTGACAGCACTATCGGCTTCAACACCCTCGAAAACCATGAAAACGACACCCATGACGAAAACTTGACATTTTTTGCAGCCGCCATCTTGATTTTACATTTTGACAGCACTATCGGCTTCAACACCCTCGAAAACCATGAAAACGACACCCATGACGAAAAACTTGACAATTTTTTGCAGCCGCCATCTTGGATTTACATTTTGACAGCACTATCGACTTCACCACCCTCGAAAACCACGAAAACGACACCCATGACAAAAAACTTGTCATTTTTGCAGCCGCCATCTTGGATTTACATTTTGACAGCACTATCGGCTTCAACACCCTGAAAACGACACCCATGACGAAAAACTTCATTTTTGCAGCCGCCATCTTGGATTGACATTTTGACAGCACTATCGGCTTCAACACCCTCGAAAACCACGAAAACGACACCCATGACAAAAAACTTGTCATTTTTTGCAGCCGCCATCTTGGATTTACATTTTGACAGCACTATCGGCTTCAACACCCTCGAAAACCATGAAAACGACACCCATGACGAAAAACTTGACATTTTTTGCAGCCGCCATCTTGGATTTACATTTTGACAGCACTATCGACTTCACCACCCTCGAAAACCATGAAAACGACACCCATGACAAAAAACTTGTCATTTTTGCAGCCGCCATCTTGGATTTACATTTTGACAGCACTATCGACTTCACCACCCTCGAAAACCATGAAAACGACACCCATGACGAAAAAGTTGACATTTTTTGCAACCGCCATCTTGGATTGACATTTTGACAGCACTATCGGCTTCAACACCCTCGAAAACCACGAAAACGACACCCATGACAAAAAACTTGTCATTTTTTGCAGCCGCCATCTTGGATTTACATTTTGACAGCACTATCGGCTTCAACACCCTCGAAAACCATGAAAACGACACCCATGACGAAAACTTGACATTTTTTGCAGCCGCCATCTTGGATTTACATTTCGACAGCACTATCGACTTCACCACCCTCGAAAACCATGAAAACGACACCCATGATGATAAATTTGTAGCAGCCGCCATGTTGGATTTACAAATAAATTCACGAATTTATAATGATCGATCACACGGACTTTTAATTCGATAACGAATAAAACAATAAATCATTCTTACCGTTTTAAGGCTTGCCCCGTTCCGTTTGCGATTAAAGACAAGGTTGAGAAGAAAATTGACCGCCTAGTGGCAGAACGGGTACTTAAACCAGTTTCTTTTTCTCAATGGGTGACGCCAGTCGTACCTATCGTTAAAAAATCGGGAGATATTCGTCTGTGTGGTAATTATCACAATAAGGTAAATACGGCTACCGAGTCGGATACTTATCCTACGCCGACTGCTAACGAAGTGTTTGCTATCATTGCTGGTGGCAAATATTTCACTACATTGGATTTAGAACGTGCATATACACAGGTAGTAGTAGACGAGAACACAGCTAAATTGCTCACCTTGAATAGCTGCAAAGGTCTTTACACTGTTCACAGGCTGGCGTTCGGCGTAAAAGCATGTCCAGGATTATTTCTAAGGCTGATGACAGCATTGCTGGCTGGTGTTCCGGGAGTTGCGGTTCTAATTGATGACATCATCATTAGCGGACACACCTTGCCAGATATGTGTGCAGACGCCTAGACATGGTATTGACACCAGTGGCGTGCAATGTTTTTCCACGGAGGATAGGCCACGCATACAGACACCCAAAAAAAAAAAAACGCAACATCACAGCGTCGCTCTACATAATTATATAACCCTCAAAGTAGTCACATCACTCACTCATCCGTCCGGGCCTCCCGCACCTGCCCCTGGTGTTTTTATTAAGCGTATGAGAAACAACGCCATCTAGCTTACATATCAGGAATTTCAATGGCATTCTCTCAATACAAGAACGAAGTCGATGTCACTTCGTCAGAACAATTCAAAAAAATTAAAAAAGTGCGCTGTCAACAAAAAAATAAAATTAACCGAAAGTGGCCATGTCGAATGTAAGCATGTTTTTCTCACGTGGCACATTATTCAATGAGCTTATCGATTGTTAACAACTGGATAAATTATGATTTATTAAGTAAATCATGAATCACCGATGCACCTCTATATATGCTTTTAAGCATGACATGGTAGAAAATTTACAGGCGTTGTTGAAAAATTATCTTTTTATTAATGAGCTGGTTTTCTTAAAAACTAACCATAAAATAGTAATCTTCTGTAAGTGACTCATTGATTGTGATAGCCTATGGTAGCCGTTGGAGGGTAGTTCGTCGACATTTGATTCTTTGACTGATTCATATGGCCAAAATTAAATTTCACTTTCAGCTCTTTACCACATGTTCATGTGAAAATAGGTAAACCAAATAACATATATTAGAATGAGGGACTTTTTTTATAAAATCGTTTTTAAGATATAGACGTTCGAATACTTTGTGCCCAGATGAATCAGAAACAGATATAAAAATGAAAAACTTCAAGTAGATGGGCTCCGTATTAAGAAAATAATCATATTTTAGCAACAACAATACTTTGCTTTTATGAAAACAATTATCAGTGATTTTAACAAGGAAAAAATCTGGTGTCTTCAACAATAATTCAAATGTCGTTTGGGGTTGAAACGCTCGGGTCATGGGGCCCGAGCGGTGGGCGTCTCCTTTTTAAGGAAATATCTCGCCGACTGGTTGACACTTCGCGTGACCAGGGGCCTTAGTCTGCTATTGCAATAGTGTCAGAATGGTCTATCATTGATTTAATAAGGCCCCGCGCAGACGAATTACCCTTTGTACGCACGTCAAACGAGTTTCGAACGCGCTTCAATACGCCGTGGGCTAGGGGCCTTATTAAATCAATGATAGACCATTCTGACACTATTGCAATAGCAGACTAAGGCCCCTGAGGACTGGTTCTTTCTTTAGTTAAAGAATAAGCATTGCCATTCAACGTTGCAATGCTATAGCTTTGAATTTCTGGAGATCATGGTCTAATCAAAACTTCTGGAGATGACGGTAATTCCGAATCTAAATGATCATTTATTTCGGTATTGTCTGCTGGATCACATTCGTCAATTATTTCCTCTTCTGAATGAATATCACTTTTTTATTTCTTTTAATCATTGCATTTTAGAGTACTTTCACTGCTTTTCTTCCTAGCAAATTTTTGTTGTTTGTGTGTCAAATTCTATACTGATGCGATTTACCTTCTCTCATTCTTTTCAAATATATTTCTTTCATTTTTAATTTCCACATAGCATACTTGTGATGGTCAAATTGGAGGGACCTCTAATGTCTTTCATACATATACTAGCTGTTGCCCGCGGCTTCGCTCGCGTTTTGGTCGAAAAATATCCCAGGGGTATGAAAAATAAATAGTAGCCGATTCTCAGACCTACTGAATATGCATATAAAATTTCATAAAAATCGGTCAAGCCGTTTCGGAAGAGTATGGTAACTAACATTGTGACACGAGAAATTTATATTATATAAGATTTAAAAAAAATACCATTAATCTACAATTTCCTACCTTTGATATAACTAATACCAGACCACCAGGCTAATACCTATTCTATTGCCAGTCGCTGTACACGTGCGCCCTGTAGGTCAGTTATACACAGGGCTCGTACGGTGCTCTACGAGTCCAATATAATAACGCGTTCCGGGTGTTGTTGGGGCTGCTGCGTTTCTGTAGCGTGTCGGGGATTTTCGCGGACGCACGCGTTCCGGATTTTGGCTCGCTGCTGCGTCTGCGAATCGCATCGCTGATGCGTCGGGTGCGCGGCAGCCCCAACAGCCTTGTAGGTACTGTAGCCGGCCGAGTGGATGGCCAAATAATGTGCCACTGGGTGGCGGCACACACACCGTCATTCAGATATGTGCTTTAGTTTCTTTTTTTTTTGCCAAGCTGTTTTGTATTTTTTATGCTTTGGATCTCTGATCTGAATATAAAGATTTATTATTATTACTATTATAACTGGATCTTCCTTCCTTCCTTCTACGAAAAGTGTAAATTAGTTAGCTAAGTAAATATAATAACTAGAAGTAGGTAGGTACTGACTTGACCCTGTTGTTTGACGCAACAAAAGCGGTCCTTTCGTGCTGGAGAGGGGATAAATTAATTTATTTTATGATTCATATGGGGTAATGACCATATGAATCAGGCACAGATGAATCAGGATTTTGCCTACAATCATGCTTATCTCATCATATATACAAACTTCAGTATTGTCATTTTTCTACACGAATGTATAACCCAAAAGCATCACACCAAACTGAGATTGAAATTTTAAATCAATAAAATAAATTTTATGAAGTAGGCATTGTAATCAGAATGCCACCTGGACCAAGCACAGATGAATCAGATGTTTACCTTCGTAACACCGGGATCTAAGCCAACCAGCCGCACGTCCGCTTTCTAGCTCGTCCGTTGCGTGGCTGGGCTGGCTTCCCCCCACGCGGGAATCCAGACTCTCATCATTATTACCTGACCAAGTACGGTCAAGCGCTGGTTACGTCTCATTAATTAGTTATAACTGATAAACATTTTTTTCGTAAGAGGACAATTTATTTCCTTTCGATCGAATTATAATTTATAACGATATAAGTATTAAAGGGAAAATGCGACATCGACCATTTTGTTCCGGAAAATGGCAAACGGACGCGTTATATGAATCAGAAGAACACACTTCAAATATTTTTATTTTGTACCTAGACAGCAATTAATTAAAAAATACCATTTGTCCCAGTTAGCGATAAAGCTAAACAGTACAAAAAAAATTACATGCCGTGTTGTTAGTTGGTTACAGAAATATACCCATAGAAATCGAAAATTTTGTCTCTGAAAAACTACCAAGTCCTCAAGTTCGAACTCAAGACACGACGCGGCTCTGATTTTTCGGATTCACGTGCGTATTATATATTGCATAATTATCACTTACTTCGGTTAAGGAAAACGTCGTGAGAATACCAGCATGCCTAAGAGATATTTCACAGTGGTAAAGCCAAGTCAGGAACCTATGGGCGGCATAAAAACTCTGACACCAGGTTAGGTACTAAAGAAGAAAGAAGATTCTCTGACGGTTACATGCCTCTTTGAATACTTGACTGAAAAGGCACTGCTCTTTTGAGAGATTGAGAGACAAAGCTCTGCCCTTTATGACTGCCAAACGAAAAATTTTGCTGTATGAACTGGTCAGCAAATGAATCACTACCTCAGCCACTGAACATGGAAACATGAAACTTATAAGATATTTTGTTACTAAGAAATACTTGTACTTAAAGTATTATCTTAACCTTGAAACGATCAAGCGGGCATTGAGTCAAGCTACTTTATTATACCAAATTAGTCACATCTTATCAATGAATTAATTTATCAATTGAATAAATAGTCGTAATCACCTCATAACAAATTGAGGGCAACGTAATACTAATGTAATGAATAGCAAATGAATTAGTCAGATTTTATTAAAAAATGTCGTATATTTTTCAGTGTTTTCCTCTATGAAGACCGAAGCCAAAACAGCATAATTCAGCGGTATTTTTAGGAGTACGCAAAGATTTACCAACAAGTGCACGCTACATGAAAAGGTAGCTAGGTAGGCTTCAGTGGCGGACCTATCATACAAGCCGAATACCCTGGCTTGCCTTAAAATCAAACTCAACAAATAATAAAAAAAAACACATTCTTTAGGTTTCTTAAGGTGGATGCGCAAGGGTAGCCCGCGAAATTTAAATTTTCTTACGTTTATTGCAATTTGCAGGTCAGTGTCAGGTTGTATGTTGATGAAAATATGAATCGCGCCAGTAACACGTATGGAGTTAAATAATTATAATCATTCAAATCATCAATACAACCCTCCAAGTTCATATAATCTCAAAAAGTGACTTTTTCATGAAATAGCTATTGAATGTGATTATATGAACTTGTAGAGCTGTATTGATGATTTGAATGATTATAATTCTGTAACCCCATACGTGTTACTGGCGCGATTCATATTTTCATCAACATATAACCTGACACTGACCTGCAAATTGCAATAAACTTGAGAAATTTTAAATTTCGCGGGCTACCCTTGCGCTTCCACCTTAAGGGGTTTCGACCGGTGCTAACGCTTTCTCTTTCACATCCGCTGGCTTGCGTCTGACTTCTGACCTCTCACTTTCTCCTAGCAAATTTTTAATATATCTGTAGGTACTTATTTAAAGATATTGTACTGAATTTATTGTGGTTATTGGGCTTTGCCTCCCTTTCAATGTAAGGGAGCGAGCTTTTGTAGCTCTTGTTGAGTGAAAAGAACGCGTGTGACGCACCTTACATTAAGTGGTCATCTTCGGCAATCGACTTCTGCAACAGAGGAATCCCTAGTGCATTTTCCAACGCAGATAAAGTTGAAAAGTGCTTGTCATGGTGTTTGTAATTAGTTTTGTAACTTCCAATAGCGAATTTAAAACTGTTATTTTTTTGTTGGTTCGTAGCTTACACAAAAACAAACACATTGATTATCTAATCTAATACAAAATAAATCCACAATGCTACATACGCATAGATAAAATAACTTTATAAATGAAAGGACAATCATATTATATCTTTAGTTAGTTCCTATAACGTGTAAATATGGCACAATACAACTTTGAAGGAGATTTCGAAAACATTGGCGAACGCCAACTTGAGTTCATCAATAAAGTGATTCAAGAACAAGACTTAAAAGTAACTAAAGTGGTTTTTACTCCAGTTGGAAAACCTGGCGATAATTTCGTGGCAAACGTCAAGAGGATTACTATCGAAGGTGAAAATGGAAGCTTGAAATTGATCGTCAAAATTGCACCTCCATTTGAAATGGTTCGGAAGATGACTAACACTGAATTCTTGTTTAACAATGAGCAAACAATGTATAATGAGGTGTTACCCAAACTAGTGCAGCTACAGAAGGACGCTGGCGTGCCAGAAGAAGAACAACTAAAATTCGCCAAATGCTACGGATCTCTGAATGAAGCTCCGAACGAGGTTGTAATCTTAGAAGACCTCAATGAATTAGACTACGTTATGTTGAACAAGTTCGTGTCTCTATCTGACGAATGTGTAAAAAGCATTTTGAAGAACTTTGGTATTCTCCATTCTCTTTCTTATGCCTTAAAGAAAAAAAAACCAGAAACTTATGATCTTTTCAAAAATAAATTGACAGATGTATGGCTACTTATGGCAGAGGATAAAGAAATGCAGGCTCACATGCAAACATTTGAAGATGATATTCTATCAGTATTTGACGAGGATAGTAAAAATATACTTAGAAATAAACTAGTAACTATTTTGAAAATGTCAGTGAAAGCTGCAAAGAGCAGTGATAACAGATATTCGGTTATCCAGCAAGGCGATGCCTGGACGAATAATATTATGTTCAAATTTGTGGTAAGCATTTCTTTAATTACATAAATATATATTTTGGAAAGAAACAAATTCAGAGCAATTTATACATAGGTATTTCTCGTAAAAAGTATCAGACTCTCATATTACTGACATTATTTGTTTCTTGAAAAATTCTGTTCACATGAATATTCACATTATTTCTTATGTGTTTTTTGTTTTTAAAAGTGACTCATTTTTATTTATTTTTCCCAGGGAGACGAATTAAGACAATCAATCATGATTGACTACCAAGCGTCGAAAAACAACAGTCCTGTAGTCGATCTCCTCTACATGATCTTCAACTGCACTGATCATGAGACCAGGTCTAAGAACTACTACAACTGGTTAGACTATTATCATACTGAATTAGACAAATCTTTGTCAAACTTTGGCCTGAAAGCCAACCTAGTGTACCCAAGAGACCAATTGGACGCAGACTTGAAAAGATATGGCAAATTACTTTTTGCACAATCTGTAATGTTAGCTAATATTTTGTCAAGAGATTCAGAGGAAGCCGGCAAGGTCATGGAATCCTGGAAGAGTGAGGATGTGGGGGATGTTTTAGATTCAATGAAAATGGAATCCGTGGCTGATGATACTATGGTTCGTCTCAAAAAAAGAGTTACAGGACTTATTGATAGTTTTACTGAATTTGGTTTATTGTAAAATTATGAACGGGTTACTTAATGGTAATAAATTATTTTAAGTTTTAATAATAGCTTTTATTCATCCCACTGTGAGGCACGCATAGGTTTTTTAAGCAAATATCAAGCTGTCCAAGTTCTGTCCAAAGATGCGGTTAAAATACCTTGGTTGGCAAAATAGGGAATATTGAAGAAATGACATTCGAACGTAAGCTCAAAGACATTGTGTGTTCTTGGGGTGTAGTGAACGCCTCAGCAATAAAATAAAAAGCAGTAGTCAGCAGTCCAATGTAGCTGATCAAGAACCCAAGTATTCCCATCATTTCACAATATCATGTGGAAGATCATGTATGACTGAATGATTGAATCTAGATGATGGTGGAATTCTTCACTCTACGCCTGCAACAGCAGTCAACGGAATCTTTCATAAAAGTATATTAACTAAAAATAATAAAATTATAAACTGGCCTGAATCATCAAGCGTTTCAGGTATTATCGGAGCGTGCCAGGTAATTATGTTTTTAAAACTTGATTATTTCCTACGCAATTGCCGTGGTGATTATCAAAGTCAATACCTACTTGGCTAACAAATAAAAATTATCTAATCTTAATACATCCGACCAAGAGTGTTCACCGTCAACCGATAGATAAAAATATAACGTATAAATTATAATACAACACTAATTTGCACTTAGTATCCAAGCAATCATGGCACAATTCAATTTTGAAGGAGATTTCGAAAATATAAATGAACGCCAACTGGAGTTCATTAATCAAGTGATTCAAGAACAAGATTTACAAGTAAATAAAGTGGTTTTCAGTCGAGTTGGGCGGCCTGGCGATAATTTTGTGGCAGACGTGAAGAGAGTCAGCGTAGAAGGTGATAATGGAAGCTTAAAATTGATTTTGAAAGTCGCATCTGGAGTCGAAATCGTTCGCAAGACTACAAACACACATCGGTTGTTCACCAACGAGCACACAATGTATACAGAGGTATTACCTAAGTTACTGCAGCTACAGAAAGACGCAGGAGTACCAGAAGAGGAACATCTAAAATTTGCCAAATGCTACGGGACGCTAAATGAAGAACCGAACGAGATCATAATTTTGGAAGATCTGGTGGAATCAGGTTTCTCAATGTTGAACAAGTTTGACTCTCTGTCCGATGGATGTGTTAAAAGTATCTTAAGGAACTTCGCTATACTTCATTCTCTTTCCTACGCATTAAAGAAAAAAGAACCCGAGACTTTTGATCTCTTTAAAGGTAGTTTAATAGATGCTTGGTCATTGATGGCTCAGATGCCTCAATTCGTGCAACATTTGGAACTTATCGAAAATGAAATCATTTCAATCCTAGACGACGAAGATCATAAAAAAATAGTCAAAAATAAAGCAGTAGATATTCTCAGACTGTCAGCAAAGTTATCAAGGGAAGACAATAGATATTCTATAATTCAACAAGGCGATGCTTGGACGAACAATGTGATGTTCAAAATCGAGGCAAGTATTTTTTAATTACCGTTTGTCAAAGATTATTGGAGTACATTAGATGTACGTAGGAATAAGTAGTGTTAATAATGATAGTTGATTGGGAAGATAAGAAATCTATTATCCTATCAGCGTAATGATTTCCTTCAAAAGATTTTGATACGTACTTTAAATTCCACAGATATACATATTATTCTGCAAAATCTTCTACTGAACAAAGTCTCATAAAATACGTTATTTATACCGGATTTCTATCTGAATAAGATGAAACACCTGCCTAAACAATGTCGCTTAATTTAATGTTTTACTTATTTTTATTTCCAGGGCGATAATTCAGTCCAATCAATCATGATTGACTACCAAGCATCGAAGAACAGTAGTCCTGCAGTCGATCTCCTCTACATGATCTTCAACTGCACTGATCATGAGACCAGGTCTAAGAACTACTACAATTGGTTAGATTACTATCACAGCGAATTAGACAATTCCTTGTCGAACTTTGGCCTGAAAGCCAACTTTGTATATCCTAAAGACCAGTTAGACGCAGACATGAAGAGATATGGCAAATTGCTTTTTGGTCTATGTCTATTGTTATCTAATATGTTAATGAGGGATTCCAAAGAAGCTGGTGCGATTATGGACACCTTCAAAGATCAAGGTTTTGATGAAGCAATACAAGCAATGCAAACGCAAGGGTTTGAAGGAGATACTTTGGTCCGTCTTAAAAATAGAGTTGTAGGACTTATTGATAGTTACACAGAATTCGGTTTGTTGTAAAATAAAGAAAGACGTGAATTGATATCTGCTTGTTATTATCGCACTGCAGGGCAACGTTTTCTTATCCAAATTGATTGCTTGATTAAATATCTATTTATTGATACATGTTTTTTTGTACTCATTGGTATTTCTCGGTTGTTACTATGCTATTATATTTGAAATATATAAAGGGTGTACAAGACCCTTAACGAAGCCGAAAGGCACTTGTTTTCCCCGTCATTGCATTTTTTTTTTGTCTAGACCATACCTGGGAACCTTCTAGTTACGGAGATATTGGGGGTCAAAGTTCCAACTTTTTCACAAGAATTTTGTAAATACATGATTTTAATGTAAGAACACCCCCACGACCCCTGTACTATTTAATCCATCCATCAGCACAATATTTTGAGTGCGTTATATCGAGTTCTACCGTAAAACGTGATTTATCACCCCAAAAAAAAGTCGTTTCCCAGCAATAATGTTTGAGTAAAGTTACTTAGTTTGAAGTACATAATTCTTAGTTGACGGCTTCGTAAATGGTTCGGTTATATACCCTGTATTTATGTATAGTAACAGCTTTTATTACTGTTTCTATAACCAGTCCAGACCTGTCCGTGGACAGTGTTCCACATTACATTTTATTGAGTACATTATTATCTGACACAGGTCCGTAGTTCAGTCTGCCTCAGTATGACTTAGTTTGATCGAATCTTTAGAATAAGTAAATGGAGCCAGCTATCTCTGGATGATACAGTGAACATTATCCTGTTTCCACATGTGCACTTTTTGCTGTAATATCATAGAAACTTCTCAACATCTTCCTAAAATGGTTACTAGTGATGCTCTTTCGCTCAAGTGGTCGCAAGGGCGATTGCTGAGCAAGAGGTCCTGCGTTCGATTCCTAGGTCGGGCAAAGCGTTATTAGGTTTTTGTATCACGATTTTCTCGGCAGCAGTCGCGTAATCTGGATCTGTGACCGGTTGATGGAAATAGGCTCACCCCCTATTTATATGGGACTTTGACATAGCTGGTGAAATGTGGGTGGTACACCTCTGGCTAACCCTTCAGAGATAATAGGCGAGATGGTATGCTATGATACATAATAATTAAACGGCTAAAAATTCCGTTAAAACCACACGGCATTTGATGAAGTTCGTAGATCAAGATAGTAAAAAGGGTAGGTTTTTTTTCTTTTACGTAATTCTGTAAGGGTAAACCATCCCCTAGTTTCCATACTGTCCCTAATTATACTGTGGAATAAACGTTTGCGTTTGCGTGTGTGACGGCGCGTTTATAGGGCTAGGAACAGACGGGCTGCGTTTTAATACGGGTGGTTTACACTTACCGATTACCGTAAAAAAATAAAGAAAATTAAAAAAAAAACCCTTTTTTAATTTTTATCGATTCGGGTCGAGAATCATTAAGATACCTCCTTGAATTTGACCAGAACGCAAAGCGACAGCCTCAATAACACGTTAACAGGGGAACAACATAGGGTTAGAAAACCAATATTTATTTTAAAATTATGTATTTTTTAACGAACTTAGGACCTTAAAATATGAGCATGAAAGCTTGAATTTATTTTTACACAGAGTCAAAGCTTTAGGTAATAAACTAAGAATTATTTACAAGAGACCAAACATGGAGAAACTTTGAACTAATTCAGTTAGTCTTTTCTTTAAAAGAGACATTCGTTCCATTTCATCGGTTCTCTCGTTTTCAATCGCGTCTTTCATTCTAGCAGCCTCCTCTGGTTTTATTGTAAGCAAAGCAGAGATAAGAACAGCAAAAGAAAAGCCAAGTTTGCCGTATCTGTTCAAATCGGCGTCCAATTGGTCCCTTGGATAAACGTCATTTGCTTTCAGACCATAGTTTGACAAGGATTTGTCAAGTTCGGAGTGGTAGTAGTCTATCCAGTCGTAGAAGAACTTGACTCTAGTTTCGTGGTCGGTGCAGTTGAAGATCAAGTAGTAGAGATCGTAAACTGGGCTGAAGTTCTTGGATAATTGATAATCGATTAACATTGTCTGTTTTAAGGTCTCCCCCTGGAAGAACAAAATGTATTATTGTTTAAAGGAATTATGCGTAATCTTATAATGTTACTACTGTCGAGCGTCTGTTTCTGAGGAATGAGGAACATGTCGTGCAGTAAAGTATAAGAGCAGGGATGGACCAAAGAAACGATGGATGTACTGTATGTAGAGTTGTAAAGAAACGTTTTTTTTTCTAGAGTAGGTTTTTTTCATGAGTAGTAAAATATGGTAAGGCGGTTATCGTATATGAGTTGATATTATTATAATTTTTTGTTCAATAAGAAAATATCATTTGTTTTTTGTCATATATAGCGAAAAAAAAACGTTTAAAAAAACATGAAAAAAAAAACAGTTTTTTTTCTGGAGTAGGTTTTTTTCATGAGTAGTAAAATATGGTAAGGCGGTTATCGTATATGAGTTGATATTATTATTATTTTTTGTTCAATAAGAAAATACCATTTGTTTTTTGTCATATATAGCGAATCTATATAATATATGACGTTCATAAAATCGCGAACCTATTGGCTTTTCATTTTAAAGGATGCGATCTGACTCCAGAAGAAGAAACGGCTGCTGTAGAACAAATTTATAATGCTGCTATAAATATACCAGACATCAAAGAGGATTTAGTACTGGCAGAGCTTGCAAATTACGTAGCATAATATAAGACTTTTTTGTGGTCATCGGTGAACAAATTGAATCCCATTGCTTGGTGGGCAGGACTTTGCAAATCAACTGCTTTGTCTAAAGTAGCCGTCAATTTTCTCTCTCTTCCTACTACATAGCAGCGTCCGAAAGAACATTTAGTACGTACAGCGATATTCATACCAAGAAACGTAATAGACTGACAAATGACAGGGCTAGGAAATAGTGTACATTGCGCACAATTTAAGATTACAATCAGAACAATCATCAACAATATTAACACAAGCAGAAGGTAATAGAGTCCCTGATAGTATAGTCGTTGATTCAGAATCAGATGAAACAAATACAGACACAGAACATTATTCCGATGCTGATGCATTATTAAGCGTAGCCGTAGCTACTGATACAGATGATTGTTACACATTAAGAATTTTTTAAGTTCATAATAATAGTTACCCATTGATTTAAACATAATTTGACTTGAATAAAAACAAAACAATCAAATTTAGTGTTTTATTCCACTTTAGTTAGTGTTTCACTTTTTCTGAAAAAAAAAAAACCAAATGTAGAAAAAAAACAACAGTGCCAAGATTTTTTCATGTTTTTTTTCAAGACTGTGAAAAAAAAACATTTTGTTTTTTTTTTCAATTTAAATCTCTATTTATGAAACCTTATGAGCAAACAATATAATATCCCAATTGAAGCAACATAACAGTACTAAAATTCTAAAGCTGACTCAAATATCACTGGTTATAAGCTGGGTAGATGGCGATGAATTAGGGGAAGAATCATCATCTGCCTCGCCTTTTCCAACTATGTTCGGGTCGGCTTCCAGCCTAACCGGATACAGCTGAATACCAGTATTTAACATGGAGCGACGGTCTATCTGAGCTCCACAACCCAATTAGTACTGGGTAATACAATACACCTTGGCAAGACTGGTTGTCAGACTTTTAAGCCACTGACTACCTGTAACGACTGTCAAAGATCTACAAATGACAGCCGAGGCCAACGGCTTAACGTGCTTTACGGGGCATGGAGGTAGCTTGGTATGTAACGGGTGGTCATGTATCAACAGACCAATCTAAGCAAGCACGGCTCAATCTAAAGATTAACCCGAGCAGTTGTCATTATTAAGCCAGGAACTCCTCCAAGAATACAGAACTGAAATAGAAGTACAACAAAAAATATTGTACAGAAAAAGTTTAAAAAACTTGCCTCGAACTTGAACATAAAATTGTTTGTCCAACAATCTCCATGTTGAATCACTGCATATCGGCTACCATGTTCAAACTTCATCATTTTGGCGGCACGACGTATACCTTCACGGATTTTTGCTTTTCTCAGGATGGTTTGATGTTCTGAATTTTCGAGCATTTTTAGTGAAAGTGTTTCAACATGAGTAAAGAAATCAAGTTCTCCAAAAGTTCCTTCATCCATTGCTCCCATTACATCCGGCAAATTGTCCCTATAATAATTAAATGTTTCAGGTTCCTTGCTCTTCAACACGTAAGAAAGTGAATGGAATACAGCTATTTCTTTCAATATACTGGTCACAAACTCATCAGAAAGGGGTATTAATCTATCCATCATGGCAAAACCTAATGTTTTAAGGTCTTCTATCAGGATAACTTCATTAGGTGCTTCGACATTTGTTCCGTAACATTTTGGGAATTTTATTTGATCTTCTTCTTGTACATTGGCTTGCTTCTGTAGCTGTAGCAACTTTGGCAGGACCTCTGTATACATCAGATGCTCGTTTTTGAACGCGCGTGGAACGTTCGATGTCCTTCGAACGAATTCAATCGTTGGTGCGATTTTGGCAAACATTGAAAGGTTTCCATTTTCTCCTTCTATGACGATTCTTTTTACATTTGCTCCATAATTATCAGCAGCTCCTCCAACTGCTTCAATGGTAACTTTGCTGTCTTTGAAACCTTCTTTTTCGATTACACTTTTGATGAATGCTAACTGGCTTTCTGATATATTTTCAATTTCGCCTTCAATATTAAGTTGTGCCATGGTGGTGCAATACGGTACACTAGAAGCTCTTGGTATGACTTCGCTTCATTATATAGATACGCGTTTATCTGTGAGATATACAATCACACGTCAGCATATGTGAATGTTTATTTTTAATTTGATAAGATGATAGGTATAATTAATTAATAATAGCGAAGTTACTACTGTGATAGGTGCTTTGAAATTGGACAGATTTCTCTTTTCCGTAAACAACATTATTTGCACTTGAACATAACAATGAAATATAAGTACTTTTAATCATATAATGATAGGATTTATTTTATTCAAGTCACCGTGAGGTAAAGATAACTATGTACCTAACAGGATGTTCGATTTGGGGTAGGAGCATACCTAGGAGATGTTGACTCGTCGATCCTTTGAACGCGAATTCTGGTGGCCTTTGTCCTTGGTTGTGGAGGGGTGAAACTCGGGTCGACCACAGATAAGGGTTGCATATATTATTACACTATAATTACACTCATTTTCAAGCGAGATGGCACCGCTGCATTCTCCATCCAAGCCTAGATCTTGTTTTGGCGGAGTTAATTAAAAATATAGGTATGTTGGAACTGAGTAACATTTTACCGTCATTGATTTAAATTCTGGCGTTCCTATTTAGATTACAAGGTAACGCCTGATAAAAAATGACAAACAATATTCACTCTGGTGTCTTGTTGAAATACAGAGACATACGTTTGTTAAGAAAAACTCCCACGGAATTTTTTCATAAAATGCACTCTACTCTCATATTTACCTACCGAAAGTTTCAAAATTACTCACATGACTTCAATGCACAATCAGCCTATAATATTTCCACTGCTGGGACACACGGCCTTCTCTCTATGAGAGGGAATGGGCTACTATAACCCACGACGCGGGCCCAGCGCGGATTGGTAGATGTCACATCATGTCTTCGATTTTTTGGTTCTAGGACATGACGGTTTCCTCACGATGTTTTCCTTCACCGTTTTTGAGAGCAGTGGTGATGAAATAAATTACACAAAGTAATGCGCGTGCCTGGGTTCGAAACCACGACTTACTGTTCGTAAGTTGTTGCCGTCACCATTGGGCTACCGCTGCTCGAATGACTTCAATACGTAAAACTAATTACTTGAAAGACAAAATTCAAAAAAGAGAGCCTTTTGAATCATGGCACCTATTAAAATTAAATAGTTTAAAACTTTTGCAACTAGACTTGCTATATCACATATAAAGGCGTTTTAGATTTTGTTGTCAACTTATAAAAGACAACTAAAATTCATTTCGGGACAAGCCCGTCACACTATCCATCTACTATAACTCCTTAACACCAGAATCATCATTTACGACCTCCAGAAAAGCGTCGGGTCTATGAAGTTCAATGACTCCCAATGAAATGACTCAACTGCCTTTCAAAGAAAGATAGGCAAAGCAGCTCAACAACTCAGTGGTTGCAGATGAATACAAACCATAGAATTGACAAAATAATTGATTGTTGATAACATAACTACTGTGGGTGTACTATTAGGTACATCTCTCGTCACCCTTCGAGGATTACAGGCGTAATGTCCCACTTGTTGGATGTGGGCAAAGGCCATCCAGAAACTCTTTTCCTGCGCTATTTCGAACCAGCCCTTTTTGTAGTACTGCTGCGTCCTGATCGTTCGCCACATGTTTTCGGAAAGGCTTTGGTGACCAGGGAGCCCCCTTTGGCAGAATAATTATAGGATATTATTATAAATCTCACTAATACAATTCGTAAAATGGTCATAAACGCAGTTTTAATATTATGCACCCAGTAACAATTAAAAATGCTACTTAATCACCAAACCATACTTTAAACAAAGATTTCAATTTCATGTTGACATTTATTTTTTAATTTAAATGGCACTAAACCACGGATGAAAATATGTCACAAACTATTTTAAGTATAGTAAATTTGTCACTTATAGAATTGCACAGCATTCGCAGAATCATTGATATCATCTGAACATTTGAACTTTCAATGAGATTACGGTATCTACTTCTAATTTGTCCAATACTCAATTATACTTCATTTAATGGTAATCGAAATATTGAAAACATAGAGAAAATATTCATGCTTGTTTAATAACTTCTGTATTTTTGCTAATAGTCCAGCAGCTTTGTATCTACTTTAACCTGGAAAGTATTCCAAAGTTGATATAATACTTTCCAAACACCTCACCTTTTTCGACATGTTGACTACATTACTAGACGAGTTATCCTATTAGAAACTGCTAACAATTGTGTTGCATCTTGCATTCATTAAAGCTGTTATTAAAATTAACTATTTAGGTATTTTAACGTTTAATTTTAGCCGAGTTTACACAGGGGGATTTCTCCTTGTCAACGTCTCAGGAGGGAGTTTTCTAAAAATGATGGACAATTAACTATATCTATATAAACAAAAATCTGAGTACAAACTTCCATGTTTCTAACCTCAAAAATGTTTTTCTTAGAAATTTTCATACACTATTTATACTCTTTATTTTTTGTTGTTAAACTGAACTGTCCCACTCCTGGGCAAAGGCCTCCCCCCAATTCCTTCCCCTTTTATCAATGTTGCGCCTTTTCTCGTCAATTAACGAGAAAGCTGCCGCCACCCCATCTTGCTATCTCAGGGCTCCAGTTTTGTGATATGCGGGCACAGCTTTGCAGACATGGCCTGCCCAGTCCTATTTAGTTTTGCAGCTTTATGAGCTACGTCAGTAAGTTGATTTCGGGAGCGCAGTTTGGTGTTCCTTATTAGATCAGTAAGTTTAACGTTAAGTATGCTTCGCTCCTTTGCCCGTTGGCAAACTTTGAGATTCGACTTCTGGATGTTAGCCAAAGTTATCCTTGTAGGTGCTAGCTGCAAGACATCAACAGAGAAAGCTTCACTGGCGAATCCGTTTTTTTTTTAAATGGCATCTCCGAGTTCGGCCTATGGGGCTGGCTACTTCTTAACCGGTCTAAGTCTGGCGAATCCGTGGCACTGTGAGTTATTTATTTGTGGTGCACAGCGCGTGACCGTGAAGTCGACGCGGCACCAACGGATTGACGATGAACTTATCTTATAATATCTAATATTTATTACTGGTTTCCTATTGGATAGTTTAGTAAAGTAAGTTTTGCATCATCCACTACCTAGATATAATTTTAGCACTAATCTGTACATATTTTGATCGTTATGACACAGGGGGTGCCCTTAGCGAGTGGTCGCTTAGTTTTAAGTATAATTTTAAGCTCCTGGCTGGAGGCCTAAGATTCATTTTTAAGGCATGCACAGGATTTGTCCGGTTAAGCAGTAGCCAGCCTCAGAGGCAGAACTGCGAGACGCCACACCAAAAAAAAAAAACATAAGTATAACTATCATCTGGAGTTTCACTTGAATATCTACCAAGCGCTACATCATGTTTAGGTAGGAATATTGTAAAATCTTTCCTTTTTGTTTGCTTTCATTAGGTGTACAAGGGGGACTTTGGACTTCGAGATCCAGCGGTCCAGACAGTGCAGTTTCTGTCAGTGAGTGAAGAGTAGATTCACATAAAGTAAAATATAACGATTTTCTCAACACTCTTTAATATAAACAGTAAAAGCATTTTCTTTGATATTATTAACTAAGATCTCCAACAGAGGATGCGTAGACACATGTTGCAATTTACAAAACATAGGTATACCTAAACAAGATAACAAAAAAATATTTTACGTGTTCCTACAATTATGAAGGAGACTACAGCATGCGCTTAAAAACTAGTCGAAGAAAAAGGTTATAAAAAAAAAAACTACGTTTTCAGTAACATTGGAAGGTGTAAGCTAGGGACACACTGACGCTAAAATGGTTATTATCACATATTCAGTACATAATCTTTGTTAGAACCCACGAAAAATTTCTAATTCTATTTTCTGGTACAGAAATGATATACTGAATACTGGTAACAGTTTTAGCGACGATGTTCCTTCCACCCTGTATTAGTACAAATACAAAAATCATGTTAAAAATAACATATACACTCTTGAACATCAACATTGACATTCATTTTGTTTACTGGGCTATTTTGGCAACCTCCATTATCTTTCGCTCTCACATCCGTAAATTCCCGTTTGAACTACAAACCACAAAAGTACTTAAAACGCGTTCAGCTGCAAACGTGTTTAAAACATTGTTCTGTTTCTGTCAATCGTTTAATGATGGCAGATACAGAATTTATGTTTAAAATAAGTTTAGCACTGAAAGCGTTGTGATTCTTTCTCATTTCAAGTGGATATTTCATTACGGTCATCATCTCCCACACATCATTGTGAAATTTCGATAGAAATTTGCAAATAACTGTGCAGTCACTCTTTGACCCCTCGCTACATCAAGGTAAAAAATAAATATTTTGAAGGTCTACTAGTTTCGTTTACAACTAAAACAAGTAAGACTAGTTTTATGCAAAACTTGTAAAAAACAAAGTTATTATTGTCTGAAATAATGCACGATATTATGTTTTACGATGACTCAATGTATATAGGTATAAGTTTTCTTATTAAAAGCTTGTATATACAGCATGAAGGCCACACTTACTGAAAAGATCTTTCCAAATTTTGCCTTCACCATGCTTTCAGCAATTTCTAAAACTTACATCCACAGCGAGGGTACTTTTTATAAAGCAATATTTTGTAACATGACAACATTAAGTTATGTCATGTTCGCCGGAACCGTCCAACTCCTGCCCGCGTAGCATGGCAATACTATCTCTATTCTACCAAGACTCGACAAAGCTCTTTCTATACAACTTGACATGTCTGTCATACATTTTTAACATCGCCATGCTTGCGACGATAGATTTTTTTTACAATATGTAATTTTTTTCGATTCTTCGTCGACATAACCCGTCTCTACGGTAGTCATGCTACGCGGGCTGGGCAAAGCCCCGCCCCCATTCTTTTGACTTTTCTCGATGTTACACCTCTTCTCGGCAATTATTGAGGAACATTACAGTAATTTTTTACATTTTTTTTGCAATCTTTAGACAAAAATATAGGTTACCCAACATAATATCTCGAATCTAATTACGAGTGACATAATATAATAAAGAATCAAATTAAAATTAATAATGGCCAAGACGTCAAAGACAAATAACAGTATTCCCACATCACAGCAGACCAAAAAGTTTAAAACTTTCAATCAATCCAATGAGCCTCTTCTTAAAGAGAACCAAGGTATCAGCGTGCAAATCAGACATTGCAGTAGCCAAATCCTCCATCTTCCCACTTTCCATCACATCCTTCAATTTAGCAGCCTCCATTGGATTGATGGTCAGTACACCAGACATGAGAACAGCACAACCAAAGCCCAATTTCCCGTATCTCTTCAAATCAGCATCCAATTGGTCTCTTGGGTAAACGTAGTTAACTTTCAGGCCAAAGTTGGACAAGGCCTTGTCAAGTTCATCGTGGTAGAGGTCTATCCAGTCGTAGTAGCACGTGACCCTAGTTTCATGGTCGGTGCAGTTGAAGATCAAGTAGAGCAGGTCGTAGACTGGGCTGAAGTTCTTCGCTTGTTGATAATCAATTAACATTGACTGTTGCACTGTCTCTCCCTGGAAGTACAAAATGGGAACATGTTAATAAAAAGGGTTGATAACAGCACAGGTTGGTTACCTCACGCCGTGGTGGCAGGTCACCTGTATAGCGTAAAGCTAAAAGGGAAGTAACGAGTCTTGCCATTTTTGCATAATTATGCTGTATGGCATTGTGTGTATTGTACGAAATTACTGTGTTAAAATGACATGCCATTGAACCACAGTCACACGTTAGTGGCGATCCATAAATTGAATAATTGAGGATGATGCTGACGCAATAATGGGAAACGTTCGTGTCAGCGACATCGCCATAGGTCTGGGTGCGAGCATTCTCTATACTAGTTTAAACTAGTATATTAATCTACATTATACTAATATTATAAAGCTAAAGAGTTTGTTTGGTTGAACGCGCTAATCTCAGGAACTACTGGTTCGAATTGAAACATTCGTTTAATGTTGGATAGTTCATTTATCGAGGAAGGCTATAGGTCGGTATAGGTAGGTATCATCACGCTACAACCAAAAGGAGCGGAGCATCAATGAAAAATGTTGCAAAAACGGGGACAAAATATTATTTTTGAGAGCTTCCGCTGCGTGCGCTGCTTAAAATAATGTATTAGGGAATTATTCCTCTTAAAAAGGTCTAAAAAAAATCCACGACGGCACATGTCTATCTTTTAAGGTTTACTAACAATAACCATTTTTATGATTTAAAAATAATGCTTTATTTGCGAAGGTGTTTTTACCGACATAGTATTAATCCTTATCATAATAAATATGTTAGTCATCTTTAACGTTCAATTGTGATCAAAATTGCCCATTACACCATTCAATTAAGATGAATATCTTAGGAGATATCACCGTTTTAAAATAACTCCGCTTCAGAATAATGACCCGCGCGCGCTGCGAGGCGGGCGGTCATGTTGTTGGGAAAACCAATGTGATTAGATTCAATGCACAAATATTTTGCGTAACTTGGAGAAAGTTTTAGTTTTTGTTTCATTGTAAGCATCGGTGATCTTTATCAAAAATATGGTATTAAACTATTCAAAAAGAACTTATCATTATTACCTAGGATACATGCAACGACATCTATTGAGCCAAAGTGGTACTAATGAATAAATTTCCTCACAAGACAACTTTTAAATCGACTGACCGGATTTAAAAAAAAGTTATAATAGCGAAAGGTACTCTAGATTAGTTTACATGACGCTGCTTTGAAAATCTACATAGCCTAGCCTATACCCTATAGGGTTTGTGTATTGTGTTTTGTGTTCGTTTGTGTAGCCTGTTAGTTGCACACGCACTTTGCTAAGGGTCCATTTTTTTTTTTTTTAGTTTGAGTCATCTATAATCTGCCGAATCATAAACACTAAAACAATGGTGTAAATTGTCGTACTAACAAACAGACAAAGTCATATTGCCTTTTATAATAACAGGCTGAGAAAGATCTAAGTCCACACGGACGAAGTCGCGGGCACAGCTAGTTATTTCATAATTTCAGTAAAATACGAATGCTAGCGATTACACCCGTCTGAACGTCCCACTGCCCCGGCAGTCGTCGAAGGCCTCTTCTAATACAAAGAAGGCATGAGCATTGAACACCTTTTTTTTTCGGATGGGAAATCATCAAATAACTCCTCCCGCTCTGGGCTGAGCAGGAGGGAGTGTCAGACTTTTACTGACTAAAACCCATCCATGTTCCTTCATCGCCCTTTGTGTTCCGGGCCACGGTATCTCTTTCGAACAGTCCCGCAGCCCCGGCAGGCATCGGCCCTTGCGGACCCCTTCCTATTGCTGAAATCTCTTTGAGGCGCGCGTGGAACACGAACGCGCCGTTGACACGGCCTGTCGTCATGAACACCTCTTGCCGAAAGCGGATCAGCCATTTAAGGAAAATATTGTTTTACAACACAGAAATTCTTAAAAGTTATATCCGTTTACTATCTCCTGCACACACAAGAGATAGTAGACGCAAAGGAGATAGTAAACGGATATATTCAGAATCGATTATTTTACAATATTATATAGATACGAACATTATACAAAAAGCGAGCTTATCCTGTTTCGGTTTTGCCAATATGAGAAAATGATTACTACGAAATTATATTAAAAAAAAATACAATAATAACTGTAGCAAGTTTCGGGTTAATACAGTGAATCAAATAACTCAGCCTATCACAGTCTACAGATAGACATAGGACTCTCCCAAGCTGAAGTACGGCATGTCTGTCTCAGACACCTTTTAAGGTCGTAAGGTAAACGTGACACATCGGCGGCCTCTCGCGTCCGGCCTTGGTTTAATCCATGGTCCTTCGCTACCATGACTGCAAGCGAAGGAGGTGGCGGAACCTGAGAGGGAGAGAACCTCACGTCCCAGCCTCCGCGGCAGACGCACCGGGCGTCCGGGGCTGTGGACGGTGAGCTATGGGCTAGCTTGCCGTCCGTCCGCGTCTTATGACGACAGGCCGTGTCGACGGCGCGTTCGTGTTTCACGCGTGCCTCAAAGAAATGTCAGCAAAAGGAAGGGATCCGCAAGGACAGATGCCTGCCGGGGCTGCGGGACTGTTCGAAAGAGATACCGTGGCCCCGGAAAACAAATGTCGATGAAGGAACATGGATGGGTTTTAGTCTGTAAAAGTCTGACACTCCCTCCTGCTCAGCCCAGAGTAGGAGGAGATATTTGATGATTTGCCATCCGAAAAAAAAAAGGTAAACGTGACACATTTAAACAATAAAATACTACTAAAAATTTAAAATACTGACCTCAAACTTAAACATAATATTGTTGGTCCAACAATCTCCATGTTGAATCACTGAAAATCGGCTACCATGTTCGTACTTCGTCATTTTGACGGCACTTTTTATAACATCACTGACTTTGTTTCTTACGATGTTCTGATGCTCTGGGTCATCAAGCAGACTGACAGAAAGAGCTTCAATTTGATAAAAGAAAGTAAGTTGTTCTGTACCCGCTTGAGTCAATGCTCCTAACATATCCGCCATATGGTCCTTGTAATAATCAAAAGTTTCAGGTTCCTTGTTCTTCAACACATAGGAAAGCGAATGGTAAATAGCCAAATTTCTCAATACACTGTACATATGTTCATCAGTAAGAGATATAAATCGGTCTAGCATAACAAATCCTGACGCTTTAAGGTCTTCTAACAGAATAACTTCATTAGGCGCTTCCATGTTCGTTCCGAAACATTTTGGGAATTTAAGTTGGTCTTCTTCTGGTATATCGGCTTGTTTCTGTAGCTGCAGCATTTTTGGTAGGATCTCTGTGAACACCAGATGTTCGTTAGCGAACAGGAGAACAGCGCCCATGCCCTGACGAAGGAATTCGAAAGATGGCGCTATTTTGGCAATCATTGTCGAGGTTCCATTTTCTCCTACTATAACGATCCTTTTTACGTTTGCGCTATAATTGTCAGCTGCACCTCCTACAGCCTCAAAAGTCACTTTGTTGGCTTTCAAACCTTCTTTTTCGATCACGTTTTTGATGTATTCTAACTGTCCTTCAGTAATGCCTTCGATTTGACCTTCAAACTTGAATTCGGCCATTATAGTGTGTTGACAAAAACTGTTTTGATTAAACTGTTGCTTGAATTGTTCGCTATCGTTGTATTATATAGGTCCGTGCTTATCTGAAAGATAAGCCAATGATTAAAATAAATAATTACACCACACAACCAGGATATGTCGTAGTTTATTTTCAAAATGATTAGGATAGGTATGGGTGCAGTTATGTAATAATACTGCATTTGTGACAGATATGAATAAGGTAGAATGTTACATCTAGTCTACTTTTGTACGGTTATCTTTACTAGCACACAAATACATTATAATATGAGTACATAAAGTAAATAAGTTGTGATATGTTTTTTCCTTAGCAACGATATTTCTATCAAGGAAACGGCTACGTAGAAGTATAAAAATTATAATCGCACATACAAATACAGAGCAGAGACATCTCAAGATACACGTGTCTTCGATTTATTTTTTATTTATTTATTAAAACTTTATGCACATAATGTAGAAAGGCGGACTTAATGCCTTGGGCATTTTCTACCAATCTACCTTAGGGTGATGCAGAGACAAAACAGTAGGTGCAATAGTACAAAAAATTGCGAAGACAAAATATAATAATAAATACATATAGACAAACAAAATTATACAAAGTAAAAAACAACATAGATGGAGAAAAACGACTAATTATTTGTGTGACGAGTCTGCCAACTTCTTATGACTTGAATGTGAACCGACTGGTGGCCGTCCTGATATTCTGAGGGAGCGCATTCCAAAGGAAATCCGCCTGGACAAGAAAAGAAGATTTAAGAAAACCAGAGCGGTGAGAAGGACATCGTAGAAGACGATTATTAGAGGAACGAAGGGTTTTGCTGTGCGCAGAGCATAAATATTGAAATTGAGAAGTCAGATAAGAAGGAGAAGTGGGTTTGTCAAGAAGAGAAAATAAGGTTGTCAAAGCCCTTAACGCTCTGCGCTGTCTGATAAGTAACCATTTTAAGCGCAACCGATGTGCGGATACATGATCATACTTACGGAGATTAAATACGAATCGAATGCAGTTATTTAGAAGTCGGTCAAGTTTATTGAGGAGCTCTGCATTCAGGTCATAGTAACACACATCACCATAGTCAAGTATGGGAAAGTTAAGGGACTGAACCAGCATTGTCTTTTCGTGTGATGGGACAATATTTTTCAATCTATAACGCGACCGCAACGACCCGGTGACTTTTTCGATTTATCAAAAGTATAAACAAAAAACTCAAACAAACATGGCTAAATGTCGTAAAGCGGCTTTACTAACAGCACGAAGAAGGCGTCACCTCGCAAACTTGGGTTTTGCTAAACAATTTTAAACGAAGCTTCATAAAATAGCTACCATCACAACAAAGACAGAAATAGAACTGAGTGCAGTACATTTTGCGGCCGTTTTCGATCTGCTGAATGTATATAAGAGGTTTAAAAAAATTGTGGTTTTGAAAGAAGAAATATCCGGCTAAGTGTGCTTTGGTTATGCACAGTAAAGGGTTCCGTAGTCGAGATGATTAATTATGCATGTTTAACATTGATTTTATCCAACAACCGCGTCACACGCCTAAGTGCACTTTTTAGGGAATTGATTTTGATTGAAAAAAAAAACAATTGAAATTGATTTTTTTTATAGTTAATAAAAAAAATTGAGCTGGTGAAGGAGAAAAGTATAACTGGAAGGATACAAGGGGCATTTGCCCAGCCGTTATATATTATAGAATTGTTAATTGTTAATTAAAAATCGTCTTTTTGGTATATACAGGGTGCAATTTAAGTCATAGGTAACATTTTAATCTAAGGCTCTACTTACGATACGATTGCATTAGGGCTAATAATTCGCAAATCAAAAATATTATTAATGCAAGTATGGAAAACTTTAAAAATGTAGTAATCACATTGCAAAGGCTTATTGTTGCATATAAACACTAAAATTAATTAAAAAAAATACTTCTTAAACCCCAATAAGTCTTGAAGTATCAACATTTTAAAGCGCAGTACATCGCGTAACGAAAAGTAAACCAACATCAACTAATAATAATAAATAGTTTGCGGCCGGCCGCCGCCGGCCGGCCGCGGCCGCCCTAATGCAATCAGTATCGTGAGTAGAGCCGTAGATTAAAATATTGCCTATGACTTAAATTGCACCCTGTATATCCAACAGAAAGTACTTAAGTAAAGATTGAGGTTCAAGATGGTATTTCAATAAATATTGTCTTAGGTAGCAGATACCACATTATTAAATAACTGTTAGACGTAGAACGCTAAAATCATCTCTTTGGTGAATACTCAACAAAAAATAAAATTCTAATACGCATTCAGCTAATTCAGCTACATCTGGTTAGACTGAAAGCCGAACCCAACATTTGGGAAAAAGCTAGGCAGTTGAAATTTTTTTGTCATTTCACTACACCATTGTCTTGCAGATTGCACCTTTTATGCTTCATCGATATAGTGTAGCAGGCACGAGTAAAATGGCTGTGTGACATCCGGACTTGCGGTCAGAAAGACAGACAATAAATTATGTATGAGGCACCAATTCGTTTTTGCCATTTTGATACGGAACCTTAAAGTATAAGTATATCTCTTCAATATTATGATAACATTATACAATACTATTATTTGCACTTAAACATACCTCTGTTATCTATTTGAGTACCTATTTTAAATCTTTTAATTAAAAGTCGCTGTGACGTAAACCAGGATGTGCCGGTTCTAATAATATCTACTAATGTAAACAAACAAAGTTGTTTTGTCTGTGAATTTGCTTAGTATGTCAAAAATAAAGTATTTTTTTTTAAGATATGAATTGGAATGAAAAGTATTGAGATATGAAGAAAAAGAAAACAAGATAATGCATTATAAATACGTTCTTATGTAAAAGTTTTTCAATGAAAATCTTGAGCAGAATAATAAAACCGGTGTTACCTTAGAAAAATGACAATAGCACTTCGATCCGTGAATAATCTCCAGCGAATTTCCTCTGCACTTGCTCTCAAGCCCGCCCAACACAAAACTCACGAACACCGGCCACTACTACTGTACAAGGATAGCAATTCTGTTTGTACAATAAATTAAACCATCACCAGTACTTCGCAACCTTGAAACGCCGCGGTGTATTTTTTGGGTAATGACGTCAAAACAGTCTGTTTTTTACATGAGAACTGCGCGCACAGACGGGTCATGTGTGAGCGTCGTTGGATAAAATGTTGCCAGCCAGGAATATCAGGTTTTTTTTTCCTATTAAAGTATGGTGTACCAATTAATTATTTATTCAAATATGACATTAATATATCACTCACTATAATAATATACAGCAAATGCGACAATAATACTAAACGACCTGCTAAATGAATTGGTAACTTGATAGTAATTTAGTTTTTCGACAATGACGCCTAGTTGTATTGGTTGGTGAGTAATGAGTATATTCTAGAGCTACACAATGCTTTAGCAATCTACAAAGGCGTTTTCAGTATGTATTTCAGCACACACTATTTACGAATCGTGTTGCTGAGTAATTGGACGTTGAAGGTCGAATAGGCAGTCACTTCATGTAAAATACTGATTTTCAGTTGTATCCGGTTTTAAACTGAAAAAAAAAACTGCGAAACTGCGAATACTTTATGGAAGTGTATTCCAAGCAGTAACGTCTTTATTGTTTACTTTCTGATTTGAGAAACAAGAAATGCTGTCACCGACTTTAATGTAGACTATGTTATCTGTCAACTGATGATGTTGACTGCCTCGTTGGTCCAGTGGTCGCAATCTCAACTGCTGAGCATGTGGTCCTAGGTTCGATTCCCGGGTCTGGAAAATTATTATTGAGTTTTTCCATCAGGAATTTCTCAGTAGCAGCTACGGACTCCGCATTTGTGCCCGTTTGATGGCAAGAGACTCCCCTCTATGACATGAGACTTAAACCTAACTAACTGGCGAAATCTGGGTGTACTATTCTGCCTGACCCTACGGGATTACAGGCGTGACGTTATGTTATACTTAGCCAGAATCTTCTCTCTTGCCTCCCCTGGGCCATAATTGGTCCGTGAAATATATTTCTGTTCAAATGACCTATGTCCTGTACTTACAACTTTAAATTCACTTTCCACACTCAGTTTTCCATTGAACCAATTCTCCGCAACGTAGAATAGAAACACATAAAAGTTTCTTGTCTCTACCTACCACAGTGTTTGTGATCCTTTCAGCAGAGCAAACAAGCCACAGACTTGTACCAAGATAACGCTTCACGATTACGTACCTATTGATTCTCAATGAGATTTATAGTGGGGAACGATTTGTGATTTAAAATGGCGTCTTCTTTTAGGAATATACGAAGCTGGGCTACGAATAGTGCTACCAGTATCCTAACTTTATTTTAATAGTCATCTGTATACGGGGTGAAAAATTTCGGCAGGGCAGTAAGGGAAACTACCTTAACTAATGATGTTATATGTATATACTAGATCAGCAGTTATCGCCGCCAAAGCGTTGCCTCGTCGTAAATGTCCATACCCGTATCTGCCTTCAGTTAACAAGCTGACGTCATGTAAGCAATTGCTTAGAACAAAAAAATTTCAAAATGGGGAAATATGCTGTTAAAATTTGCATGTCACGGATCTTAAAATATGAATAATACATGTGGTGTTCTATTTCACAAGTAAGGTAGCAAAATTTTCTTCAGATTAACCAAAAAAATCATTACGAAACGAAGTCAAATCTTCTAACATTTTTAATGTCATCTGTGTTACCAGTAAAAACAATTTTGATTTTGCCAGACTGTATGGGAGTTTAGTGAATGACGAAAGTATGTTCCTGTAAGTCTGAATTATTAATATAGTCTGTTTGGTTTAAACATACTGTAACCCAAACACATTCACGTGTATGTCGAAGGTACACATTTAATTTAATTATCACCATCTTCTCTTATCAAAAAATATTTTACTAGCAATAAAAAAGTGACACGATACAATAAATTCGATAATACACACGATTTAATTTAACGTGTAAAATAGTGTTGTGCTGTACGAAACAAAACAATCGGTTTATTTTCTGTCGCCGTAATTTTCGAAAGTCAAATATAATAAATTTTAGACGGGATTTTTTTATGGTTTTACAGACGAGGTGTATCACTATGAAGAAACATAATAATATGACTCATTTGTAAGTTTTTTTGCCTTGCGACTGGGACTGTAGCTACATTTCATTGTTATCTTTGTTTCGACAGTTGAAAAGTGCCTTTAACTGGCCTACTTGAAAAAAATGCTTTGATTTTAAATAAACTTTTAAAAAAAAGTGAAAACAACGACTACATAAAAGATTAAGAAAAAAAATGAATGTAGTTTAAATTTATTTTAGGTACTTAGAATTTGAAATTTATTTTGTGTACTAATTGTCGTAAACAGAAATAATATAATTCCATTTTGAACAATAGTTATTTGACACAATCATAATAGTCTTAAAATAAAATATTTACGTTTACGCATTTCTTTTCCTCTTATATGTACTTAATCCATCCATTCATCAATTTCTTTAATTTTCAATTGAAAGTTGCTTGACCTTTCATAGTAGTTGATTCACTTCTACCTTCATTCATTCTGGGGAAATTATGTTGATCATTGGCAACTCTGGCCGTTCTTCCGATAACAATATCTTGTCACTTTCTAACGTCATTAGTTTGACGGTAGAAGAAATGAGACAAACATATTATTTTGTCAGATGACATAATTTATGTATCCGTTTCAAAGCTACGACTTTAAATTCGTAAGTGGCTACGTTTTTATGAGAGTTGTATGACACTGCTCCTCTAGTAAAATATAACCTCATTGACCTTAACCATTGCAGCTACACGAAAATGACCTTAAGAGACTATACATATTTTTTGTAAAATTAAGATCAACATTTACAGATAAAAAAAAAAATACAGTCAACAAGAAAATGGCCATTTTACACAAAACATTATCTTGTTGCCAATTGATCCTGTTTCCAATACTGATTAGAAACTTCTATTAGGCCAACCTAGGTTGGAGTACAAAAAAGTCTAAATTTGCAAAAAATCTTTTGAACGTTAAATAACGCATTCAAAATATTGTAGTGATGGATGCGGTGAATGGTAAGGGGGACATGGAGGTATTTAAAGTTACGACAATAAAAATTAGTATTTAAAAAAAAAGTCAAAAAGTTGTGTGTTATGTTATGGTCCAGAACAAAAAAATAATCGCAATAACGCACTATGGTTCAAAAAGCTGATCTATTTGAACAATATTATAAGACACTAATAATTAGCTCTAAGGTTTGCATTGTCAAAATATAGCAAAAATAATAATAATTCAATTTATCCGCATGTCAGCCACTTTTCAGCCGATCGTTGAGAAATTCGGGAAACATTCATTTTAAATACAAATATAAATATTTTTATTTGTTGAACATAGGTAGATTAGGTACAGATGTTGTAATTATTAATTAACGCTAGCCGTCATCGGCGTACAGATATTATTTAATACAAACATGCTAATTATGATAAATTATCAAAGAGTATAAAAAAAAAAAACAATATTATAATCACACATCATTCAAATTGTCAACACACTATCCAATAAAATATGAAAATAATAAATTTTAAACAAACAAAAAATATAACAAGGTAGTCATAATGTGTCAGGTAGGTATTCGTTCACCGTATAATGCTTTTTCATGCAATATGTTTAGAAAAGCCTGTTTAAAATCGCGCATGTTTTCAAAATTAAAAAAATTAAAATTTTCTGTAATTTGTCTACGGATCTTATAATACATAGTTTTTTTTTAAAAGAGTAGTGTTATGTGGCATAACGCATATCTCTCTATTGCTTAGTTTCGATCTCAATCTTTCAAACACATGGAAGTTGGATTTGATAAATATTGCTGTCTCAAAAATGTATAAACCGGGCAACGTTAGGAGTTATAAGGAAACTTTCAGTTGATTTCAGCTCATTACAGCACGCACATCGCATACATCTTTTTTGGGCTTTAGCGCAATTTCTTTGTGAGTGGAATTTCCCCAATATATTCCAAAACGTAATTGTAGATGTAACATAGGCCTTGTAAGATTAAAAATTATAACTGAAAAATTGAGGGCGTTTTTGAAAAAAATGAGGGTGGAACCTTCTCCAAAATCTACCTCCTCCTGCGGCTTGCCGAAGGGATTTTTATAAATTACTTAAAGTAATTTAAGACACTGAAATTTTTTTAATCAAAAAATTTAAAGTATTTTACAAATGACTTTTACTTTCTATCATGAGTGTACACATTTTAAAAATGACGATTTGCTACATATACGTTCTGCTAAACAGACCATCTGATAGTTGGACGTTTTGCTACATGGGCATTTTGCTAATTAGACTTACTGCTCATTAGACGTTTCGCGCTGTTGGACATTTTGCTACTTAGACCTTCTGAATATTTCTTATTGGCTCTTTTGTTACTTTGTTAGTATTGAATGTCTTTGAAATTATAATTATTCAAATAAACGAGCATTTTTTTCATTTTTTTATTTGTTTTTCAGTAATGCAGATTCTGCAACGTTTACTTTCCTGATGTTCCTCTCTTGCCCATAGATACTTATCATCCAGCCTTTTACGTCCACGTACCGTTTTTTGTCTGTCTGTGTGTCTGTCTTTCTGTCTGTTTGCTCCGGCTAATCTCCGAAACGGCTGGACCGATTTTAACACGGTTGTTACTGGCAGATAGCTGATGTTATGTGGAGTCTCAGCTATGTTTATTTTAGAAAAAGAATTAGGGTTCCGTGCAAAAAAAAAACTCTTGAAATTGAGTCTTGGTCATAGGGTATTTATATTATTATGTGTCCGGCCTAGGAGATTTGCAATGTATACAAAATTATGGAATAACTATTGTAGACAATAAAATTGTTCCTTGCCCGTGTTTACATCTTTTTGGGACTGACTGTAGAAACTATGATTATGTCACATAAATAACGGTTCGCAAATACATTTGTGTAATATTAATAGAATATATTTTCAAAATAAGAAACTGATTTGAAACTATTTCCGTGGAAAATCGATTTGTTTATCGATACTACACAGTCTCTGTAATGAAAACTCAATACACTTGATTATTTTTCTACGTAGGTTTTAATCGTAAATCGAAATGAACGTGGGTTTAACGTATCTTGCAATTTCAGTGAGTGTATTTTTGTAATTTTTAATGGGCGTTTTATCAGTTGCCTTGTAGTTTGATGAAGAATGCATAATAGGTAAATCTTTAGTCTGTAAATTTTCACTGCCGGTCATAGCTACTTCCAATGCTGTTACAATGATGGGACATAGGTAAAATCGTCGTTGGATCGTTTTCTTCATCATGTCGGTGAATTAAAAATTGTTCATTAGGTAACTTTGACTTGGAGGAGCTCGTGGCAGTATAATAACAGCAGCTCGGGTCGTTCTTCAGGTTAAGCCGCGCTTTCCTAGGGTGGTTTGTGGATGGGTGACCACCCATTACATACCGAGTTGCCTCCGTGCCTCGGAAAGCACGGTAAGCCGTTGGCTGTCATTTGTAGATCTTTGGCAGTCATCACAGGTAGTCAGTGGCCCGAAAGTCTGACAACCAATCTTACCAACGGTTATCGTATTACCCAGTACTAACTGGACTGTGGAGGTCAGATAGACAGTCGCTTCATATAAATTCAGATGCACCCGGTAAGACTCTGATTCATTGTTTAGAAAACCTGTCAGTATCGGGACTATGTGGGAACGTATAATAAGCAGGCGTGGTCTGGTCAGTGCTGTATTCAACAATGTCACAGTGTTTTAAGATTTTTACTTTTCTAAGTTATTTTGTTGCAGTTAATCACGATAGTAAGCGCGAAATTTAAGCTGGACGAGGATATGCTACTCTATTGGAGAAGGAGTAAGTATAAAATGCTCATAATTCTTCTTCTTCCTAACGTGTTAATAAATTGTGGTAGATCAGTATGTAGCCTGTTGCGAATCCTCGCAGAAAACCCTGTAACATTAATATTTCGTAGACTACACTAACTAATCGTTAAGCTGGGGAGTAGTATGCATAAATAATGAATTAATGTCGTAACAATACCTGCATAACTCTAAAATTTACTACAAAATCCTGAAAAGAGCAAGTCGTTGTGAAAGATGGGCAGGACAGAAGGTGGAGCATATCCTTTAAAAGGCCTCCACCCTGGCATTCTGTTTGGGATGGATCAACAGAAACTAACTTCGAGTCTGTGGATAGCGGCAACCGCGTTCGTCTTCTACAATATACGAGCGTAGATGTGAAGGTGCCACTATTGTGTTCGTAGTATTATTGTAATTTATTTTAATTTGTTTTCTGTTTGACATTATTCTTTTATCGTTATCTACCTCCTACGTTAGCAACTTGGCACTAACAGTTAATCTAGTTGACCATTCCCGTGCGTCTCGTATCCAGCGTATCCCCGCAACCTTCACCAGGTCATCGGTCCACATAGTGGGAGGCTTTCCAACGCAACGTCTTCCTGTTCACGGTCGCCACTCCAGAACTTTTCGGCCCCATCGACCATCCATTTTCCATCGCCTCCAGATCCCATGGCGGCAATCCGGCAAGGAGGCTCGCCGCCTCGCCGGAGATCTTGCGGTATCCCCGGACCAGCCTAACGGCTCAAGGAACGCGCCCACACCGGGGCCCCGTAAAGGGCCATGGACCGCACGACCCCCTCGTAGAGCCTCCGGCAGGAGGCGTTTGGAACCCCCAGGTTGGGCAAGAGCCGCTTGAAGGCAGCCCCAGCCCGTTCCAGTTTGGGGGCCAAACGTCGGAAATGTTCCACGAAGTTCCACCGGCTGTCGAGGACGAGACACAGGTACTTCAACGTCAGCTCGACGCCGATGGGAACCCTTCCTACCGTCAGCATGGATCCCGACGGTGGCGCATTCCGAGGTCCAAGAAAGCACATGGCCTCGGACTTGTGCAATGCCACCTCGAGACCCAATTGCCGGATCATGTGGTGATGCCTTGATTGCATGTTGCATTATGATTATAACAGCTTCTGCTTGTGCATATGTATAACGGCAGTGGTATCAGAGCATGGCGTGGCATCTAAGAATCCAGGCTAGTTTTTTTGCAGAATTTAAGCAGAAAGAAAACATTTTGCTCAACATTTTAACAATCTCAACAACAACACAGCCATTTATGACATATAACTGCAGTTGCCTAGCATGCCTAGGAGATGTTATATTAGCAGTTTTTATTATTTGATTAACTCATTGGTCTAGTTTCTAACTCAGAGGCTGCGGATCACGAGATCCCGGGTTCAAATTATGGTGTCTTGGCCTTGATGGTTTAATTTGATTATGAATGGCATCTCGCAGTTCAACCTAATAGGTTGTCAACTGCTTAACCGGACAATTGGTTTTTATATCAACATTTTTTTTGTATCATTCCTGAGTTATGAAAATGGCGGTGTGATGAGGGTATCACATCTCCATCGTTCACTATTCGTTCATGTTTCTCGGAAAACATTCCTTAAGTTTTTAACATAATCGTAACTTTGGATCATAATCCTCTTACCTTGTAATCTTGCAGAGGTTAACCCCATTTTCAGCAAACTACCGAAGCATGCTTCCTATTCTCTGGGAATTACGGTCGTTTCTTAATAAAATAGTCGAAATAGCAGTGAGCATTTTCCTTGAGTCAGTAATATGCTTTGTGACCTCAGTTGTAAGTGCAGTGAGAAGGGTAAATGTAGACTAAAGTAGGGTAATCGTGTGCACTCTTCTGGGCTCGGATTATAGGAATAAGTTAAAATGCGGAAAATAAAGGGTGTAGCAAGACCCTTAACGAAGCCGAATGGCACTTATTTTCCCCGTCATTGCCATCATTTTTTTGTCCTAGACCATACCTGGGGGAACCTTCAAGTTACAGAGATATTTGGGGTCAAACTTCCAACTTTTTCAAATATTTTTTTTTTAATACATGTTTCACATGTAAGATTTTAACTTTAAACACCTCCACGACCCCCATACTATTTAATCCATCCATGAGCACAATGTTCGGAATACGTTACATTGAGTCCTACCGTAAAACGTGATTTTTCACCCCAAAAAAAAAAAGTCGCGTCCCAGCAATAAGTTTTGCATAAAGCTACTTAGTTTGAATGTATAGAATGCTTGACGGCTTCGTGAAGGGTCCTGTTACACCCTGTATCTAAGTAACTTTACACAAAAATTATTGCTGGGAAACGACTTTTTGACGAGTCACGTTTTACGGTACGACTCAATGTAACGCACTCAAAACATTGTGCTGGTGGATAGATTGAATAGTATGAGGGTCGCGGAGGTGTTTATAGTAAAAATCTTACATTAAAAACAGATTTATAAATAAAAAAAAACTTGGTATAAAGTAAAGAACTTTGACCCCTAATATCGGAACGGAAAAACCAGTCTGTTGAAAGCCAACTGCGAACAAAGAGTTTAGTAGGTACCGGTACGAGTACCACGATTTGACAAACGTGAATATAATCATCATGAAACCATGCTCTTTTATCGTCGTAGGACACATTTGTGACATTTTCAACTGGTTATTTAGAACTTCTTCCCTATGACGGTTAAAAAAACTTCGTATGTAAAGGACTGTATGCCTTGACAAACAAATATCTCTGCGAGTTGATTTCACTACATTTTAGCCCAACCAGTACGCCTGCCTAACCTACCTGCTCTGACCTGCTCCGTCATGGGCATTTTTTTTTTTTTTTTTTACCTATGGGAAATCATCAAATAACCCCTCCCGCTCTGGGCTGAGCAGGAGGGAGTGTCAGACTTCTACTGACTAAAACCCATCCATGTTCCTTCCTTTGCCCTTTGTGTTCCAGGGCCGCGGTATCTCTTTCGAACAGTCCCGTAACCATGGGCCTTAGCTACGTAGATTTAGGAATAGGGTTCCGTAGGCAGCCAAATTCGAAATCAAATTCAAGGATTTATCTTCACATAAACCTACATGAGATCTAACGAATCCTCAAAAGTCAGGTTTTTTGGGTACTGCGGTACCCAAAAAAAACAACCCTGAAAAGGATGGATTAAAAATACCGTAACTTTATTGTTTCCATCATTGTTCCAATCTATGCATCCAGTTAGTGCAAGTTTTATGTTTTATCTGAATACTTTCCAGTATGACTGTATTTATGCCAAGGTTTTACTTCATGTTATTCACCACCTATTTTAAAATGGTTAGGTTAGGTTAGTAAAAGTTAGTAGTTAGTTACTATAAATCAAAATTCTTGCTTCTTTATTATTAAAATAGCTGTTGCCTTGTCGTGGAAATTATCCCACGGGCACGTTGTATAGCCTATATTTGAATATAAAATTATGGAATTGGACCCGCCTTCTGCCAACGATTTTAATTTTAATGTACCAAGTTACACTCGCGCCACCAAGACGAATCTAATGACGTTTAAATTAATTCAAATCCATTCATGCGTTTAGGAGTTACGAGGAAACAAAGAGACGGACATAGTACATACATACACGTCAAAAACCATGAAATAAACCATGTTTTAAAGGTGCTTCGAAATAATATTGAAACATCACAATGGGGCTACATTGGGGCTGATATGCTCCATGAAAACAGAGGGCCCTGGTGCCCATAGACAAATTAAATAATTTCAGTATATTCTATCTTTTATTTAAATATCTTGTTTAATTTCTTAGCAAGTGATTCTTCGACATGCGAGCCGTTCACAACATACTTTATAAGCTGCAACAAATGTGTGTGCAGCGCCGATGGAACACCATATTGTACTAGAATGGCTTGCTACAAGGCTCCAAAGTTTCTAACGGGTACAGTATTTTAGCTTTTATATATTTTATCGTTTGTGTTTGATTACTCCCTGGACTTAGAACTGTTTTTTTTCTAATAGGGGGCGAGCCTATAGCCATCAACCAGGCAGAAATCTAGACTCCGTGGCTACCAGTAGCGAAGGGACAATTTTTGTAAGAGGAAAGCCGGAGTACATAACTTGAATGTTATATTATTATTTGTATAAAAAATCGAGTTGTATGGTACTTTCGCTCCACTTCTACTGCTAAATTCCTGATGGGAAAATCCAATAACACTTTGCTTGACTCGGGAATCGAACCCAGGACCGCTCAGCAGTCGCGCTAGCAATCACTCGACCAACGAGGCAGTCGACAAAGTGGCGGGACTAATTAACCAGTCATAAATCACACACACACAGAATTTTTCATTTAAATTATCAGCATTTTTCATTAAAACCATCTTCGTTGACCAAAGCCAAACAGACGCCGCCAGTTTTTAAAAACACTGGATGCGGGCATTACAGGACCGGTCGTTTTAGCGATTCTTCGAGTAGGCTTTCCTTTGTCCAACAGTGTACATCTTAAATGATAATGACTTATCATTCTCCTGCTGTCATGCCGATTCTTTTTCTTCCATACTTCTCTATTACTCGTTATCTCAGCAGTCACCTCCTTTCTAGCCATATCATCCTTCACACAGTCCATCCATCGTTTCTTTGGTCTTCCTCTACTCTTATAGCCATCTTCATATTTTGTTTTTTTAAGTTACTTCTCCATGCTGAGATAGGGGCCTTTTGGCCTCGCACAGGTCGTATTTCACTTGTTTTTTATTGTAAAATGTTTACTTTTTATATAAATTTGTTTTAATGTTATGTCAACCATTTTTTGTATTGTCCTGTGTGAGTCTAATAAATACTTTTTCTTTCTTTCATTCATAGTCAACACTTTCTTTACTTTTTCCTCATTCCTCCGCATCACATGCCCACCGATTACCACAAACTTTTCAGTCACCGGCGCCACTTTCAGACTTCCTTTTATGTACCAACTCATTCCGTATTTTATCCATCCGCTTTACACCACACATCCCCCTTAGCATTCTGGGTCATCATCATCTGCCTAGCCTTTTCCCAACTACGTTGGGGTCAGCTTCCAGTCTAACCGGATGCAGCTGAATACCAGCATTTTACAAGGAGCGACTGCCTATCTGACCTATACAACCCAGTTATGCTGGGTAATACGGTACCCCTTGGTAAGACTAGTTGTCAGACTTTCGGGCCACTAACCTATAACGACTGTCAAAGATCTACAAATGACAGCCGGGACCAACGGCTTAACGTGCTTTCCGAGGCACGTAGGAAACTCGGTATGCAATGGGTGGTCACCCATCCACGGACCAACCTTGGTAAGCACGGCTTAACCTAAAGATCGACCGGAGCGGCTCTTCTTTTTAACCACTCGCAAGCTCTCTTAGCATTCTGAGTAAGAATCATTAATTTGTTTATTGACTTTCAGACTGGTTTCAGATGCATCGGTCAAGATAACACCTGTAAACGACTTAAACCAACCTGGTCAAAGCGAGTACGACGGTCCAACAGATAGTATACAAGTCTAGACCGCTCATCGGTGGTTACTTGGACCTTGAGCTGGCCTAGTAAGGAGTTTCAATAGAATACGAGGTCAGCTTATAGTGGTATTGTTATCATTGATGTGCGGTATTGGTGTGTTAGTATGTAGTTGGAGATTTTTGAATAAATATTTTTTTTCCTTTTCTTTATATTGTGGTTGCATTTTAAACTAGTAACGAAACTGTTCCAATGCAGTGTAGATGGAACAGTAATACAGGGTGTAAGGAGACATCGACGCGTGAACAGTTACCATGAATAATAATTCAGACCACGCAGCATGAAAAAAATCTATGTAGGTACAACAAAAAAAAAAATCGGGGAGAACAAGAGCCACCTCTTACGAAGTAAGTACCTATGAAGTTGCCGTTTTGAAATACTGGCAATTTGAAATTTAATTATGGTTGGCAAAGAGTTCTAAATTCGAATGAGTTTTATTAAACAATCAATTAAGGTATTGTATTTTAACCATAGATAGCTGAAGTTTGTATGAAAATCCGTCACCTGCCGAAGATACTACCTTCATATGCATCAAATTTACCCATCGTTTGCCTCTGCGTCTCAGGCCTAAGCTCTGTGAGTAAGAATATGAGTCTGATCTCTGTTTTCACCAAGATTATTATGGCTGTGCGTGCATGAACGTGGACGAGGCAAAAGCAGTATGTAAGGATCGTACCAGGTGGCGTTATGTGGCTTCTGCCCACCCCAATGGGAAAAAGGCGTGAGTATGCTGACGATGACTTTGACATTATTGTAGTATAATTTGCACAAATTTCGTATAAATACTGGGATCCTCTGGGGCCTCCTCTGTGTGACTGGGAGTAGGCCAGTGCGAGTTAGAATGACAAACGATTCTTCTATAATCTTCGTATTTTTGGTGTATTCCCGTTGGCCCCACCGCCCGTGGCCCCACTGATTGGACCAGAGGGAATTGATTAAAATAATTAAAAATTGTGATTTACGATTTAAACGCCTGTGCAAATTGTCATAGCAAGTATTACAATAGATACAACAAAAGGTCACTTCTTCATTTTGCCCCAGGCGTTATTGTCAGATTTTGTTTTTGTGGTTTTGGTAGTCTGTTATAATTATGCATTTCATTAATGTGGACTTAGAACTGATTTTCAAAACCCATGATAATTCAAGTAAGTATCGCCGTTGAAGCCAAAAATATGCAGGTCGATTCCCGGGTCGAGCAAAGTGTTATTTGGTTTTGCTATCAGGAATTTCTCAGTAGCAGCCACGGAGTCCAGATTAGCGCCCGGCTGATGGCAATAGGCTCGCCCCTTATTACATGGGACTTAAGCATAACTGGTGACATATGGGTGTACTATTAGGTACTCCTCTGCCTAACTCTGCGAAGATTTCAGGCGTGACCACCATTGCTCTTAAAACGGTGAAGGATCTTGAGGAATAGACTGATCTCAGTAGACTCATCTTTCATGGGGTACTGTTTGAGATGCTATAATAAAATTCCACAAAGTATTCTTGAACTCAATGAGACGAAATTTAAAACATGCATTAAACGCACACTTTGCAAGCAAGCATATTACAAGTTGAACGATTATATCGTTGATAAAAATGCTTGGCTCAAAGCCGGTCCTGCTCCACAAGGACAGGGACGCACAAATTGATAACACTAAATAGTATTGTTGGAGCTGCTGAAGATTGTACAACTATCTTTGCATTGTATAGAATCAATCTCTTTAGTATTATATAAAGCCCATATTGTGTGAGAACTATGTGTTAAAAAGCTATCGTTCACTGGAAACCTACGTCCTTTCTTGACCTGAATGTGCCCTGGCGGTTGAGAGTATGTCATGCTCACTCAAATGTCTCGCTGATGGTGGCGCGTGTGTCGGATCATTTAGTTCCCTTCAAAATGGTTGAGTTGAATGGTGCTGATCTATGCGTCATGTTCGTGAACGGGCGCTGTCAGTGTGACTGGTCATCTCTTAGTTGCCACGGCTTATTTGAATTAATTATTTTTATTTTTTTAATTGTCTTTTTTGTTTTTACTGTGGACACTTTTAATGTGCACATCTTGCTACATCGTTCTCACATAGTGTACCATCTCAACATGAATGATGTAACCAAGATTTTGTAACAATTTGCTGATTTAAAAGAGTGTCCATGGAGTTTCTTGCCCGTTCTTCTCCATAGAGATCTACGATAGGGAATGGGCAACTACAGTACTTTCACAGTTTTTATGCCTTGTGACTGGGACTGTAGCTACATTTAATTGTTATCTTTGTTTCGACAATTCAAAAGTGCCTGTAACTGGCCTACTTGAAATAAATGCTTTGATTTGATTTGATTTGAATGTGGAATATTCTAGAACCGAAATTTCGAAGGAATATGAAATCCACTAACCCGCCTTTTCTGACAGAGAGGCGGCCAGTATCGGGGCATTGAACAAGTTTTAGGCTGTTGATCTATACATCTTCTATACAAATAAGTAAAATTCAAGTGTCTGTTTGTAATATCAAAATAACAGCGTTTTACTGAATGCATATGAAAATAATTACGGCACTCATTACAAAAACCCATTTTTTTCAGTTTTTATCATTCTTTCTGTCTGTTTGTTCCGGCTAATCTCCGAATCGGCTGGACCGATTTTGACCGGACTATTACTAGCAGATAGCTGATGATATAAGGTCTACATAGGCTAAGTACTTTTATTTTCGAATAAGAAATAGAACCCCATGAAGTTGGACCAAAATCCGATTAAAAACGCGAACGAAGGTCGCGGGCAACAGCTAGTGTAATAATAATTTTATAAGAATTTATTGTGATTTTGACATCGTATTACATTTTTGTTTACATACGTCAACATTTCGTCGTTTTTACGATGATGTAATGAATAAGATCACTCCGGTACCGGCATTACAAGAAGTACTACAGCGCCATCTATGAAAAGAATAAAGAACTAACATCGAACTTCGTAATCGCGATTTTAAAAAGTTATCCCAGATTCAACACACCTCTGGTCGGTTCATTCCACTATGTTGACCTGGGTGATATCACCCGTGTGATTAAAGTAGACTTTTTGGTTTCCTCGGAGGATTCTTCCTATTCTATAGGAGATGAAGAGGTTAACACCCTGTTCTTCATATCCCTATACCTACTAAATAAAATAAAAAATGTCTGATCCACTTGTTATTCAATCTTGTTTACGACGTTACTTGTTTGAAATAGTCTTGTTTAGTTCGTAGTTTTTTTACGCCTAATTTGTACGCCATGCAAGGCAAAACATAGTGATACAACACAAATTTTATACCATGTACCATATACCTATGTTCAACAAATAAAATACTTTGACTTTGACTTTACTCCCTTTGGACCAATCCAAGTTGTTAAAAATATCATTGCAGTTCTCATGATACCACAAGTTATTGTTTACAAAAAATATTACAATTTAATTTACAGTGAACACGAAGTCATTGACGCACTTTATATCTCACTCAGTCATCGATGTGTTATTATCATATAAAAATTGAACAGTCCTACATTAGGCCTTATCGTTCAGATAAACACGAACCTATATAATATAACGAAGTAATACACACAGCTCCTAGTTCAATTCATCAGACCACCATGGAACATACAAAGTTTGAAGGAGATCTTGAAAATATAACTCCAGCCCAGTTGGAATTCATCAAAAATGTGATCGAACAAGAAGGCTTCAAAGACGCCAAAGTGACTTTTGAAGCTGTTGGAGCGGATGGTGACAATTATGCTGCTAGCGTGAAAAGAATCGTCGTTGAAGGAGAAAATGGAAAATTGTCGATCATCGCGAAACTAGCGCCTTCACACGAAATGATTCGGAAAAACTTGAACTCTCCTCTTATGTTCAATAATGAGCATCTGATATACACAGAGATCCTGCCAAAGTTTTTGGCACTGCAGAAACAAGCCGATGTAGCAGAAGAAGACATGCTGAAGATTCCAAAATGCTACGGAACGAATGTTGAAGCACCTAATGAAGTTGTCTTACTAGAAGACTTAAAAGATTCCGGTTTTACCATGCTTGACAGATTTACTCCCCTTTCGGATGAGTTTGTGAAAAGTGTACTGAGAAATTTGGCCATATTCCATTCTCTTTCATATGTGTTGAAGAGCAAGGAACCCGATACATACGATTATTACAAGGATAATTTGCTGGATATGTGGGGAACCTTGGGTAAAGGAACTCCCGAAGAGCTGGCTTATTTCAAACAAATCGAGGCTATGTCTCTAAGTTTGCTCGAAGACCCAGAGCATCAGAATGTAATGAAAAACAAAGTCAGTACCGCAGTAGTCACAGCAACTAAAATGGACAAGTTCGAAAATGGCAGCCGTTATGCTGTGATTCAACATGGAGATTGTTGGACCAACAATGTTATGTTCAAGTCTGATGTAAGTACAGTTAAATTTTGTGTTACGTTTACAAAATTCGTTTTTGGAATAGGTATGTCGAGATGGTTTCTTCCAAAATGCACCGCAGAACTAGGTTTTCCGTCTTCCGCAACCACCTTTCGGTTTTCAGCCCATCCATCTAGCTAGGTGGCGCCTCGCTATGTTTTTCAATCCATGGTCTTCGCTCTTCGGTCTGGCGTCGTCTGCTCCTCTAGTTATTGGTCCTTCAACAATCTTGCTAGCTAGCCTATATTTACTTATCTTTCTTTACCGTGTGGTTAGTCCCTAACCTGGTGTCTGAGTTTATAAGCCACCCATGGGCCTCTGACGTGGCTTATAATAATCCAACATGCTGTGTTGGTGACATCACTTCCATTATGGTGTAATCAGTGTTACTCGCAATCATTAATAATTTAATTTAACTTCATGAAAATGTTATTTTTTTTTACTTATTATCAGCCACGAGCCCACGTACGTACAGATTAGATTATTTTATGTTGTATTATTAAATAATACCTACCTGTACTCACGGACAAACGCGTTATCACAGATTTAAAAAAACGATAGTGTAAGCATAGTAACAATATGAATAGCCTATGGGATTGGCAAGATTGAAGGAAAACAAGAAAATTAAATCATCATCGATTTAAAATTGTAATGAAAATTCGAGTAGTCTTTTCTTAACAAGAACATCTAAAACAGGTACGCATCCCTAAGTCTCAGATGATTCAATCATATTTGGAACTCATCGCCTAAGCAAGTCTAAATATGGGATTCGCACAAAATAAAGTCGTTTCGTTAAGCATATTTTAAGTGACAGCTCTGTTATCAAAATCTCTTTTAATAACCTATTTACATTTTGTGCTTTCAGGGGGAAAGTTTGAAACAGTCAATTCTCATCGATTATCAAGTCTGCAAGAACTCCAGTCCAGCTAGCGACATCCTCTACTTGATCTTCAACTGCACCGACCACCAAACTAGAGTCAAGTGCTTCTACGACTGGTTAGACTACTACCATTCCGAACTCGACAAATCTTTGTCCAACTACGGTCTAAAAGCCAACTACGTTTACCCAAAAGACCAATTGGATGCTGATGTGAAAAGATACGGCAAACTTATTTTTGGTATTGCAGTTATCTCCTCTGGAGTACTTACATTGAAAGCAGAAGAGGCTGGTAAATTAAAAGAAGCATTTGCAACGAATGTAAATGATATAGTCGACTTAATGGGAGCCTTGCACGAAGATACTACGGCCCTTTTTAAGAAAAGGCTCACTGGATTGGTTGAAAGCTCTGTTGAATTCGGTTTGCTGTGATAGTTAGTAAGTTACTTTTAGCTTTAAAAACCTTAGATATTTATTTGTTTTTTCTAAGGCCGTTTAAATTATTTATGCAATTTCTTTTTTTTAATAAATGGTTGTAATGCATATGTATTTTGTTTACCAAGCAAATAATATGACAATGATGAATATTTTTCCCAGAACATGTGTTATAATTATGACAGCAAAACGCGTTATAAGAAACAATTGTTGTGTTATGTTCAACAAATTGCTTGATTTTCGCCAACCACAGATGCGATTGGAACGAAGCACTGTCTCACCTAATCAGTGCCTTTGGAAGCCAAACAGAGTCATAGTACAGGCCTTTCGTATAACTGAGACGGTGCTTGAGGCAGCTTTCCGGTTCGAGAGTGGTGCGGACTGACGACTTTCAACGGATGAATGGTCTGAGCTTTCAGCGACACGTCACCGCCGCTAGCTGGGCCTTAGACTCAAGGCACCTATAAGATAGTCCGACTAAGCCGACGAAAACCTTCTAGGCCATGCAAGATGACATCAACAAAAAAAAACACCACTCAAACCTACTTCAGGAACCGTCTCAGTTAAGCAGTAGGCCTGAATTAAGTATAACATTCCAAACATAAATATTTAAAGTTCCTATGTACATAACATGACATCACGCCTGTAATTCCCGAAGGGTTAGGCAGAGGTGTACCTAATAGTACACCCACATTTCGCCAGTTATATTCATAATAATAATACCAGCCTATTACTGTCCCACTGCTGGGCAATTTTTAAATTTCAAATTTTAGTTATGTTTAAGTCCCATGTCATAGGGGACGACCCTAATTGCTATCAACCGGGCACAAATCCAGAATCCGTGGCTGCTACTGAGAAATTCCGAACTACTGATGGAAAAACCAATAATAATTTGCCTGATCAGGGAATTGAACCCAGGATCTCATGCTAGACCAACGAGGAAAGTTCCTATAATATGAATATTCATTTCTAAAACACTTCCTTATAAAATAAATCAAGCGTCTGCTATTCCTTCCATTTCTTTAAACTAAAAATAATTTATAAAAATAAAATTTCACGAAGAGCTGAAACTAATTTAAGAAACGGAACGTATCTCAGCGGAATGAGATAAAAAATAGTAGAAAATCTTCCAAGTTATCGGCATCTCGCCTTCAGAGGTTTAAAGTAAGAATAATTGGCCCGGGCCACGGGCTGCAGACTTAATAATTAGTTAGAACTTGTTGAAAAATTATATACAACTCGATACTGTAGGTGCAACATGGAGAGGAGAACATGTTGGCGGGATACTATGGAGATGTTAATACATCCTCGTGGATTTATCATACGTATAGAGTTTAGAGTAATCGTGGCGTCCAAGGTCTGGAAAAAAAATTGTTTGGAGTCCGATGGCGAGATGAGCAGACGACATTGTTGCCATCGCGGGAATGGTCTGGATGAGGCTGTCACAAGAACGTGGAGCTTGACACAAGCAAACAGAGGCCCGTACCCAGCAGTGGGTGAAGTCGGACTGTGGATGATGATGTAGCGGCACTACAAAGAGTACTATAGCAACATAGAACAAAAAGTACTACAACGCCATCTATGACACAGACTAAGAAGAACTAAACATCGAAATACATCTAAATCCTACATCGCGCAAGTAAAGTTATCCGCGACTTAAGACTATCTGTATAGAAGAACCAGACAAAAACGGTCTGGCAGTAGTCCACCAGACATAACACCCGTCTGCAGGGCTATTGCGTATGTATGTTGACAGTTCATAGTGATCATCACTTGGCGAGTTTTGATATACCAATGACAGTTCTGCACCAACAAGAACGGTCATTATGAATATCAAAACTCGCCAAATGATGATCACTATGAACTGTCAACAGAGATACGCAATAGCCCTGCTGATCGAAGGATCCACCCTTTTCTATGGGGGATGAAGAACTTTACACCTTCTTCTCCATACCCTCATAATGATGATGGTGATAGCATAATCAGCCTATTACAATGTTCCCACTGGGTGACAAGACTCCTCTCTATGAGAGGGAATGGGCTAATCCACTACACGGGCCCATTGCGGGTTGGTAGATGTCACATATCCTCGAATTTTTGGTTCTAGCAAATGCATGTTTCCTTACGATGTTATCCTTCATCGGTTTTAGAGTAGTGGTGAACTGGTGATGGAATGAATTACACAAAGTTATCGCGCCATCATGGGTGCGAACCCAGCACGAGATCAACTAGTCGTATGTCGGGTCGCCAACTGGAGGATATACCGTGGATATATTTATACTTTTCACTGCAGTCTTTTCTGTTCCCTGATCATTATAATCTGAATCTATTCAGAGTTCGAGTAAATCGGTTTCATCTAGGCAGGCGTGTTTCAACCCAGACCGCATCATCGTTACACATCAGGCAAATTGCGGCCAAACGCAAGCCTATTTAGTTTAAAAAAAGGGCATTTTTGACTTTCTTCATAAAAGAAAGTCAAAAATGCTCTTTCGCTGCAGATTTCCCAAACTGTGGCTATCCACCTGTTTACCTGTTTCATCAAAAAACAAGTTTCGGGAATTGCAATCTTTTTCCTTAATTCATCAAAATTTAAAGTATTCATGTCGTGCAAAATAAGTATTACTCATTCATTTAATAGTAATTGCTTTTAATATCTACTGATTAACGTGTTTATCGTAACATTGTAATTTTAGGGTAATGTCCTTCAAAAAGGTCATTATCAATGTGTAGTTTGAGAACTACACACTCATCACATGCCTAGCCTTTTCCCAACTATGATGAGTTTGGATTCCAGTCTAGCCGCTGCTGGACACTAGTACCTATTCTACATAGAGCGACTGCCTATCTGACCTCCACAACCTAGTTAGTACTGGGTATTACGATACCCCTTGGTAAGTATGTATTGGATTTAGAATGACACCACTTAGCTAATTAGGCATTATCATCCAAACTAAAAGTGTATGCAAAATATCAGCTAATTCCTCGTATCTGTTTTAGAATTTACCTAGTCGAAAAATGTGACCTTGTAGCGGCACTACAAAGAGCATAGAACTAAAAGTACTACAGTGCCATCTATGACACAGATGATGTACTAAACATCGAAATACATCTAATTCCTGCATCGCGCAAGAAGCTCATATTATTATTATAGTTCCCACCAGATATAACACCCGTCTGATCGGAGGATCCTCCCTTATTTATGGGGGATGGAGAACTTTACACCTATTTCTCCATACCACCCAAACTTAAACAAACAAACATAGTTACATACAAAAAAATACAAGTTTAATGAAATTTTCTAAAAATCAGGTTCCAATACTGGTATCATCGCACTCTAAGAATTCCCAATTAGTAGGAGCTATTATCGAAGTTCTCTGTGGAAACTACTACGTGTTGTAATTGCCTTTCAGACGTTCTGACTGTACAAGTAGCGACAGCATATACATACCGGTGTAACGCGGGATTAGCTACTGACGCTACAATGATTTAGTTGAAGATTGTTCTTGGTTCTGAAAATGACGTTTGAAAAGAAATCTGCATACAAGCGAACAAATGAAAGCTGTGTCAATGTTTCTGTAGGGTAGTTGGATTACTATGTATTTACGAGTAGTATGTTTAACTGAACTGCCTCTTTGGTCTAGTGGTCGCAAGCGCAACTGCTGCGCATGAGTTCCTGATGGCAATAGGCTCGCCCCGTAATACATGAGACTTAAACACAACTGGCGAAATATTCAATACTCAAGTCTTTATTGCATTCCATATGTATTACATATATGGTGTAACAAGGTAAAAGATCAATATGGACTCTGTCGGGCACAGCAACATTAGGAGAGAGGAAGAGGGCTAAGTAGCAATTCAATAATATTATTATAAATTTTTAGATGTGTTTAATGTGGTGTATAATTATGAATATCTACATATAAATTATTAAATGTGGGTGTGCTATTAGGTACACCTCTGCCTAACACTTCGAGGCTAACATGCGTGATGTTATGGTGTGTTTAACTATTTGAGGAACAAGTGGCTAAATAATAACAGCCCCTCAGGTCGATCTTTAGGTTAAGCCGCGCTTGCCTAGGTTGGTCTGTGGATGGGTGACCACCCATTACATAACGAATTTCCTCCCCCGGAAAGCACATTAAGCCGTTGGTCCCGGCTGTCATTTGTAGATTTTTTAACAACAACATGAGCGATTCACATTCACTTTAAAATGAGAGAAGAAGATTAAACACAGTAACTCCTTTGAGAGCAATTCTCTTTTCAGTACCTTAGGCTTCTGTCCCGCCGTCGACGAAGAAGTGATAAGCTATCGATAGTTTTATTGCTCAAGAAACGTACTTAAAATTGTAGGTCCTGTGTTAATTATTAAAAGAGATACTTACATATTTTGATTGTTGATCGCGAGAAGTTCGACAAAAAAACACCTTGTTTTTATTTGCTGAATTTCAAACCAGTTTCCGCTAACCGATTTACCTGAAATTTTGCACACACTTTTGGCTCTGATAAATGTACATTTTTTGTGATAGACATGACTTGATCCTGCAGCCAGAATCACCTCCTCAAAAGAGAACTCCTCAATGGTTAATAGAACGGACACGAAACTTTGTATACGCGTTCAATGTTGATAGATAAATTTATTTTCAAATAAAAAATATTTGTTTAAGTAGTCGCTAGCTCTACTACCTTTTTATAGATCGCCGACGGTGTTACCTCAACAAAAGTAAGGCTTTCACAACTGAACAATACTATTTAAGCTATAAACTCAAAGTAAATAGAACGCGTACAACGTATCTTCTTTTATTTCGTGCAATAAACGTGTAAATCTCTTCACAGATTTGAAAGAAAGTCATGGTGATGTCACGCTAAAAGTTATTGCAAAAGTTCTGTACGATACATACCAGAGCAGCAGCTTCCAGCCTAACCGGATGCAGCTGAATACCAGTATTTTACATGAAGCGACTGCCTATCTGGCCTCCACAACTCTGTTAGTACTGGGTAATACGATACCCCTTGGTAAGACTAGTTAGTCCGCTCGCTCCCATCACTACTAAATGCTCCAGCCAACCTGAGAGAAAACAATAGGACAACAGAACTATTTTTAAATGGTTTAAGCTGAGTTGCAAACAGTAGGTTCATAGTATCTGTAAGTACCAGCTAGCTTTTTTTTTTTTTGGGATGGCTTCTCGCAGTGCTGCCTCTGAGGTTGGCTACTGCTTAACCGGGCAAATCATGTGGATGGCTTAAACGAACTTAAGGCCTCCAGCCAGGGGCTTAAAATAAACTTACAAACTAAGCGACCACTCGCTAAGGGCACCCCCTGTGAGGTTCCTGCACCTAATCGGGCGGGAGGAAACGCCCGGGTGTCACTACTGCGAGGATCGACCGGAGGACACGGTGGAGCACACTGTGCAGGTCTGCTCCGCTTGGGCGGAGCAACGCCGTGTCCTCGTAGCGGCAATCGGCGGCGGCGACCTCTCGCGTCCGGCCCTGGTTCAATCCATGGTCCGGAGCGAGACGGAACGGGACGCCGTCACCTCCTTCTGCGAAGCAGTCATGCTAGCGAAGGAGGTGGCGGGACGTGAGAGGGAGAGAACCTCACGTTCCAGCCGCCGCGGGAGACGCACCGGCCACCGTAGGCGCGGGCCTGTGGACGGTGAGCTATGGGCTAGCTCGCCGTCCGCTCGTCTTAAGACGACAGGCCGTGTCGATGGCGCGTTCGTGTTCCACGCGCGCCTCAAAGAGAGTCAGCAAACAGGAAGGGGTCCGTAAGGACCGACGCCTGCCAGGGTTGCGGGACTGTTCAAAAGAGATACCGCGGCCCTGGAACACAAAGGACAAAGGAAGGAACATGGATGGGTTTTAGTCAGTAAAAGTCTGACACTCCCTCCTGCTCAGCCCAGAGCGGGAGGGGTTATTTGATGATTTCCCAAAGGTAAAAAAAAAAAAAACAAGGGCACCCCCTGTGGGTTACGAGCCTCGGCTTAGGGCGTCGCTGGGGAGGACAGCAAAGGGACAGGCTGGATCTGATCGAGTACCTGTTAGATCACATTGCCGTTTACTTATCTATTCGAGTTGACTGGCTAACCTTTACCAACTGGTCCTTTACTAACTGTCTTATTTTACTGAGTACACTGAAAAAAAAAAGTAGTTGCCACAATCAAGATTTGAAGTAATCAAAATTCTTGATTGACACAACTAACTTATTTTGTTACAGTTAACATTTTTTTTAACTTGTCTCTTTTGTAACTCAATGATGTCATGTTATGGGTAATCAAGAAACTTGTTTGAGCGTTCAATCATTTGAACTAGTATTGCTGCGATCAAGTTTTTTCAGTGTATATCTTCTGCAACACCACTTTACAGTGTAGTAATATGGGCCAATATGGCGTCGGAGAAAGTTTTACGACGCATAACGTTTTTATACTCATGATAATACTTCAGTAGCCATATGCTTTGATGTGTATCTGTATGTCGAAAATTGAGGGTCAGAGTTGATAAACGATATTTTTACTAGGCACATAATCATATTCATTTATTAGCGTTCCACAAGGTAAAACATGGTCCTAACAAAAGGCCTAGAGCTAAGAGCCGTTGTAGACCCTGTCAGGGCACAGCAAAATGTAGTAAGAGATACATACAGGGTGTAACAGGACTCTTTAAGAAGCCGTCAACCAAGCATTAACCTAAACCATTCACTCGAAAACTCTGAAATACAGTTTCCGGATCCGCATCTCAGCGCCATTTGATTGCATGCTGCACCTGAAATCTGTGAATTCCGTATATATCCGTACGGATCCGGTTCAGTGGGCAGTTGTCAAGAATTACTTCCACACACATGTTCTGCTACCTGGCGACACCTACATCCGGTTGTTTTGGAAATGCATTTGAATTCGCGTTCCTGTATGAATTAGTTTTATTTCATTTGTTTTTTGTTGATAAAATGGTTTTTGTACAGGGTGTTTTTGAAATGTTTCAGGAGTTAAAAGTATGAAATGCTACAGATACGTATTTTTAGGTCGGCATGATTCATGATGTATCAAACGAACCTGTTTATGAAAGACAAGTGAGTCACTCCACCACTACGGCTACCAAGCCGCTGCTCGTGGCGTACCAACCAGTTGCTTTATTTGTTTTCTCCACAGCCGCTTAAGCAAGACGTGTGTAGCTTGACCTTGTGGCTCATGATCAAGAGCTTAGTAAGCTGCTCCACGTGTGTTTAGTATCTCGTTTATGTTTTAGGGCCGGACTCTACTAAAGCGGAGAGGAAACGACAGGAGCGAAGATCTGTTGTAAACCACCAATAGTATTTCGTTATTTAAATTCCTCGTCTCGACTTAGCTTTAGTGGAAATGATTGAGTGGAGAGGAGAGGAATTGTCTCATATTTGTTGAGTCTAAGCAGGTAACAGCGTACAGCTCCGACGAGAAGGGCCGTGAACGGCGTGCGGTGACCGGCGCGCAGTATGCGTGCGGCGGTCGCTAAACTGGGCGCGAGTAGCCTGTACACACCTCTCTGCTATGGTCTAGCAAGTACGTATCTTCACACAGTTTCCGTGAATAAATAAAATAAATAAAATCTTCATTGACAAGTAATTGCTCAAACATCAGTGTAGCCCTGGCTCTTGTAGTAGGAGTTCCTACAACCTAACTCCTAAGAGGAAATGCGGATGGTCTTTTCTCCATATAAACGCCCTCGCCTGTTTTCTTTCTGAAATAAATATCAACCTCTTCTATGTCCCTATGTTTTCCTTTTGGATGATACATAATCTGTATCAGCACTAGAACCTTTACAAAATGCTCAAAATTGCCTATTGTGGCCGCTGTCAACAGAGGACTAGTGTACAAATTTGACAACTATTAATGAAAAAAGAAAAACATTAGGGACAGAGTATATATCCTTCTTAATCAGTACAGTTTATGAAATATCTTTTAAATTGGTAGAATATTGGGGGAGGAAATAGTAGAGAGCCAAACCTCGAATTATGCCTTTTTACTTGTTGGATCTGTAGTTGTTTTTATCGCACCAATGTCGAAATGTCGCTCGTTGAGCGACAGCGATAGTTTCTTCAAATACCTACCGAAACTCCTCTCTCTCCGCTTCGCACATCTCCACTTTGGTGGATTCCGTGCCTTACACGTGTTTAAGACAATTTTACATATTTTCCTTATTTATTAAAGTAAAATATAATACCTGTACAATTTTCCTTATTTTATTTATCTGGGTAATTCAAATGAGTCGTTCGTATGGTTAGCATTTTATCTGATAACTAAATGATAATAATACTTCATTCATCCAAATCTATGTATGTCAATCATGATAATTACCTAATTTCAGTTAATATCAACAGGATTTCAGATAGCAACAGAATTCTGAAAAATAATTTTTACAATAAATACCAATAGGTCACCAAAATTAGGCTCTTACAGTTATCTTCGTGATATCAACATCCCTGTTTTTTCCAAGGGGATAAGAAGACGTTTATGAAATAAGGCTGACTCTAAGCAAATTTTTTAGGAGACAAATCCGGATTCATAATTTCATAAGGAAGTCGTAGTTAGAGTGTAAAGAGGATGTAAAAAAATACTCTTAACAAAGCCGAAAGGCACTTGTTTTCCCCGTCATTGTGATCATTTTTTGCTCTGGATCATACCTGCCCACCAATACCCCTTCTAGTTACGAAGATATTGCAGGTCAAAGTTCCAACCTTTTCCCAAGTTTTTTTTTAATTTTTCATTTCTTTTTTTTAAATGTTCAATTCAATTTCAATGCATCCATCAGGACATTGCTTTGAGTGCGTTAAGTACATTGGGTTTTACGACGTGATTTTTCACACCAAAACAAAAAGTAATTTCCCAGCAATAATTTTGCGTAGAGTTAGTTTATTTGATTTACAGAATACTCGGTTGACGGCTTCATGAAGGTTCCACTTACACCTTGTCTAAACAAACTCTACATGGTATACCTAAAAAGGAAAAACAATTTCCACTTTGAAACTAAAACTATTTCCAATGACCTTTACCAAAGGCTAGCTAAAATGAACTTGGCTATCTATTTCTGGTCAAGCGAAAGTGTCAGTACAGTTGAATGGAAACCTAAATATAGGGCTCTGAATTTGTTATGAGCTATTCTAGACTATTTTGAAGCAGGTTCAATGGCAGTGAGAGCAGTGGCATTCCTGCAGTCTGGGAGGGCAACCTGTGTCTATTTTAGTTTTGTTAAAGCAAACTCACGGTTAAATAATGACAGCCACTCGGGTGGATCTTAAGGTTAAGCCACACTTACCTAGGTTGGTCCGTGATTTGTGATCCGTGATATCATTGATAACTTATCAGTAGTGCACGACGTGGTTGACGTCAAAGTGATCGGACATTGGTACTATAATAATCATGATATAATCGTAAACGATGTTACTAATAACCTTCCCCCCTTCCTGCCTCGATGCCTCGAGGCCAAAAATAACGTATTTTTAATACTCCATGCGTTACATGATCGATCAGAAGAATTTTTTAAACATGAAGCAATGGAATAAGAATCACATACCATTCAAAAACTTTCGGATTGAGACATACAAGGTATAAACGTACCCTTCAAGAAGCCGTCAACTACCTAAGCATTCAGTTCATCAAACTAAATAACCAGTGGCGTGCAGTGGTTCCTCACGGAGGGTAGGCCACGCATACTGAACTACTGACACCAAAAAAAAAAAAAACTCACAACATCACAGCGTCGCTCTACTTAGGATGACCCATAAAGTAGTCACATCTATTGATATATTCAGTCACCCTTCCGGGCCCCCAGCACCCGCCCCTGGTGTTTTTAGTAAGCTTATGAGAAACAACGCCATCTAGCTTAAATATTAGGAATTTCAATGGCATTCAGTCTATACAAGAACGACGCTTAGCTTCGTTAAAAAATTCTAAATTATAAAACAGAGTGCACTGTCAACAAAAAAATAATATTACCTAAAATTACCATGGTATAGTTTAGATTTTTCGTAACGGGCCCATTTAGGAATATTTGAAAAAAAAAAACATTGAAAATAAGCCTGTAAAAATCAAAGTTATAAATACAAGAACTCACCACATTATTCAAGGTTCAAATCACGATTTTCTGACAATGCAACCAGAAGAAAGTTTCTTTTGAAATGACGAGTACGAGATGAATTTTGAGTTAATTCTCGTAATTCGGGTACCTACACCTTTAGACACAACTTGAATCTTACCATTAAACGATTGTGAATACTTACTGTTTTTAACTTTTAACAAACACACATTATCAGCGCAAACTTCACAACAGAACACCATTAAATAAACAAATACAACAAATAATATTTACACTACTGTACGTTTCAAAACGAATTACAACCGTCAGATATTATAAAAAGCAAAACATTCAAGATCGCGATGAAACAAATATGGCTTCTAACTTTCTAAGAAAAAATATAATTGCTACTTTGTCGATAAAAAACACTACCAAATATAATTGCATCACTGCATACCGTTTTAGCCGGATAATACCTACTTTGTGGCTAATCAGTGGCCAGCTACACTTGCAGGAGTTGCGCCCCCAATCTATCTATGATCTATACACGTGTGCCGTTCATACACACGAAAATATGCATCAGAGTGCGTAAATTTATCAATCGAAATTAGGCCGGCGGTGTCGTTGCCTAGAAGAGCCGGGAGCGATTGTCGAACACCTCAGCGCAGGTTTCCAGCGCGGCTCGATGACGGGTGTCTTATTCTTCGATATTGCGAAAGCGTTTGACAAAGTCTGGCACAACGGCTTACTATATAAGCTGTACCAACTCGGTGTGCCTGATCGTCTCATCTTGCGAGACTATTTGTCGGACCGCACATTTCGCTATCGATAGGTAATGCTCTCTCCTCTCCTCATCCCATCAGGGCAGGTGTGCCCCAGGGATCAGTTATCTCCCCTCTTATCTTCACGCTATTCACCAGCGACATCCCTAAACGAGTTAAGACTCACTTAGCCCTTTTTGCCGATGACACGGCCATTTATTACACTGGCGTTAGGCCAGATGCCATCGCCCTCAAAGAGCGGCCAATGCGCTTGGCGCTTGGTTCCGCAAATGGAGAATAGAGGTTAACCCCGACAAGAGTCAAGCTGTACTCTTCCACAAGTTGCGACATCATCGCACCCCCCCATTCCAATCAGCATGTTCGGCAAGCCTATCCCTTGGGAGAAGCAAGCCAAGTACCTCGGAGTCATACTCGATGAACACCTGACCTTCGCGTCGCATATAAGAGCAGCTCGTAACCGAGCGGCCTTTGCTATGGGTAGACTCCACTACTTGTTAACGGATAAGAGCAAGTTGTCACTTAAGTGCAAATTGCGTCTCAATACTGCAGTCATCAGACCGATTATGACATATGCTTGTGTCGTATTCGCCCATGCCCAAACCCCGCCACCTCCATAGGGTGCAGACCTTGCAGAACCGATTCCTCCGTAAGATCACCGGAGCTCCCTTTTATGTCCGCAACGAAAGCCTTCATTTAGATCTCAAATTGCGTACCACCCAGCCATTTATGAAACGTCTTTCAAAACGTTTCTTCGACTCAGCTGTCAAGCACAGTAACCCCCTTATCGCATCGGCCGCCCGATACGAGCCATCGCGTATCAGTAACGTTCGCCGTCCACGGCACGTTCTTTTCACCCCCGATGACCCCACCACCCTCCTCCAGGAAAGCAGTAGGGAAACCAGCACACTCAGGAAATACAAACACAGACCGCCGTCATTCCGACCCCGCCGCCGCGCCGTGGTCCGTCGCGACGTCCCGTTTCAAACCCCCCCCGACCCTTGCATGAGCCAGCCCGCGATGCTGAGCCAGTAGCAATAAAACAGCCCCTAAATCAGATCCAGCCTGTCCCCTTGCTGCCCTCCCCAGCGACGCCCTAAGCCGAGGCTCGTACCCCACAGGGGGTGTCTTTAGCGAGTGGTCGCTTAGTTTATAAGTTCATTTTGCCCCTGTCTGGAGGCCTTAAATTCTAGGCATCCACAGGAATAGACCGGTTAAGCAGTAGCCAGCCTCGGGGCTGAACTGCGAGATGCCATCTCCTAAAAAAAATAAAAAATCGTAGTATTATTATCAGTTACGTCACACGGGCGCGACAAGTTGCTATAAGTATTATAACAGGAGTTTTTTTTTTTTAATATTTTGCATTATTTTATTACATAGTTTTAATAAATGCATTTATTGTGTTGTTGGTAGGAATGGTAGGGTAGGCTAGGCCTAATTGCCTGTATGGACGGCACGCCCCTGTAAATAACTCTACTCAAAAATTATTGCTCGGGGACGTCTTTTTTGGTGTGTAAATCGCGTTTTACAGTAGGACACAATGTAACGTACAAAACATAGTGAGGATGTATTCATTGGCAGGGGTCATACAGGTATTTAAAGTAAATTTATAACATTCCAAACAGGTAATAAAAAAAACTTGTGTAGGGGTTGCAACTCAGACCCCCAATAACTACCTCCGTAACTAGGAAGTGTGATCTAAAACAAAAAAACCATCGCCATGATGGGGAGAACCAGCGTTTCGGCTTTTGCACCCAGAAGGTCCACCTGATAAACTAAGCTTCTATTAGACATCTGCGATACCAGGGGTACAAACGTGCGACGTCACCATACGAGTTACTTTTCGAATGTGATCATAACAATGCATAACAGCAGTATTAGGTCATGGTGGTATTCTCCAGATCAGCTCTTGAACAAAACCTGCTAGTATTTTAAAACACAATTCATAAGAGATGTCAAAGGTCACCCAAAGTTTTGCACAACCAGCGCCAGGGAGCAACAACTAGCAAGATATATTCATAAATCTCCAAGTGCTGAAGTTGAACCACTTACGACAACTTCAAAGACAGCCCGAGTTTACGAAGTTCGCTCTAAAGCAATTTCCTGAATAAATTATAAGTTTAAAATGGCCGTTACAAACATTTACATAAGAATGAGTGAAACACTATTATACTATGTAAAATTGTTTAAAATTTCAAAGTGGATTTGTAGGGAGGGTAAGACAAAGGTGAAGTTACTTTTATCTTTTAGTTGAGACGTAAAAGATAAAGTAAAATATTCATGTTTTTCTATCTGAAGGTTAATCTTTTAAAAGCAGTTTTAAACATTCTAAAAGATTCTTCAGATCGCTTATGGCGCCGGTGTAATTCTTCTCATATAAAAAGAGGAGAATTAATAAACTCTAAATGAACTTAATCTTAATGGTAGTATGTATCGTGGCTAAATAAAAACAGCCACTCTGGTCGATCTTCAGGTTAAGCCGCGCTTGCTTAGGTTGGTCCGTGGATGGGTGACCACCCATTACTTACCGAGTTTCCTCAGTGTCTCGTAATGTACGTTAAACCGTTGGTTCCGGCTGTCAATTGCAGATCTTTGACAGTCGTTACAGGTAGTTAGTGATCCGAATCGAAAAATGGCCTCAATCGGTTGGGGAGAAATTCAGTTGAAAGATTTGACCAATGACTAACTAAAAGCTAATAAATACAACCCTATTTTGATAGCCCTGTATTAAAATCAACTAGAATATTACGAACATTTAGCGAAGTTATAAATAATTGATGAGTAAAAATTGACTATGCAGCATGAAATAAAAAATATACACGATGAAAACAAAAAATGTGCTGTCAGCCAGTTATAAAGTTTGACGGGCAATCGTGTGGAGTATTGAAAAAAATCAAATAAAAAATGTATGAATATAAAATTCAAATAGAGACCGGGTTTTGTTTAGGAATATGTTAACGACCGTCATATTTTATGATGTCAGTACAAAAGTATGGGTTATTTATCATGTTAGGGGTATATTGACGATGTTAGCTAATAAACAAGTAGTATATCATTTACGCAGAAATCTAAAGGGTGTAACAAGACCCTTAACGAAGCCGACAGGCACTTGTTTTCCCCATCATTGCGATCATTTTTTTGTTCTAGACCATACCTGAGAACCTTCTAGTTACGGAGTTATTGGGGATCAAAGTTCCAACTTTTTCAAAAAAAAAAATTAAATACGTGATTTTAATGTAAGATTTTTACTTAAAATACCTCCACGACCCCCGAACTATTCAATGCATCCATCAGCACAATGTTTTGAGTGCGTTACATTGAGTCGTACCGTAAAACGTGACTTTTCAAAAAGTCGTTTCCCAGCAATAATTTTTGCGTAAAGTTACTTAGATACAGGGTGTAACAGGACCCTTCACGAAGCCGTGCAGCAGCACAGTGTTTTGAGTGCGTTACATTGAGATTTACGGTAAAACGTGAATATTGACCACAAAAAAAAAGTCGTTTCCGAGCAATATTTTTTGCGTGAAGTTACTTAGTTTGATGTACAGAATGCTAGGTTGAGGGCTTCGTGAAGGGTCTTGTTACACCCTGTATATAGAGTACTCTTTATATATAGCATCACGCCTATAATTCCAGGGGGCAAAGAAGTACGATAGTGTACTTTAGCAAACTGTGTTTAAATCTCATGTAATAAGGAGCGAGCCTATTGCCATCATCATCCTATTATCTGCCTAGTCTTTTCCCAACTATGTTGCGGTCAGCTGATGCAGTTGAATACCAGTATTTTATATAAAACGACTGCCTATCTGACCTCAACAACCCAGTTAGTACTGGTTAATGTGATACCCCTTGGTAAGACTGGTTGTCAGACTTTCGGGCCACTGACTACCTGTAATGACTATCAAAGATCTAGAAATGACTGCCGGGACCAACGGCTTAACGTGCTTTCCAAGGAACGAAAGAAACTCGGTATGTAATGGATTATCACCCAGCCATGGACCAACCTGGGCAAGCGCGACCTGAAGATCGATCCGAGCGGTTGTTTTTATTTAGCTATGAGCTCCTCTTACCTATCAGAATGATAGCTGATAGAGTACTCTTTATAATCTTCGCCAAAAAATGCAGTTATACCATCACGCCTGTAATTCCCAAGGGTAAAGCAGAGGATACCTTTAATCACTGTTTTAAGCTTTCACAGTTTACAACTAAACTTATACGCTGTCACTTACGGGATATCTTCCGTGATTGTCTCTTATTTTGAGCTCCCGATATTTCGAGACAATCACGGAATATAGGGTGTCTGGTAATTAGTGACCGATACTTAAACACGTGATTGTACGCATGATAACAAACAACTTTCCCAAATAAACATATTTTTTATACACACACTTTTATCACAATAATACAACAGCCGTATGAAATTCGCACGCGCGCGCCTTTTTTCTATCAGCTGTTAGCCGTTTAAAAAAAATATTTTTCTTTGGAAAAGTTGTTTATTATCATGAGTACAATCACGTGTTTAAGAATCGGTCACTAATAAGATGTACCTTAAGTTCGCTCACTTTAGCCAGCTGTTTAAATTCTGTGGGGGTGCTATAGTTTTTCCATTAGAAATTTCTCAGTAGTAGCCCGGAGTTTGGAAGTTGGCGGTATGATACCCCCGTGCCTCGGGAAGCACGTTAAGCCGTTGATCCTGCGCTTGATCTCTCTCCGGTCGTGTCGGATTGCCGTTCCATCGGACTATGAGAGTAAAGGAACAGAGAGTGCTCCTGTGTCAGCGCACACACTTGTGCACTATAATATCTCCCGCACCGATGGCTAATCACCGCTTAGATTGGCCGCCGTGACCAAAAACGGTCAGGAGGACTATTATTAATAATAGGGGGTGAGCCTATTGCGATCAATAGGCCACAAATCCAGACCTGTGTCGTCGGTCTAGTAGTCGCAAGTGCAGTAGTACTGGTGATCCTTGTAGCAGTAGCTTGAGCATGAGGCATCGATTCCCAGTTTGGGCAAAATGTTATTGAGGTTTGCCATCAGTAGTTTTTCATTAAGATTCCGGGGTCTTTCTTACTTTCTTTTTTCTAGAACAAAAGGGCCCTTTTTTGGCCTCCAAAGATTTTAACACAAAGCTTGTAATTTCTGCCACCCAAGTTACAGTCAACTTAATTTTCGTCCCGTTAGCATAAAGCAAACAGGATAGCCATTATTAATCAGTTAGTTTGTAGTTGGCTGTTCCAATACAGTTGCCAACTATATCAGGCGAGTTCCCGGGAATATGACGGCTACATTCTAACTTTGTTCCCAGTAATTCGTTTACACAGAAATTGATTTTGAAAACAAACGTAACTTTCGCTGCAGTTTGTTTTGCGTATTTGGACGTTGACTTCATTAAATAAAGTAAAAGAAAAATGGCGCTGATGAAAAATTGCATTTAGAAGTACATACCGTAGGGATCTTTTCGGTGTGTTAGACTTATTTTGTTGAAGTCTATAAGATTTTTATTAGCTAAATATTAACAAAATAACCCAAAGTAACTAAAGTAACTTAAGTTTCAAAACATCAGCAGTTCCCAAGAAAAGTGCAATACAAGTATCAACATGTATAGAAAAGTTGATTTTTATGTATGACCTTCCAAATCAAATCAAATCGTTTATTGCATTGCGTATATCCATAATGTACACTTACAGGTGGTAAATAAAAAATTGAAGGTGGAAACAATTATGGACCCTGTCGGGCACAGCAAGTTTTTAAATAAGTAGAGAGAGGAAGAACGCTTTATTGCTTTCCTTTGTTGTCAAGTTTGAGTTATTTTATATTCTATTATGTATTTTAGATTCCCATTTATTTACTTATTCTAATAATATTTTGTATGCAAGTATATCTATTAAATTCTAATTTATTTAATTATATTCCATCATGTATAAAAAGAATATGTGAAATCCACTTTATACATCATACGTGAAAGTCTAAATTTCAATTCAAAATTAACACACAAGATCTATCCGTTGAATTTCATCAGCGCGAATCTCTGGAGCATAAATATCTGTGACGTCATCTCCGCCCATCTTTAGAGCGCGCCCGTCCACACGAAAACTCACTACGTTGCATATTCTACACGCCGATGTTGAGGGGACGTATTGTGGATACTTCTCGAAATAGGTGGGCTCGATATGTTAGTGAAGGATATTGAACATTACGAAGCACAACATAAAGGAGATAGTGATAACTGGGTTGAAAAACCAGCCAAGTGCAAATTGTTCTCGCACACAAAGTAGCACCAAACAAATAACAACATTTTTAAAGCTCATTCATAGATCAATTTACACTCAACAGCAAAACTATTTTTTTTTAAACTAGGTGTAAAGTAGGTATTTAACTTCAGAAATGTAGTCAGTAGATACTTACTACAGTCTTGACTTATCGATCGGCTTTATTGCTTATCGATTGTAATTTCGTCTAGACAGGTTTAAAATATAATACCTTAGAAATAAATCTATCGGTTTTAATGAGTACCTTTACACATTGTCGATGATGAGGCTGCCCATCGCTTCGTCTATTTATTAATATTTTTCCTTTTTCTGTGGTTAGTGCCTAATCTGACGTCGAAGTGTGTAAGCCGCCTCAGGCATCTGACTTGCGGGAGACGCACCGGGCGTCGGGGCCTACATAGTGGCCCCCGGCCACCGTAGGCGCGGGCCTGTGGACGGTGAGCTATGGGCTAGCTCGCCGTCCGTCCGTCTTATGACGACAGGCCGTGTCGACGGCGCGTTCGTGTTCCACGCGCGCCTCAAAGAGAGTCAGCAAACAGGAAGGGGTCCAAAAGGACCGATGCCTGCCAGGGTTGAAAGACATACCGCGGTCCTGGAACACAAAGAGCAAAGGAAGGAACATGGTTGGGTTTTAGTCAGTAAAAGTCTGACACTCCCTCCTGCTCAGCCCAGAGCGGGAGGGGTTATTTGATGATTTCCCATAGGTAAAAAAAAAAGGCATCTGACTTGGCTTTATATGCCGCCGAGAAATATCTCTCTGGCATGCTGGTTTGGTTTTTTCACGATGTTTTCCTTCACCGGAGCAAGTGATAATTATACAAAGCAACAAGAATCGGAAAAATTTGAGGTGCGTGTCATGTATTCGAACTTGGGACCTATGACTAGGCAGTCCGACGGTCAAACCACTAGGCTATCACTGCTATTTCTGGTATAGCCTCATCTAGTAATAATAACACAGACATCAACCATATCAAATAGTACCTAATAACTAGACTATGAGTCACGAAGTCAATTAGTTTATTGTATCAAGGTTATGTTAGGAACTTCCCAAAATACAAGTGAATCATTTTCAATTAACCATTCTATTGCTGAACTCATAACGCTCCCAAATATTTGTGACTCATTGTGTGATGAGTATGACTCACGGTTGGGAAATTATGGACCTTTTTTATGACGAATACCCTGAGGGGTGCTACACATGATCGTAAATATAGCATAACTTCACGCATTTAATCTCCGAAAGGTAAATCAGAGATGTACTTAATAGTACACCCATTTTACGCTAGTCATGTTTAAGTCCCATGTAATAGGGGGCGAGCCTATTGCCATCAACCGGGCACAAATCCAGGCTCCGTAGCTGCTACTGAGATATTCCTGATTGAGAAACCCAATAACACTTTTTCCGACCTAGAAATTGAACCCAGGACTTCATGCCAACGAGGCAGATACGATACTTAGATATATTTCGGGAAAAAACTGCTCAACTTAGCTCAATTTGTGCCGAGTCGAGCGAAACACGATTTGACGATGACCGTAGATACCGAGCGGGGTTTGCCGAACGGTAGGAACCCAATAAATTCGAATATTTGTGTAGGAATTACCTAATTGCTTCGGGTTGGTTTTGTTGTTCAACTAACACTTCCAAATCGAATGTGAATAAGTGTAAAACCTTACATATATATTTTTCCATTTGTGACCTTCCACCATTGCTTTTTAAGATCACTTTTGCAGTACCAGTTCCAAATTCTCCATTCCAATTCGTATACTTTCAAATTGTCGCATAACTCCATAATACGGTACCAAGAACGTGTTATCATTTTTACAACTTTTATGTATGTGCGCTGAAGCGATCAAATCTGTGAAGAATATGCCGTGCGAAGGTTACCTAACGCGTCAATGGGTAGATTTTTTATAGAAAAACCTTATCTTCACTTGAATTGTTAAACATAATGACCACTTTCAACGGTGCTCTCAGTGGAATCATAATTTTATTTGTTCAGTAATGCAGTCCTATTGTTGATAGGATTTTCTTTTGATTTTGTGAGAATGAAAAGTTGACGTTATTGCTGCATAATAAAGACGTATTTTAAGATACAGAGACAATGTAAAAGAAATCTTTTTTTTCGTATGTAAGTGCTTAGTCTGCGTCCTTCGCGTTTATTTTAATATTCGGTAAATTCTAATCGCTTGGACAATGGACTTGAGCCTGAGCAACACGCGTCATGCAACAGCGACTGCTTTGAAAACAAATGAAAGAACTAAACAAAAGACTTAATTCTTAAAATAAGTAAATACTTAGGTAGGTACTTACCTTAAGAATTCCCCAAAAACCACATAATACTTTCAATAAACACCTAATTCAGTAAATAACCAACAAACAAGCTACGAAGCTGTATCATAATATGAAATTCGAGCCAGTTAGCGGTACCATAAAAGGTCCGGCGACGCCATGAATTTGTTACCAACGCACTGGGCAGGCTATAGCGTGAAACATTAACGTGGGCACGCACTGGGTGGGAAAGACGTTGCGGTTCTTTAGAGGGAACAGTGGTCACAGCCGAAATTCCAATAGCTTAGCTAGTCGGCTATTTGTGGTTGAATAGCCAGCTAGCTAGCCAGCTATTTTGGCTACTTGGCTATTGAACAATAACGACTAGCGCTCGCTAGCGGCGTAGCTAGGTAGGTAGGACTTGAATGAATAACGATCAACTGCCCAGCGATTCGAGTTCGATCCTCGCCGCGGCAACAAGTCTAGGTGTAAGTTAGCAAATGTCATGATTTCGTTTTTCATTTACTTTTTATTTTATTTTATAATCTTTTGAAAATAAATGATTTCCCCTATTATTAAAAGAAAACGAAAATCTACAATAGCGTCATCTCTTTAAACCTATCGTATTTCGTAAATTCGTACACTAAACGAACGAAATTACTAATCACTTTTGTGAGAAAGAGATGTGCGATGCGAATGAAGTTCGAGCGCGCACACAGCTAGTCAGCTATCGGCTACTCCGGCTAGCCGGCTACCGAATACCGGGACGGCTGCAAAACGTAATAGTTATATTATACTCTGTGGCGACTGTCGACTGTGCCGTATTCTAGCCAGCCAGTAGCTAATAGCTAGTTATCGTGTTGACGGATTTTTGTTAATAGCCGCTATTTAGCTAGTTATTGGAATACCTACCCATTTCTAGTGGTCTCACTGTTCACAAAACTACCCCTCCAAATTTGGAAGCATTGGATTAGTTGGAAATAATGTGTGTGTTTTGTTTTGTCCGCTTATAGGACACATCACACATATCAAATCGGAAAGGGTTCGGCACCGTATTAACTCGAGCCGTTCAGTATTCTTTGTATGAAACTGCGTACTGCAACGCACACTAATCAGAATCGTAGCGTAATCGCCTCGCCTTGGAACAAGCTCACGAACCGCGGTGCGTTGCGTGGTCATCTCGCTTACGGCTCGTCGTCCCCGCGCTTACGTCACTTTGTTTGTGAGTATTCTAGGCAAATATACATTTAAAACGTTCCCATGCGTTAATTTCCGTACATAACGGAAGCGAAGCAAAAGCGAGCAAAACCTAGTGTTTTATTTATATAAGGTGTATCTATTCATACACGAAATCTTTTAAGGGGTCATTGTACTCATCATTATGAACAACTTTCACTATGGGACTTAGTTTACATTTCAGTACATTTTGCGATCATATTGATTTTGTTGATTACCGAACAATCTCTTTTATGTCCCAACAAAATCGCGCGTCTAACCCGCCACGTTTACCTCCCCTAGAGCGAGCCCCAAGCCCGCGGCATCCACTACTCAAGTCCATAATTCAGGCACACAAGCGCATGACTTCAGGATTACTCTCCAGCACTCTGGAGTTCTGGACTGGCCGACTCGACGTAAATGTTTGAGCAACAGGTCCCAGCTTGTTAACTATTAGTTGTTGCTGTAACATCAACAACGAGTTGTGTTTAGTTTTTATGTATGTAGTGGTTTGCATGGCAAACAACGAATATGCCAGTTTGACAGTCGTAACTGGTAGTCAGTGGCCCGAAAGTCTGGCAACCAATCTTACCATCGGGGTTTTATTTAACTGGGTTGTGGAGGTCAAATAGGCAGTTTCTCCATATAAAATAATGGTATTTCGCTGCATCCAATGGATGCCAAACTTGAGTTCGGCTTCAAGATGAACAAGCTCTTTATTTAACACAAATACAAACAACATAATTATGTAACAAACACGCTTCAGAATATCGTTTGAACGAATTTACCAAGTAGTCTATGATAATGAAACTCGTATGGAGTGCCGCACGATGGTGGAATGCCTTTCAGCGTGGGCTAGTAGGGCGGTAGGAATTCCTGGTGAATGTGGAGAATAGTTGGAGAACTAAGAGGCTGGATCTTGACGTAAAGTGTGTATTATTTTGTATAAATTACTAGCTTTAATCCGCGGCTTCGCTACCGTTATAGTTGGAAATTATCCCACGGGAACGTTTTATACGTGTTTTTAAAACAGCTACATTACCCGATAGCTTCCCAATAGTGAAATTATTATGAAACCAGTAATTAATGGCTGGTCAGCAATGAAAATAATTTGGAAACAATCTTACGCTAAATCAAATTGATGTTAAAATGTTCAATTAAAATGTAATCATAAGTCGATTTCATGGCCACACGTACAGACGTCCCTATGCTTTCGGTAGTCACAATTTCTATTTTCGTATGATTCTATAAAGTAAGTAACATGACAGATTTTAACTTTGCAACTTCGGGTGACTTTATGATGTAATACTAAAAATACATTTTGATTATATATTTCTTCTGAATTAATGGTCTTGATATGGTAATGGGATGATGGGAATTGGACAAAACTGTCATACTCAGTATATTGAAAATAACAATAGCGGTTTAAATTCTTCATGCTTTTGTGTTTCCAATTATTCCTTTTCTAAGTATCTAGAAGCTACCGTGAGAAATAAACTACAAGCTCATTAAACTGTTGGATAAAAAACCCTTACATGAAAATGTATTTCAGTAATTGTATATGTTAATGGAAAAGTATGTAATCCGTCATTGTATACAATTCCTAGGAAATGTGTACAATTCATAAAATGGATAGGAAATCTATGAAATATTTTGTGTAACTTGCACTTTTCCTAGGAAATCTATACATTTACTAAACAGCGATCGGAAATGTATTACTCGTACATTCTTGATGTTCTTAAGGGGGGAAAATATAATGACCACCAAAAATAACTTTGTGACCACTAACATCTATCACCTAAAATAGTAAAAAGGGCACCAAATTTTAATGAGGTTGTTGATGACAAACTAGTTTTGCCTAGGCCGACTTGGGGCACCTCGACACGGATAGATTAGGTTAGCCATACCCTTCTTGGTTATTTTTTTATAAACCATTCAGAAGTAGTCGACCGGGTCTCCCTCGACTCGGACTCGTTTTAATATATTTCCTAGTATCATCTCGGAATTGCATACAATTCCTAGGAAATATATACATTTCACAGGAAATCTGTGTCTTAAAGAATCGTTGAAACATTATTTTACACATTTCTTAAGTAGGCTCGGAATTGTATATTCCTAGGAATGTTGTACAAATCCTAGGTTTCATACATTTCCGGTAACCGAAACACAAATCTTGCCACGAGACACGCACTTGTCATATCTTGTCAGACATTATGAAGAAAACCAATGACAGAAATTGCTTTGAGCATCACCACGACGGACGCGAAGGAATCGAGTTACATACGTGCGTGGTGGTCGACGCAAGTCATGAACGGAGATTATAGCTAAGCACTATAAACCTAGATCGGACAGGTCGCTACCAAACATCTGAATTGAACTATCATTACTTGCAACTGAATATATTTCAGTTATTGTTTACATAAGTAGTAATTATACCATTTTATGAGGAATAATACTACTGCGCCTAAATGTAGGAAGGTACACTTAATGTAATACATTTATTTTTTTGTAAATTATTCTTATTCTTAATATAGGCTGTAATAAACCTAAACCCTAAACGAAACCGTCAACCAAACATTATACAACGTGTAACAGAAAGGGTATAATCATATGGAATACTGCGGTAGGGACCATCAAACTGAACAACTTTCTCTATGGGACCACCATCGAAATCGTAAAAAAATAATCAGCTGTTCCATAGAAAATTTCAATACCTACTCGACCCAAATGTATGGGACAGCTGATTATTTTTTTACGATTTCGATGGTGGTCCCATAGAGAAAGTTGTTCAGTTTGATGGTCCGTACCACAGTATTCCATATGATTATACCCTTTCTGTTACACGTTGTATAGGGTGACTGGTAATTAGTGACCGATACGTATACACGTGATTGTACTCATGATAACAAACAACTTTCCCAAAGAAACATTTTTTTGTATACCTATTAATTTTTATCACAATAACACAACAGCCATATGAAATTCGCGTGCGCGCACCTGTGACCTATTAGCTGTTAGTCGCGTGACGCCGTTTGTCTCACTTACTATCGTACCGTGCAACAGTGGGTAGGCAGAGCACCCATGCGGCGAATTTCATACGGCTGTTGTGTTATTGTGATTATAAAAAAAATGTTTATTTGAGAAAGTTATTTGCTATCATGAGTACAATTAGATTCAAAAATAGAAGGAGACTACTGTGGAAACGAGCTGACGAACCAGTCAGACGAGACTAGACTAGACCAGAGCAGAGAGCGTTTCTTGAATGTGAGACTGAAGGAATTCCTCAAATTGGAGACAAGAGCAATTCTTAAGGTGATCCATCTAAAGATACACCTGGGACTACTTCTCCCAATCTTATTATTAAAAACTGTCTTTGTGCCATCCCTGCTGTTAATCTCGCGGAGCTGCCCTGGGTCTAAAAGCTGGTGATCCAACTCCAAGATCTACCAGGACCTCTACTCCTGTTCTTCAAAACGCCGCTTTCCTGTGGAGCAGACCTGATAGAACTGCGTGCATCGTACTAAATCTCCACCTCAACGTTTGATCGTGCTTCATTAACAGTGCTACTAATCGTGTGAATATACTCAAAAACTACTTCCAGAGTGCGGGTTTGATAGGTCTTTTTTATAATGACTAGTTTTTTTTTATTCGCTTGTAAAACCATCCATTTATCTCTATTAAATTTTTAAATGTACAAGTCTACTTTTATCCTTTAATTTTTAATAGGATCAAGTAGATTTGTTACAATGTGTATAAAAAAAATGTTTTTTTGGGAAAATTATTATCTTGAGTACAATTACGTGTTTAAGTATCGGTCACTAATTAACAGTCACTCTATAAACATCAAACTAAGTAACTTTACGCAAAAATTATTGCTGGGAAACGACTTTTTTTTTCGGGTGAAGAATCACGTTTTACGGTAGGACTCAATGTAATGCACTCAAAAGATTGTGCTGATGGAGGGATTGAATAGAACGGGGCTCGTGGAGGTGTTGACAGTAAAAAATTTACGTTAAAAACATGTATAAAAAAAAAAAACTTGTGAAAAAGTTGGAACTGTGACCCCTAATATCTCCGTAAGTAGAAGGTTCCCAGGAGGTACGGTCTAGAATAAAAAAAATATTACAATGACAGGAAGAATGAGGCCTTTCAGCTTCGTTAAGGTATTTGTTACACCTTTTATAAGTTTTTATACTGACATGGTCACTAACACTATCATTTCCACAGAAAACCACCAGCAATAACTTCAGTTTATCCGTGATCATGGTGCTTGCCACAGCGCCGAAATATAACTCAAAACAAATAATAGATAAACATGGTAAAAATGCCGTTTTTAATGTTAATGATAAGCACAAACACTCATGCTATATCTGAATTAACTATCAGTAGGTCATTCATGTTACTCAAAGCGCAAAAGCCATTCTTCAACAAAGCCGTAACTGCACCACCATTAAAAACCTTAAACAAAGACTCCAGTTCTTATTCAAACAAACCAATAAAAACTTAATCCAGGTAGCGTTGGATAGTCATGAAATAGCGAATACAAAAGTGAGGCTTTGCCCAAACCGGAGGCCTGGAGGCCGCCGACATAACAAACCGGCCATCTACCGGATACGGTCGACCGCGGGATCACTTTCAGCCGGAAACAGCGGCCATTGCCGCGTGGATCTATTTCCTGCAGTTTCAACGACAAACTTCATTCACTATATTGAATAAGGAATAGTAATGTTGCGGTTTTTATCCGGTTTATCTAAATTCTACCTTATTGTCTGTAGGCTAAGATAAAATTTTGAATGTAACTTTACATTTGAATGATGAAAACTCTATTAGAGTTGGTCTCGGTTTTGAGATAAGAAAAATCAGTCAGTACTTTGTGTTTTGGTAGCATCAGATGATGTTGTATTGAAACAGAGAGAAACATAGGAATGTATTTTTTGAAACTTTAAAGTTGCCAGGAAAATCGACTGACTAGATAATACAAGGATACATGATTTTTGAATAAAAACCGCAAACTGGCACTTGGCTGTGCGAGTCGGACTCGCACACGAAGGGTCCCGTACCATTATAAAAAAAAACTCCTTTGTTGTATGGGAGCCCCTCATAAATATTTATTTTATTCTGTTTTTAGTATTTGTTTTATAGCAGCAACAGAATTACTTACATCATCTGTGAAAAATTCAACTGTTTAGCTATCACGGTTCATGAGATACAGCCTAGTAACATACAGCCAGGCAGACAGACGGACAATGGACTCTTAGTAATAGGGTTTCGTTTTTACCCGTTTTTTTTTCTTTTTTTTTTCGGATGAGAAATTATCAAATAACTCCTCCCGCTCTGGGCTGAGCAGGAGGGCAGTGGCGTGCAGTAGTTCGTCTGGTAAGGTAGGCCACACATACTGAATTACTGACACCCAAAACAAAAAACTCGGCAACATCACAGCGTCGCTCTACTTAGGATGACCCTCAAAGTAGTCACATCTATTGATATATTCAGTCACCCTTCCGGGCCCCCCGCACCCGCCCCTGGTATTTTTAGTACTTAAGCTTATGAGAAACAACGCCATCTAGCTTAAATATCAGGAATTTCAATGGCATTCAGTCAATACAAAAACGAAGGTAGAAGCTTCTTTCTTTAAAAAAATCTTAAAAATAAAACAGAGTGCGCTGTCAACAAAAAAATAAAATTACCTAAAATTACCATGGTATAGTGTAGATTTTTGGAATATTAGAAAAAAAAACATTGAAAACAAGCCTGTAAAAACCAAAGTTATAAATACAAGAACTCACCACATTATTCAAAGTGCAAATCACGATTTTCTGACAATGCAAACAGAAGCAAGATTCATTTGAAATGACGAGTACGAGATGAATTTTAGGTTAATTCTCGTAATTCGGGTACCTACACCTTTAGACACAACTTGAATCTTATCATTAAACGATTGTGAATACTTACTGTTTTTAACTTATAACAAACACACATTATCAGCGCAAACTTCACAACAGAACACCATTTTACGTAAATAAACAAATACAACAAATAATATTTACACTACTGTACGTTTCAAAGCGAATTACAACCGTCAGATATTATAAAAAGCAAAACATTCAAGATCGCGAAATAAATTTTGCTTGTCACATGAAACAAATATGGCTTACAACTTTCTAAGAAAAATATAATTGCTACTTTGTCGATAAAAAACACTACCAAATATAATTGCATCACTGCATACCGTTTTAGCCGGATAATACTTTGTGGCCAATCAGTGGCCAGCTACAGTCGCAGGAGTTGAGCCCACAATCTATCAATGATCTATACATGTGTGCCGTTCATACACACGAAAATGTGCATCACTGTGCGTAAATTTATCAATGGAAATTAGGCCGGCGGCGTCGTTGCCTAGAAGAGCCGGGAGCGAGCGTCGTAGTATTATTATCAGTTACGTCACACGGGCGCGACAAGTTGCTATAAGTATTTTAACAGGAGTTTTAATTATTTTTTTAAATATTTTGCATTATTTTATTACATAGTTATAATAAATACATTTGTTGCGTTGTTGGTAGGAATGGTAGTGTAGGCTAGGCCTAATTGCCTCTATGGACGGCACGCCCCTGCAGGAGGGAGTGTCAGACATTTACTGACTAAAACCCATCCATGTTCCTTCATCACCCTTTGTGTTCCGGGACCACGCTATCTCTTTCGAACAGTCCGGCAGCCCTTTACCCCTTGGGTACGGAAACTAGCAAGGCTGGCTCAAGGTTTTTTCCATGAAGAATTTCTCAGTAGACAGCCACGGAGCCTGAATTTGTGCCCAGCAAATGGCAATAGGCTCGCCCCATATTACACGGGACTTAAACTTATCTGGCTAAATGTGAGTGTACTGTTAAGATCACCTCTACCTAATCCGTCGGGGTAACAAACAACTTTCCCAAAGAAACATTTTTTATACTCTTTCACTATGACATTAACACAACAGCCGTATGAAATTCGCGCGCCGCGCGGGTGTTCTTCCTAGCCACTGTTGCACGGTACGATAGTAATGAGACAGAACGGCGTCATGCGGCTAACAGTAGATAGGTCACAGGAGCGCGTGCGCGAATTTCATACGGCTGTTGTTTATTGTGATAGTGAATGTTGTAGTATATGCTACACTTACACTTTATACTGTACTTACAATTGTCATACCATTTACCATTTATCATCATTTTTTACTGGTTTGTTTGTTTATACTCAGCGAATTGATCTAAATACGATTCGCTTTCATAGTATTTGCTAAAATAAAATATTAATTTTCATAATTTTCAATGTTGTGACATGTACGTCACATTTGCCAAACTTTCAGTTACGTTTTCTTTCTGTCATAGAGTTTCTTACTAGCTTAGTCTATGATGAATTCTTTTTGGCAGGGGCGTGCCGTCCATAGAGGCAATTAGGCCTAGCCTACCCTACCATTCCTACCAACAACGCAACAAATGCATTTATTATAACTATATTAATCAAAAATAAAAAAATAAAACGCCTGCTATAATACTTAAAGCAACTTGTCGCGGCCGTGTGACGTAACTGGTAATAATATTACGACGCTCGCTCCCGGCCGTCTAGGCAAGTCCCCAGCCGGCCTAATTTCCATTGATAAATTTAAGCACACTGATAAGTATTTTCGTGTATATACACGGAAATACGAACGGCACACATAGTAAATAGGGGCGTAAACTCCTGCGAGTGTAGCTGGCTAGCTGGCCACTGATTGGCTGCCCCACAAAGTATTATCCGGCTAAAACGGTATGCGGTGATGCAATTATATTTGGTAGTGTTTTTTTCATTGACAAAATAACAATTGTATTTTTCTTAGAAGCCATATTTGTTTCATGTGACAAGCAAAATTTATTTCGTGATCTTGAATGTTTTGATTATTATAATATCTGACGGTTGTAATTCGTTTTGAAACGTACAGTAGTGTAAATATTATTTGTTGTATTTGTTTATTTGCTTAAAAATGGTGTTCTGTTGTGAAGTTTGCGCTGATAATGTGTTTGTCAGAAGTTAAAAACAATAAGTATTCACGATTGTTTGATGTTAAGATTCAAGTTGTGTCTAAAGGAAAATGTGTAGATACCCGAATGACGAGAATTAACCCAAAATTCATCTCGTACTCGGTATTTCAAATGAATTTTTCTTCTGTTTGCATTGTCAGAAAATCGTGATTTGAACCTTGATTAATGTGGTGAGTTCTTGTATTTATAACTTTGGTTTTTACAGGCTTATTTTCAATGTTTTTTTTCAATTATTCCGGTCAGACGCTCAAAATGGGGTACGGAACGAAAACTAAACTATTTTTTTTTGTTTACAGCGCCCTCTGTTTTACTTTTTAGGTTTTTTTGTAACGAAGCGACATCCTTCGTTCTTGTATTGACAGAATACCATTGAAATTCCTTATATTTAAGCTAGATGGCGTTGTTTCTCATACGCTTACCTAAAAAGACGATGAAGAAGACTAGAAGACAGATGCGGGGGCCTGGGAGGGTTAGTGAATATATCAATAGATGTGACTACTTTGAGGGTCATCCTAAGTAGAGCGACGCTGTGATGTTGCGAGTTTTTTTTTTTGCTTGGCCTGCCCGCCTTCGGGAAGCACTGCACGCCACTGCTTTTTGGTTTATCTAATTTAAATTATGTTTATCAATGTTTAGCTGTAATATTGTATTTTAGAGATAATAATGATTGTTTACTAATAACTTAATTTTAAATTATATTTATAAATTCTTTACGCACTCATGGTTTTATGAAGTAACTCTGTTATGTCCTGGCCGACTACACTTGTCAGATGAGATGATTATATGGCCGCAAGAAGAAAATCTGAGATTCAAAAATGGAAGGAGACTACTGTGGAAACGAGCTGACGAACCAGTCAGACGAGACTAGACTGGACCAGAGCAGAGAGCGTTTCTTGAATGTGAGACTGAAGGAATTCCTCAAATTGGAGACAAGAGCAATTCTTAAGGTGATCCATCTAAAGATACACCTGGGACTACTTCTCCCAATCTTATTATTAAAAACTGTCTTTGTGCCATCCCTGCTGTTAATCTCGCGGAGCTGCCCTGGGTCTAAAAGCTGGTGATCCAACTCCAAGATCTACCAGGACCTCTACTCCTGTTCTTCAAAACGCCGCTTTCCTGTGGAGCAGACCTGATAGAACTGCGTGCATCGTACTAAATCTCCACCTCAACGTTTGATCGTGCTTCATTAACAGTGCTACTAATCGTGTGAATATACTCAAAAACTACTTCCAGAGTGCGGGTTTGATAGGTCTTTTTTATAATGACTAGTTTTTTTTTATTCGCTTGTAAAACCATCCATTTATCTCTATTAAATTTTTAAATGTACAAGTCTACTTTTATCCTTTAATTTTTAATAGGATCAAGTAGATTTGTTACAATGCGTATAAAAAAAATGTTTTTTTGGGAAAATTATTATCTTGAGTACAATCACGTGTTTAAGTATCAGTTACTAATTACCAGTCATCCTATATAATCTGCCTACAAACTTTAGGGAACTCTTAATTAAATCAAATTCATGCAATACAGACGTTTAAGCTAAATTCGCCATCAAAATGCAAATCCTAATGCCGGATATAACGTTGTTAGTAGTTACCTATAACGATGCTATATAGCAGTTATGTTACGGTTATGTAGCAGTGTTATAATTGCGTTTGTATGAGCCAGTATCCGGACTGACGGACGCCGGACGGCTCGAAAATCTGATGACTAGGGATGTTCTGTGCATCGGAATATCGAAGTAGTATCGATAGTTTTGAGTTTGCAATTAAAAATTGAATAAATGTTGTTGGGAGTATGAAATGAATAGTAAGTATCAAAGTAACATTTAAGAAATATAATGGTATAATAAGTTATACTGGTCAATTGAGTTTGAAAAAGACCACTTTGTATTTTATTATTTTGTTTACACTTATTGTTGGAGGTCTTGAGGCGTATAAATTATTGCGACTTCTTGAAAAATTGAAATTTTCTTTTTTTTTAGTAGCTTTACAAAATTCGAGGTGCGTTGGCTGCGGGAACAATAACGTATATAGTTTTTTTAAAAGAAAGAAAAAATGGCGACGATGTCGACGGAATTGTGGGCCTCTCATTGGCTGCCGACAGATATCACATCATTTTTAACCAATGAGAAGCCTTGAACATGGTGTGATGAGATGATGGTCCCCCACCGTTAGGGTTGCTAGATGGAGCGTAGGGTTGCTGGCGTAAACACTTATGTTTACAAAGTCGGACGGCGCCGCCGACGCCGGGCCAGAAAGAGGTGGTAAGAGGATCTGGACGCGTATCGCGAGGGCTGGTTCGAGGAGGCACGGGAAAAAGCTAATGGAACGAATTTGGGGAGGCCTTTGCCCAGCAGTGGGACAGTAGTGACTAAAAAACACGTATATTTAAGGAGGAGGATTTTATATATGAATAAATATGAAGTGGAGGCAGTATTTCGCGAGGCTCTCACCATAAAGAACGATCAAGCTTAGCCGATGTATTAGCCATCCATGCCCAATGCTTATACATGTAAATGAAGCTCTCTTATTCTTCATTTAATTTGAATTTCCCGCGCATTAACTTGAACTGAACTAACTAACTAACTAACATTATCCGTGTTGACGGCAGGCTTGCACTATGTTCGTTCTATGATTGGAGAAACTCTCATTGGATTCGTGGAAAAATATGTGTACACGTTTTTATGGAGATATTTATCAAATTATAGAAAGAAGCAATAGCTTATAATAATATTGTTTCTCCTTACAGGTTAGTAATTAGTAACAGTGATTTGTACTTTTATGTAGAAATAAGTTGTGATTATAAAAGTATGTACACACTTCCACAGCTACACATTTCCAGTATAAGCTGACCTCGCATTGTACGGAAATCCGATACAATGCGAGATCACCATAAACTGAAAATATATAGCTTGATGTGTAGCCGTGTGTACGTTATACACTTTGTAAAATGTTTTCGTTAAAATAAACCACTCCTTACAGAGCAATAACATAAGCAGTTGTTTCAATAAACAACATATTACATACAATCCATTCATGAACCTGGGAAATCACAGTAGCCCATACATTTCAAACACTGCCATGCTACACAGATGCAAAAATAGTTATGGATCCATAATTTCCCTATAACACCCTACCACTACTAAAATCTTCCTCTATCATCCCCATTTCAACCCTTTCTCGCTACTTTTCTATATCTTTACCACCCTTACTGGATATATCAGTTGCTTATTGAGTCGCGTAAGTTGGAAAAGCCAATTTACAAAACGGGGCTGTTTAATGATCCTTGTAAGCTTTTCAATTTCCGCTTGAATATGACCTACCATTTTGCCTTGATATATATCTCACTGAGAAGTTGATTCGTGGTGCCATGTTTCTTGCAAAGCATGGGGGTTAGAATGGGAGACGAATTCATTTTACTAGCCACCGATATTATGGCTATTACAATTCTATAGTGTCCCATTCTTATCGAATGATTTTCTGGATACTGATTCAACAGCTGCCTAGCCTTCCCTCAAATATGTTGTGGTCGGCTTCCAGTCTAACCAGTTGCAGCTGAATACCGGTATTTTAAATGGATCGACTCATAATCTGACCTCCACAACCCAAGACTTTTTCTTAAAATCATTTAATGGATTCAGTGAACTTAGAGGGTTGTATTGATCCTGCATGAATGGCGCGTGGAGGCACTACGCCGGGGGGTAACTCCGCTGCCGCGGCAAATCGTCGCTCAGCAGACATACCTCCGGCGCGATCTCATGGCGACATGGAGAGAACGACTGTCGCAACTCCGTGCAGGGCACGCCACAATAGTGGCGATAAGTCCCCTCTTTGAGGAGTGGTTAGAGAGGCGCCACGGCGCCCTCACCTTCCGCCTGACGCAGGTCCTCACCGGACACGGTTGTTTCGGGAGGTTCCTGCATCGAATCGGGCGGGAGGAAACGCCCGGGTGCTACCATTGTAAGGATCGACCGGAGGACACGGTGAAGCACACGGTGGAGATCTGCCCCGCGTGGGCAAAGCACCGCTGTGTCCTCGTAGCGGCGATCGGCGGCGGCGACTTCTCGCGTCCGGCCTTGGTTCAATCCATGGTCCGGAGCGAGACGGAATGGGACGCCGGCACCTCCTTCTGCGAAGCAGCTAGCCAATGAGGCGGCGGAACGTGAGAGGGCCACGTGGTGGCCCCTGGCCACCATAGGCGCGGGCCTGTGGACGGCGAGCTATGGGCTAGCTCGCCGTCCGTCCGTCTGTTCCACGCGCGCCTCAAAGAGATGTCAGCAAACCGGAAGGGGTCCGAAAGGACCGATGCCTGCCAAGGTTGCGGGACTGTTCGAAAGAGATACCGCGGACCTGGAACACAAAGAGCAAAAGAAGGAACATGGATGGGTTTTAGTCAGTAAAAGTCTGACACTCCCTCCTGCTCAGCCCAGAGCGGGAGGAGTTTTTTGATGATTTTCCATCCGAAAAAAAAAGAAAAGCTGTGTTGGATGCTAATCCGCGATTTACTCGCTAAGCTAGCTGTTGGTCAACTAACGTGTGGTATTAGAAATTATTATAAAATTAATTACGGAAAGTAGGTCGCGGAGCAGCAAAATACTTGCCTGGACGTGAACCATACATTATGTTTAATACTCTGCTGCTGCTGGACATAGGCCTCCCCCAAGTGTCGCAACATTGACCAGTCCCGTGCGACTGGCATCCAGCGGATCCCCGCAACCGTCACCAGGTCATCGGTCCAGCTAGTGGGAGGCCTTCCAACGCAACGTCTGCCGCAATCATCTTTTATTCATCAATTATTATGCCTTTCAGATTATTATGGGAACGATCTGCGTCTCGCGTGAGGCCTGCATTGCCCCTAAGCTTAAGGGGAAGATTTATAAAACAAAGGTTAGACCTGCTGTCTTGTATGGATCAGAATGTTGGGTCACAAAAGGAATGAATGTGGCTGAGATGAGAATGCTAAGGGGGATGTGTGGTGTTACGCGAATGGATGAAATAAGAAATGAGTACATAAGAGGAAGTCTGAAAGTGGCGCCGGTGACTGAAAAGTTGTGTGGTTTGAGTGATGCGGAGGAACTAGGAAAATGTCGTGTGGAAAGTTTTAAGTATGAATGTGGATGGGTATAAGAGTAGGGGAAGACCAAAGAAACGATGGATGGGCTATGTAAAGGATGATACTGCAAGAAAGGAGGTGTCTGATGAGATGGCGAGTAATAGAGAAGTATGGAAGAAGAAGACATGCTGCGCCGACCCCAAATTAATTGGGATTATGATATTTTGCCTTACATGATCATCTTCGCTGGAAATCTGACACTGCAAGCATCGCCACGTATTAAATTTCATAAGAAGTCTGTATGTAGTACCTATGTTAAGTGAAATGCAATTAAGAATGATCAAAAAAAGTAATTTATTCGATAAAATCTCTGTGTGACCACAAACTGGTACCACGAATACCAGCCAACCGTTCCTTGATTAATTCAAAGCTAAAATTGTTTCCTTGTTTTCCAACAATAATTCGTTTTCACTAATTTATATTGTGTCCTTAATTCCTTAAAGTTTTGTTCAGGAGACGCTTTACTTGTCCAGTGTTTTATTAGTCGGCAAGGTAAAACTTGGCCAGAGATCCTAATGAAAATTTATACAGTTTTAATTAATACGCAGTTATAAATATTTATGAATGTTTATTAATATTTATAGGTGTAAAGTTTGAGATTTTGATTGGGTTTAGACTGAGCTGGATTTGGATTAGCATTGATGTGTTTCGGAAACCATTTTAGCAAATATTTTAATTAGATTTTGTATTGCTATTATACCTACAACTAAGGGGTATCACATTACTGATTCCGTCATTTATAGATCTTTGACAGTTGTTACAGGTAGTCAGTGTCCCGGAAGTCTGACAACCAGTCTTACCAAGGGGTATCGTATCACCCAGTACTAACTGGGTTGTGGAGGTCAGTTAGGCAGTAGCTCCATTTAAAATACTGGTATTCAGCTGCATCCGGTAAGACTGGAAGCTGACCCCCAACATAGTTGGGAAAAGTCTAGGCAGATGATGATTGCTGTTGGGTGTGATGTGGTTTTGATAATGGTCGCAAGTACTACTGTTAAGCATGAGGTCTTGGATTCAGTTCAGCAGTCTGGTACAGTGATATTGGGGAGTCCAATCAGATATTCCTCAGTAGCCCGGAATCTGGATTTGTGCCCGGTTGATGGCAATAGGCTCGGGAATTCCAAGCGTGATGTCTTGTTAGTTGGCTCTATTTTCTATATTTATATTTGGTCCTGATTTTTTTCTGATATTTCAGGAAAATTTATCAATCATGTATGACTCAACGGAGTTTCTACGATGAGTCAAAGGTGTGTTTCTTTTTTGTAACTTTTGATGACTCAACAAGAAGGTAGTTGAATTTAGATTGAACTGAAACTGATAAAACATGACTAACTGTCAAGAATTCATTAAAATATTTAGACCCAACTTTATTGGAGTCGGCTTCCAGTCTAACCAGATACCGCTGAATTCCAGTATTTTACATGAAGCGACTGCCTATCTGACCTGTACAACTCAGTTAGTTCTGGGTAACACCTCGATACCGCTTGTTAGGTCTGGTTCTCAGACTTTCAGACCACTGACTGCCTGTAACGATTGTCAAAGATTTATAAATAACAGCTGGGACCACTGGCTTAACTTGCTATTCGAGGCACGGCGGAAACTCAATATGGATGGGTGACCACCCATTACGATGATGATGATGATTCATTATGATGGTTGCCTCGGAGAGCACTACACCCTACCCTTTATTTTAAAACTAATATTATGACCTTCCATACAAAGTAAAAATCCTTCTTTGAATATCAAATCAGGCATCCACTGAAATTAAGTACCAAAAGAAGTCGTCACTGAAAAGATTCTTATCAAATTAATTAGCTCCCAGTTTTAACGAAATATTATTTTAATAAGTCATAACGAATGAATTTTAATAGACTTCGGTTTTAAGAGTTTCTTTTTAATGGAGTCCCTTTTGAAACGGGAGCACCTGACATTTTGTTAAAAGTGGAATGAGGGAGTGGTATTTCATTTGGAGTTGATTTTAATTTGGTGTTAAATAAATATAAAGCAGTTAGAAGAAACTGTACGCGACAGCTTATATACTGTCATATTACCCATTTATTCGGTTGTGGAGGTGAGAGAGGCAGTCGCTTCATGTAAAATACTGGTATTCAGCTGGTTAGACTGGATGCCGACCTCAAGATAGTTGGGAAAAGGCTAGGGCAAGATGATGATGGTTGATGTAGTTCTTTAGACTGGAAGCCGATCCCAACTTAGTGGGGTTGAGGCTGGTGATATCCTTATCACCAACGTAGCAACTTAAAAAAAAATGTAATTATTATTACAGCATATCACGCTTGTAATACCCAAAAGGTAAGGCAGAGGTGTAAGTATAGTACACACGGCTACACATCAAGCTATACATTTCCAGAATAAGCTGACCTCGCATTGTACGGAAATCCTATACAATGCGAGATCAGCGTAAACTGGAAATTTATAGCTTGATGTGTAGCCGTGTGTACACTCACAATTTACTAGTTATCTTTGTCCCACGTTATAAATTACACTCCCGGCTCCTTATGAAATAATTCGGTTGAATGGAGGAACCCAATAACACTTTGTCCGACCTAAGAATCGAACTCAGGATCCTCAGCAGCATCGCTTGCAACTAGAAGACCAAAGATGCAGTATATATTCTAGGAAATTACACTAAACAACTGAATTTGATACCCACTAAGCCCCTAGAGTCAACACAGCAACCATAACATATCATCACGTCTGTAATCGTCAAAGAGTTAGGCAGAGGTACCTAATTGTACACCCACATTTCGACAGTTATGTTTAAGTCCCATGTAATAGGGGGTGAACCTATTGCCATCAAACGAGCACAGAACCAGACTCCGTGGCTACCACTGAGAAATTGCTTATGGAAAAATAGAATAACAATTTGCCTGACCCGAGAATCGAAGCCGGACCTCATGCTCAGCAGTCGTGATTGCGACATACTAGACCAGGGATTCCCAAAGTGGTCGATATCGACCCCTTGGGGTCGATATCGGTTTCCTAGGGGTCGACATAAACGAAAACTGATTATGGGGGTCGACGAGGTCTAAAAATCGACCCCTATTAAATTAACACAAGTTCTTATTTAAAACTTTCAAGATAGGTAGGTAGGTACTGTATTGTTTATGTTGTGTTACGTGTACTAAGAATAATTAATATTTATGTAGGAAATAGCATTGTTGTAGTAATATAAAGCCTCAAGTTCGTACAAGATGAAAAACTCGGCAAGTCAGTGTGGACAAGTTTGTGCAAGATAATGAGTTCGAGCGTACGTCTTTCAGGCGCGTTTTGACTTGCTCTCTATTTGACGCTTGCGCGATTTAACACGAACGAATTCATGATCAAGTTGCAAGTCCAAACATGTTCCTGATATTTTACTATTTAACGAGGTTGCACTTAGGTTGAAAGTTCATTTGCGTTTTGAAATTCGTTGGAGCTTGAACGATAATAACTCATATAAGTACTCATTTATTTCAAGAGATTACAAAGTTATTACATAGCTAAATTAAGTGAAGTAAAGTGACTGAAAAAGAATTTACAAAATGCTGAGCTCCCTACGCGAGTTAATAGCGTAACCACACAATATCTGCAGTTTATGAAAAATTAACAGGGTAAGTACCAAACAGTTTTTATCCGGCACAGCGCATCAGCATTGCCCCACTGCACACTGTGTGATAGTGATCAGTTGAGCTATCTGTAGATTGTTTGCAACAGTTTGCAGTTGCCTCAGTTGTTTCAATTGTAAAAATTTACCAGTAAATTTAACAGTTTATTAGGTATTGTTTTTAATTTAGGTACTTAGTTTCTTATTTTTTTATTTGCAGGATTACTGAGAGTTTTATGATGGCGGACACGAAAAAAAAATGCAGACAATACAGTTTGGACTACTTGAAGTTCGGATTTATTGCATCTCCATCAAATCAACACTTGCCGATGTGTCTCATATGTGAAAAAGTATTCAGTAACGATGCCATGAAGCCTTCAAAAATGGATGACCACTTATCGAGAGTACATGCTGACAAAAAAAGTAAGCCCTTGACATTTTTTCAAGCACTTAAAGAAAAACTAGACAAAAGGCCATCCATAAGATCGATGTTTGCGTCATCATCTATTAAAGACGATGATGGTTTACGAGCGTCCTATAATATATCTTTACTAATAGCGAAGTCGGGGAAACCCCACACAATTGGAGAGCAGCTTATCTTACCAGCCATTGCGGAGGTCCTTAACAATGTATTGCACAAACCCGCACATGATATTTTAAAGAGAATACCTTTGAGCAATAACACCGTTCAGAGACGCATAGACGAGATGGGACGCGATGTGGAAAACATTTTATGCAAGTTCTTACAGACCAACAGATTCTCTCTCCAGTTGGACGAGTCTACATTACCCGGCAATGAAGCTCTGTTGTTAGGATATGTTCGATATATCAAAGATGAAAATATGTGCCAAGAACTGCTTTTTGCTACATATTTAGAGACTGATACCAGAGGAGAATCAATTTTTCAGGCCGTGGAACATTTTTTTACTGACAAAGCTATTCCATGGAAGAACATTGTTTCTGTTGCGACTGATGGTGCACCGTCTATGGTTGGTCGTCATCGTGGTTTTATAGCTCACTTAAAGCGACAACTGCCTGATGTACTGGTCATTCACTGCGTGATTCACAGGCAGCATTTAGTAGCAAAAAAGCTGAGTCCTAGATTGCATAAGTCTTTACAATATGTAATAAATGCTATCAACAAGATTCGAAGCAATTCTTTGAACTCTCGGTTATTTGCTCAGCTATGTGAGGAAAACGACGAAGTCTTTACTCGATTACTTCTTCACACTGAAGTTCGCTGGCTATCAAGAGGCTCTTGCTTAGAAAGATTTTCAGCCGTTTTTGAATCTGTGTTGGAGTTTTTACAAGAAAAAGATCCGAATTTGAAAGAAAATCTGAACAATTGTAAAACAGATATTTATTACTTGACTGATATCTTTGGAATGTTCAACAAAGTTAATTTGCAGCTGCAGGGTGACGATCTTAACTTGATTAAAACAAAATCAATAATATCGGCCTTCGTGGGTAAACTAAACCTTTATAAACAAAATTTAGGCAGAAAAGAATATTCGCAGTTTCTGCATTTGTCAAAATTACCAGAAACGCTTCAAGATGACGACATTTTATTATATGTCACTCACTTGGACGCATTACACAAGGATTTTACGGAGAGGTTTGAGGATCTTTTAAATTTACAAATTCCTCAATGGATAATAAATCCGTACAATACCACAGCCATAGAAGAAGCCAATGTGATAATGCAAGAAGAGTTGATTACCATCAGCACAGACGAAGAGCTTAAGCAGAAGTTCAACCAAGGCTATCAGAAGTTCTGGTTGCAACGCAACATTGAAACACAGTATCCTACATTGTGGAACATTGCTGAAAAATACCTTATCGCTTTTCCATCATCATACCTAGTTGAAAAAAGCTTCAGTGTGGTAACAAACATTTTGACGAAACAAAGAAACCGTTTGAAAATCAACGAACGTGGAGATTTAAGGCTGCAACTCACCAATATTGAACCGGATGTAGCTAGATTGGTAGATAGTCACCAGGTTCATCCATCACACTAAATGTTTTATTTTCTCTTTGCGAATTAATACTTTTTTAAATATAATTTCCTACCTACTTAAAATTCTTTAAGTACCTAATTTGTAATAATCGTTATAAATTAAACTTGATATTTACTGAATTGTATGTCTTTTTATTTTGTTAAATTTTGATACGAAAATGAAGTCAATTTTACTCACTTAACCAAGTGCAAAGTTTTCCAATTGGTACCTTAGTACCTAGGTATTTTGTGTCAATAGGAAAAAACTAAAGATAGGCCCCCTTATTCATAATAGTCTGCTAACTTAAAGCATTGCTAATTCTCACTCTGTCTTCTTCTATTGACCTAAGTCAGAATGAAAAATAACACACTGTAGCAGCTGTTTTTAGTTAGCGGACCATTATGAATAAGGGGGTTGATCTTAAAAGTAGGTAATTTGGCCATGGGGGTCTGAGGTAACAGTTCATTTTGGAAAAGGGGTCACTTGTCCAAAATAGTTTGGGGATCCCTGTACTAGACCAACGAGGCAATCACAAACAACCATCTTCCTAAAAAAAATGTTAAGGGAAGACAAACTTAAAGAGGTGGTGAGATGATCTAGTCTTGCATCACGAAGGCAGGTTTGAGGTGGCGTCTGCCAGGGTTGCGGGACTGTTCGAAAGAGATACCGCGGCCCTGGAACACAAAGGGCAAAGGAAGGAACATGGATGGGTTTTAGTCAGTACAAGTCTGACACTCCCTCCTGCTCCACCCAGAGCGGAAGGGGTTATTTGATGATGACCCATCCGAAAAAAAAAAAGATGTTTGAGGTGGCGCGGAAGAGTACCTGGAAGGATACGGGGGAGGCCTTTGGCCAGCAGTGGGACATTCAAAGCTATTGAAAAAAAAACAAACTTCTCACTTTGACCTTGATAGGACTCAAGTTCCTTTTCAACTCATTTCAGCTTCACAAATATTTACTTTACGTCACAAAAAAACCAGCCAAGTGCGAGTCGTACTCACACGCACATAGGGTTCCGTAGCAGCAAACAATATAATAAAAATATTTTGAAGGCTCGTTGTATTGTTTTACATTCAACAGCAAAACTAAATTTGTTTTTCATAGTATGTTAATGAAAAACAAAGTTACTGCTGCAGTTCGATGACAAAGTCCCATATCTCAAAAACTAAACATCAAATTTTATTCAAACCAATTTTGGTTGAAAGTTTTATTTACTTTCTATAATCCTACATTTATTCAGAATTTTCCCCCTTTGGAAGTGTCTATCTTTCAAACGATTGACTTTGAGAAAAAATGGTTTTAGGAACCTCATTGTCAGTTTTAAAGACCTTTCTTTCTATAGACACTGCACGTTTACAGGCTGTCGTTTTGCATCCTGGTCACCCTTTTTTTATAAAAATCGTAAAGCTGTTCACAGAATACATCTACCTACTAAGTTTAAAAGTTTTACCTTTAAGTTTCGGAATTATGTGGCTGTGACATACACTATAGATACAATATAGATAGGCAGACAGACAGACAGATACCTATGGCGAATATAATTATGTATAAGGGGTCCTTTTTTTCCCTTTCAGCTACAGAACCCTAAAAAGGAATGTTTACGCTGAAAATAGCAAAGTAAAAAAAACTCGTTTAGTCACCTAATTTGTTCATCCAATTTGCGTCACTCAAAGCTTACACATAGTTTTTTCCTCCAAGGGTTCGAGTCATCTGCTAAAGGGTTGGTATTGCCAGCTACATAGAGAAAAAAATGTAGACCAGTTCTTATTTCACGATTTCCATGAAAAAGTTAAATAATTCACCGACTATCGCAAATGCGAAAATCCATTTGACTGAAACTAATATTACACCCACATTTTGCCAGTTATGTTTAAGTCCCATGTAATAGGGGGCGAGCCTATTGCCATCAACCGGGCACAAATCCAGACTCAGTGGCTGCTACTGAGAAATACAATAAAACTTTACCCAACCCGGGAATCGAACCCAGGACCTCATGCTCAGCAGTCGCGCTTGCGACCGCTACAGTGGCAAGTCCTACCACCAAAAATTCCGGGACATGTGCCATCTACCAATTGATAGAAGAAAGAAAATGGATGAAGGTGTTCGGCCCACTCCTATTCACAGAGAGAGACCTGTGTTCCGACAGTGTCAAAGATACCGACTGATTGCGCTTATGCTACTGAAAAGAATTACTACGAAAATCATGATTGTGGTCTACCTAAAAATCAGAAAACTTGTCAGTAACAATTATTTAATTATTTTCGATTTTATATCGTAACACGATGACAAAAATGCTAGTCATCAATAATGTGTCGTGACAGTTTTTAATAACTTCATACTTTATGTAAGTCCTCAATAACTACTGATATCTCAAAATTCCGCTAACAACCCCAGAACATCCGAAAATAGCAACACTTTACAAACGATGAGTCAGCAGTACCTTCCCGCGTAACATCCCACGGCCACGCGTGGGGTTGGGGGTGGCAATAAACCCGATGCGTCACTGTTGCGTAAATACCTTCGCGGGTTTTACGTTCTACGTCGTAGTGAGATGTCATTAGTGAGGGATGAAGAATTTTTGGAATGTTCGGTTCTTTAGATGTGTTTTTGTTTTTTCCGTTTTGGGATCGTAGGGGGCCTTCGACCCAGAGGTAGGTGTTCTATAAGTAACTAATTCATGCTTGACACATCATCAGCCCAGTCTTGACGACTTTCGATTGTCACTGAGAAAACAAAAACACATCTGAAGAACCGAACTTTTCAAAAATTCTTCGTCCCTCACTTAAGACATCTTGCTACAACGTAGAACGTAATTGATACTTACGCTTATAAATTGATACATATTTAATTTCGACTGGATGGACATAATTAAAAACCAAGATACATTTGTGGCTTTACCATCATACCTAAAATGAAAAGAATGTGTAGCCCGTCTGGTTATTGCCAAAGTTTTCCATCTAGTAAAGCAGATAAATGCGATTCGCACGTCCGTGCGGCCACAAGTCGCGTTGGCTTGTATGTAATCCGTCGATACATAACACAAGTTCCTGCTGACGAGCGGCGCTCACTACCTCTCCGGGCGATACATTTGCTTCGCCATATCGTGTGAGAATCTTCTAATCTGCCAGTATCGTGTTTATGTAGCCTTCAATAGTGAAAGCTATGGTTTCCATTTATAGTACGTTGTACTGTTAGTACATTTTCTTTTGAACATCTTTTGTGTTGTTCATGAATGTTTCACAGTTTTAATCAGCATTCACAGCTCAAATAACATCGATCAATATCCTACTATATCGCACCAAAATAACTTTCTAATCGCACCAGAAACCATTACCGAATTACCGACCTATCCCAAACTAACAAATTGGTGAACAATTCTACTGAAACGTACGTTAATGATTAAGTTTTCAATATGCACAAACGGGCACAAAACCACGGTCGGCACCGGACGCTGGATGAACAAATTGGTCGCACGGTAGCGGGACCACAAATGCCATTGGGAGGTAACCCTGTGGTATTAGAGGCGGGACGTAGTGTGAGCGGGATTAGGGTTAGAGTAACATCATTGGTTAGAGTAATCTAATATGCAAGATATGAGGCTCTTGTTTTTATATCTTGTTTTTTTTTTGGTACATACAGGGAAAAGAAAAGCATTGATGCCAAAGTCTTTGCGTTTCGGCGATAGACTTCAGACATCCCGAAGCCCTTGCAGTGTAGTTACATTGTTTGCAACACACACAATCAGTATCGTTTATAGATACTACAGATGATAGGTACTGATTGTGTTTGTTATAAATTCTATAGATAAGAATACATTCTTAAAATGTGATATGTGAAACGGGTATTTTTAATTTTAAAATTGCCCGCATTTACTTTACATTAACACCGCGCTCTCGTGCTAGCGCTTCTGGCTTCTTCTTATAAACATCGGATCCTGGTGTGTATACCAATTTACCTGGGGTGCGCCACATGTCTTCTTCTGTCATACTTCTCGATTAGTCGTCAAGCCTAGTCACCCCCTTTTTAGCCATATCATATTTCTCACAGTCCATCTGTTGTTTCTTTGGTCTTTTTTTACTCATACGGCAATCAAAATAAATAATACACAATTTCGACGCGATGTTTCCGTAACAGCTGATATCTACACAACTTTTCAGTCATAAGTGCCTCTTTCAGACTTCTTCATAGGCACTGAATTATTTTTCTATCCCTTCACTATAGAAATTCAAACGCTGATATGTTAATAAACTGTATCCATGAAACAGAAAACTTAAATTTGCTAAGTTGTACACACATACTTGGCACTGAACATTTTTATCATCGAGAGCATTAATTTAATTATATATACTTAAATCGTAATTGTCAGCTGGAAGTTCTATTTCAACTTCTAAATGCTCGCTGAAACTGAAACCACACGCCCACCCGTCGCTCAGACGTAATATACACGGGTCTAGTGTAATTCTGTCTAAAATTCAAATAGTAACCGCCATACTTGAGCACGTGACGTCACAGGCGTTAATCATAGTCATTTGCAGGTCGCCGCGATTGCAGAACCAGGTAATTAGCTGGTCAGATTGAGTGAGGTACGGTACGACACGGAACAGAAACTTTACGGCTGGGAAAAGTTTACGGGCTGAGAAAATGAAGAACTTGGTCCATTTTTACAAACAGGAAAAAATAAAATTCATCACGGTCATTTAACTTTACAGGGTGTAACAATACCCTTAACGAAGCCGTCAACCACGCATTCTGTACACCAAACTTAATAACTTTACGCAAAAATTATTGCTGGGAAATGACGTTTTTTTGGGATGAAAAATCACGTTTTATAGTAGGACTCAATGTAACGCACTCAAAACATTGTGCTGATGGATAGGGTCGTGGAGGTGTTTAAAGTAAAAATCTTAAATTACAAATATATGTATTTAATAAAAAAACTTGTGAAAAAATTAGAACTTTGACCACCAATATCTCCGTAACTAGAGGGTTCCCAGGTATGGTTTAAAACAAAAAAAACGTTCGCAATGACAGGTTGAACAAGTGCCTTTCGGCTTCGTTAATGGTCTTGTTACACCCTTTATAGGTCAATAAGCTTGCAGCTGAGCTCGTAGTGAAATACTAACAGCTGCGTGGGTCGATCTTCTAGGTTAAGCAGCGCTAGCCAAGGTCGGTACCTGAAGAAACCAAGAAGAAACTCGGTATGTTATGGATGGTCACCCATCCACAACATACCGAGTTTCTTTTGTGTCTCAAAAAGCATTATTTTCGTTGGTCACGGCTGTCATTAGTAGATCTTTGACAGATGTTACAGTTAGTGGATCGAAAGTCTGACAACCTGTCTTACAAAAGAGAATCGTATTACCCAGTACTAACTGGGTTGTGGAGGTCAGATAGGCAGTCGCTCCATGTAAAATACTGGTATTCAGCTGCATCCGGTTAGACTGGAAGCCGACCACAACATAGTTGGGAAAAAGCTAGGCAGATGATGAGATCAATAAGCTTAGACTTTGAAATTCAAGTTCCCTAGGAAGGCTTGAAATTGAAATTCCTTGAAAACTATTGGGCTTTGAGATGAGTCCTGTGAGGTTTAAACAATCTTGAAACAAATAGATAGTTGAGTAACTGTGTAGAATTACAGGTACCTACCAAAATGTAGGTAAGAAACTAAAAAAGGGAGCAGGCATCAAGCCTAATGATGGGTATCTGCCTCGCGCCCGAAGGGTCAAGCAAAAGCTTTTCAATCATTTTTACACAACATAACATAACAACGACTGAATGCTCCGAAAAGTTAGGGAGGGATCTAAAGGCTGATTTCCACCAAACGGCTCGCATCACATCGGATCGGAAAGAATACGAACGGTTACGGAGCCAATCGTATGTTGACGCATACGATTTGCTCCGTACCGTTGCTTCCGAACGAATCCTTTTCTGCGCCTAAGTCAAATAGTTTTATTCCTACCGCGTTGACAGCCAAAAGGATCCGATCGGATCGGATCGGATCGATAGACTTGTGGAAATCATCCTTTAAAGTACACCAACATTTCGACATTTAGGTAAGTTACCTAATACGGGAACAGTAGATTGTTGCATCGAGCGCAAAGTGAGTCATTAACGCATTAGTGTTATGTTATTAAATTAACACGGGTGCATTAATTACTCACTTTAGCAAGGTGCGTAATCTACTTTTCTTTAAATTACCAATCTACCTACCGTGATAAAATATAAACTCAAAATAAAAACTCAAGTTAATGAAAACAAAGTATCTCGCGACTTTTGTGGCAAAAGGTTACATTTGCAGCTGTTTTTAACTTTCTGGAGTTTAATTCATATCGATATCGCTGTTTATTTCCATTTTTTTAAACTTTTCTTGCTAAATACGAAGTATCAAAGTTTTATAATATAGGGTACAAAATGCGCGTCATTTGTTTTTTTTTTTTCACCAAGTCGATTTTATTCAGCCGATTTTTATTTTCAGCCAGTATCTTTTTGATCAAATGCATACATATTTTAGTAAATTTAATGGGAGACAATAAATCTCTATGGTAAATTGATATTTATATAAAAAAACAGCATCAATGAAAAACTGTGCAACAATGAGATTTCATAAAACATTTCTGCACTGTTTTGGTTCTAAGCAAAAAAGACGTCCTTTGTGATCGGTTTTGTAGTGATTTATGATAACATTACTATGTAATTGAAATAAAAGGCCTTTGCTATCCGGGCTCAATTCCTAACTCCGAGCGAGAGATAAAAATTCCTAAAGACAAATCATGAAAACACTTTGCCCGACCTTGAAATCGAACCAAGGACCTCATGTTGACCAGTACCATTGTGTAAGTAACAATAATCTTCCATTAATATCACAACCTACCATTCGAAACCATTACAAACCCCACCCCATCAAAAAACTCAACAGGTCAAAAATTGGCGATATTACATTTTAGCTCACCCCAAACTGGCAACATTGGGAGCACCGTAATTGTGGCTATAATGGCCATTTCCCCTGCATCGCTGAAAGGCTGTAAAACATATTTATGGGACTAGCAAAACAGTATTAATAATGCTAACTTGTTTTGGCACAATGAGAATGCATTTTTATTTTTCCTGCTAACGGTATTTTGTGATTCGAGTGGATTGTTTGGCCTTTTTAAGCAAAATGGATGATGTTGGAATAAGTTGGTTTAATAACGAGGGTGTTCTAAAAAATGGTAATTGGATTAGGGGCTTATAATAAGGTGACGAGGTGGCGAGGTCATATGTACACCTTTGACAGTCATTACAGGTAGTCAGTGGCCCGAAAGACTGACAACCAGTCGAACCAAAGGGTTTCGTATTACAAAGTATTAACTGGTTTGTGGAGATCAGATAGGCAGTTGCTCCATGTAAAATACTTGTATTCAGCTGCATCCGGTTAGACTGGAAGCCGACCCTAACATAGTTGGGAAAAGGCTTAGGTTGATTAAGGTGACAGCCATGTCTCTTTTTCACCAACTGGACACACGTGTGTCCAGTCTCTCGTGTCCAGTTGGTGACTAACCCTTTTAAACACTGTTTTAAACTTTCACGGTTTACACTTACACATAAACTGTCGGGAATATCGGGAGCTCAAAATAACAGACAATCACGGAAGATATCCCGTAAGTGACAGTTTATGTGCATGTCTCTTTTGTCCGTTTATACAGCGTGTAACAGAAAGGGTATAATCATAAATGGAATACTGTGGTACGGACCATCAAACTGAACTACTTTCTCTATGGGACCACCATCTAAATCGTAAAAAAATAATCAGCTGTCCCATACATTTGGGTCGAGTAGGTATTGAAATTTTGTATAGGACAGATGATTATTTTTTACGATTTCGATGGTGGTCCCATAGAGAAAGTTCTTCAGTTTGATGGTCCGTACCACAGTATTCCATATGATTATACCCTTTTTGTTACACGCTGTATAAGGTCACATCAAAATAGATGGACAAATTTTAACACAGGGTCCAGTACGACTAAACAAAGATATCCAAGCAAAAAAAACACTGATTAAAGTGATTTTATTTTGGCCTTATAAATGTGTTCTAGAGTGCCGCAGTTTATTATTTTAGGTCAAAATAAAATCACTGTAATCAGTGTTTTTTTTTGCTCGGATATCATTGGTTAGACGTACTGAACGCTGTGTTAAAATTTGTCCACCAATTTTAATGGGATCTTATACTTTAGGAGCATAGTTAACAGGGTTTAAAGTTTCTCAACACTCCATTGAAAAGGGAGGATCCTCCGACCAGACGGTTGTTGTGTCTGGTGGGCTGCTGCCCGACAGTTACAGTCGCGTTTTTAAATGCTCTTAACTCGCGGATACCATTAATATCGCGATTCAGGATTGTGAAGTTAGTTCTTAATTTTGCATTATAGATGTCGCTAGCGTTCTTTTTTGTCAAGTTTATTATGTCCGCTACATTACTAACAATAAAATCAAAAACTGCCTCGCTGCGTCGTTGGCCTAGTGGTCGCAAGCATGAGGTCCTGGGTCCGTTTCCCAGGTTGGGCAAAGTGTTACTGGATTTTTCAATCAGGAATTTCTCAGTAGCAGCCACGGAGTCTGGATTTGTGCCCGGGCTGATGGCAATAGGTTCGCCCCTTATTAAATGATAAATGATGTTTATTTTGTAAATAGATGTTTAAAAACACTTTTACACGTCTTTTTTTTTTAAACTAGATAGGGGCCGGTGTTTCGTACCTGACTACTCTGAGAAGCTTTAGCAAAACTTGTAACTGGTAATAAACCAATAATTATATGTGGTGACTTTAATGTTAATATCCTAGAGAATAATGTAAATAGCAGTAGATTTTTAAATCTCTTTAAATCATTTAATTTGTCAAATGTGTTTTCAGAACCAACACGAATTACTACAAATACTGCTACATGTATTGATAATGTTTTTTGTTGCTGCGACTACTTAGATAAATCCATCGTAAATTACCTTCCTTCAGATCACAGCGGTCAGACCGTTGCTTTCACGTCCAATATACAATTACAAAGAATTCAGATACAAACTAGACAAATAACACCCAGCAATTTGGATAAATTTAATAATAATTTAATTAGTAAGTTATGTATACCGGGCCATATTTTAAATAATGTAAATGAATTGTATGAAGAATTTTTTTCGGTAGTGCACACCGAATTCAATAATACTTTAAAACAGAAAACTAAAACTATTGGCCCAAAGTTTATTTTCAGTGACTGGGCAACACAGGGTATTAGGAAAAGTAGGGAACGATTGTTTGAGCTGTACGGCCTTAAGCCTTTTTTTTTTTTTTTTTTTATTTTATCGATGGGAAATCATCAAATGACCCCTCCCGCTCTGGGCTGAGCAGGAGGGAGTGTCAGACTTGTACTGACTAAAACCCATCCATGTTCCTTCCTTTGCCCTTTGTGTTCCAGGGCCGCGGTATCTCTTTCGAACAGTCCCGCAACCCTGGCAGGCGTCGGCCCTTACGGACCCCTTCCTGTTTGCTGACTCTCTTTGAGGCGCGCGTGAAACACGAACGCGCCGTCGACACGGCCTGTCGTCATAAGACGGACGGACGGCGAGCTAGCCCATAGCTCACCGTCCACAGGCCCGCGTCTACGGTGGCCGGGGGCCACCACGTGGCCCCCGACGCCCGGTGCGTCTCCCGCGGCGGCTGGGACGTGAGGTTCTCTCCCTCTCACGTCCCGCCACCTCCTTCGCTAGCATGACTGCTTCGCAGAAGGAGGTGACGGCGTCCCATTCCGTCTCGCTCCGGACCATGGATTGAACCAGGGCCGGACGCGAGAGGTCGCCGCCGCCGATCGCCGCTACGAGGACACGGCGTTGCTCCGCCCAAGCGGAGCAGACCTGCACAGTGTGCTCCACCGTGTCCTCCGGTCGATCCTCGCAGTGGTGACACCCGGGCGTTTCCTCCCGCCCGATTAGGTGCAGGAACCTCCCGAAACAACCATGTCCGGTGAGGACCTGCGTCAGGCGGAAGGTGAGGGCGCCGTGGCGCCTCTCCAGCCACTCCTCAAAGAGGGGACTTACCGCCATTATAGTGGCGTGCCCTACGGCCTTAAGCCTTACATCAACACAGAAACTTTTAATAAATATGTTGCTATTTACTCGATTTTTTTTAAAAATGCTTGCAAGGTAGCCAAATCGCTGTTCATTAGCAACAAGATTAAATCAGCCGATAATAAAATAAAGACGGTTTGGAAAATTATCAACAGTGAAACAAATAGAAATAAAAAACGAAGTAATGACTTCACACTAAACACCTCCAGTGGCCTCGTGAGTTCTAACAATGAAGTTGCTCAAGAATTTGTAAATTTCTTTACCAGTATCCCACTTAAAACTACAGAAACCTTAAATTCCTCACCCTTGCTTTCTGTTGATTTATTGAAAGCGAACGTTTCAGCCTGTCCGAATGAATTTAAATTTCAGCATATAAACCCCATAGCAGTCATAAAAGCTTTTAAGCAAATCAAGATCAAATTAACCGAAGATCTATGGGGTATGTCTATCAAAGCTTGTACCTCAATTATTGAGACTATAGCACCGTATTTAGCCTCAATATTTAATTTGTGCGTGGATCAAGGGGTCTTCCCGGATCTAATGAAATACAGTAAGGTAATACCGCTTTTTAAATCCGGGGATAGTAAAGACACCAATAACTATAGGCCCGTATCTGTGTTGCCGGTTTTCAGCAAGGTGTTTGAAAAGATAATGCTCAATCAAATGCTAAACCATTTTAACGCCAATAAAATCTTACACGAGCAACAGTTTGGTTTCACCAAGGGACGTTGTACAACTGACGCCGGTGTTTCTTTATTAAAACACATATTTACTGCGTGGGAAGAGGCACAAGATGCCATAGGAATCTTCTGTGACCTTTCGAAGGCATTTGATTGCGTAAATCACGAAACCCTGCTATTAAAACTTGAGCATTACGGTTTAGGTAAACTTGCGCTCAGTTTAGTAAAATCGTATTTGAATGATAGACAGCAGCAGGTACAGGTAAATGGTGTCAATTCAATGGGTTTAAAAGTAAGAATGGGCGTACCACAAGGTTCGATATTGGGTCCTTTTCTCTTTTTAGTTTACATTAATGACCTACCCCACTTATTTAACAACCAACCGCAAATGGTATTGTTTGCTGACGATACTTCTTTAATATTTAGGATAAACAGACGTGCCACTAATCTTGACGACGTCAATAACGCCCTACTGCAGGTCCATAATTGGTTTACCGCTAATAACTTAGTACTAAATGGGAAAAAAACTAAGTGCATAAAATTTTCTCTGCCAAATGTCAAAAGTAGTGATTGTGACATAATATTGAATCAAGAGAAACTAGAATTTGTCGATAAAACTGTTTTCTTGGGAATTACGCTCGACACAAGGCTACAATGGGGTCCTCATTTAACATCTCTTGCAGGACGGCTGAGTTCAGCAGCACATGCTGTTAGAAAAATCCGTCAGTTTACTGATGTAGATACCGCGAGGCTAGTCTATTTTAGTTATTTTCATAGTATTATGTCATACGGTATTTTACTATGGGGACGGGCTGCAGACATTGAGTCTATATTTATTCTGCAGAAAAGGGCCATCAGAGCCATATATGATCTACGTAGGCGCGATTCTCTGAGAGAACTGTTTAAAGAAATTAACATCATGACAGTACCTTGTCAATACATCTATGAAAACATCATGTACGTTAGGAAAAATCTGCATTTATTTAGTAAGAGAGGTGACAGACACCACTATAATACTAGAAATAGGGACCAACTAGTTCAGCCAGGTTTCAGGCTAGCTAAAGTAGACTCATCTTTCATGGGGTACTGTTTAAAATGCTACAATAAAATACCTCCTCACACTCTACAACTGATTGAGACAAAATTTAAATCTTGTATAAAACGCACACTATGTAGGCAAGCATATTATAAGTTGGGGGACTATATTGATGATAAAAATGCTTGGCTCAATGCTGGTCCTGCTCCACAACCATAGGAGCAAACTAATTGATTACCATGTTAAGTTATTGTGGAAGCTGCAGAAGATTGTAATAATATCCTTGCTTTGTATAGATTCCATCTCTTAATAATATTATATAATTGCATAGCACATGTGTGAGTACTATGTACTGTAAAGCAACCATTTACATTTATTTATCTTTCATTGACTTGAATGTAGCCTGGTGGCTGAGAGAATGTCATGCTCACTCAAATTTCTCGCTGATGGTGGCGCGTGTGTCGGGTCATTTGGTTCCCTTCAATATGGTTGAGTTGAATGGCGCCGAGCCATGCGTCATGTTCGTGAACGGGCGCTGTCAGTTGGGAGTGGTCATCTCTTAGCTGCCACGGTTTATTTTAATTACTTTATTTTGAAAGTGTTGATTATTTTAATCTTTTACTCTGGGCGCTCTTAATGTGCACGTCTTTCTACATCGTTCTCACATATATGTATAATCTCAACGTGAATGATGTAACCAAGATCTTGTAACAATATTTTGATTGAAAAGAGTGTCCATGGAGTTTCTTGCACATTCTTCTCCATAGAGATCTACGCTTTGGAATGTGCAACTACAGTACTTTCTCAAGTTATTATGCCTTGTGACTGTGACTGTAGCTTAGCTTTTTTTTTTTTGTTTGACTTTCAAAAGTGCCTGTAATGGTCTAATTGAAATAAATGCTTTGAGTTTGAGTTTGAGTTTGAGTTTGAAGAAACAGCCGAAACAAACTCAGAGGTCATAGTCTCTTTTAAAGTCCAGACATAAACTTGGTTAACTAACATGAGGACTATGCAGATTAGTGTCTGAGAAGGTCTCTTGAAGAAAGAACCACACAGATTTGAGTGGACCTGTCCAGTCAGTGCAAGCATTTGTCAGTTATCGTGTAGCTCGACTTATAACTCAAGGAGCTCAACGACACGACGAACAATACCAAAGAAAGGACATTTGGGTAGGTCACTTATAGTACTCAATCTGCCAGACAATCGTGGAAAAAATAAATAACGACCAAACAAAAAAAAAAAACGTAAGTATTCATGTCAAATCATTAAATATAACAATAAGAAAAATATAAAACAAAATAATAATAAAAAAATAAAAAAAAATACTAAAAGTATTCATGTCAATTAAATTAAATGTCACAGTGTATATGAGAAAGGAATCAATAATAAACAAGCGAAGTCCGAAATTCCGACATTCACAGAGTAAATTTAATTGGAGCAGCTTAATCCCAAGCCTTTTTATCTTCGAGATAGTGATTAATGTTATAGTAGGCTTTCAGACATAGCTTCCGTTTTATAAACGATTTCAATTTATTTAGGCTTAGTAATTGAATATGACTCGGAAGTTTATTGTAAGTGTATTACATGGGACTTAAACATAACTGACGAAATATGGGTGTACTATTAGATACACCTCTGCCTAGCCCTACGGGGATAACATTCGTGATGATGTGATGACGATACTAATATTATAAAGAGATAAAGTTTTTGAGTTTGAGAGTATGAAGGGGGTAATCTTTGGATCTACTGAACCGATTATGAAAATTCTTTCACTAATAGGAAGCTACATCATCCCCGAGTGCCATAGGCTATATTTACATCGTGTCCGTGGGATAATTTCCGACCAAAACACGAGCAAAGCTGCGGACAATAGCAGGCTAGTGCATGAATAAAAACGTTCTTTTGGATTTACAATTTATTATTTTAGTGTGCGATACATTTTCATATATAAAATTCTCTATATTTATCTATCAATTCATTTATTCAATAACGATTTTTACGGTGTCCTGCCTTTTCGCAGAAAGTTGTTTGCCAGATTATCACTCGCCAACCAACGTTTCGCCGATGTTTCCCTTTGACAACTAACGACTAGCAAATTTTTGTATGACAACGTTTCATTTGGTAGAATTATTGTTAAGATGATTATTATAATGACACAAAACGTTTGGGACATTTATCATTTGTCAACCATTTCACTAGGCCACACAACTATTAGACGAATGACGTTTTGTCAGTGTAGCAGTTCCCTTTTCATACATTGATATAATGATAAAAAATAAACTAATTTTTACATACATTTTTTATTTAACGGCAGCGGCCGGCGATGTGCCAAAAGCGAATCGCTTTTGTAAAAGGAAACAGTTAGGTTAGGTTAGGTTAGAGTATGACAAACAACGCACGAGCCGAGCGAGCGAAGCGAGCGTGCCGCGGCAGCGGCCGGCGATGTGCCAGAAGCGAATCGCTTTTGTAAAAGGAAACAGTTAAGTTAGGT